>CM038676.1:473689423-474110411 GCA_021605205.1 Aegilops longissima
TTTCGATTCAAGGTGGCCAGCCCCTTCTCAATCCTCGGAGTGGATGCAATCAAGTAGCCAAGTTGATCTTGTTTGCTCTTCAAAAAGTACTGAGATGCCTCTTCCATTGTTGGCATCTTGGCTGCCTTCTCAGTCCTTGCCTTCTCCTTCTTAGCTTGTGCTTGGACAGAAGATGGTTCATCTTCATCCATAACCACTTGGTTGTCCTTGAAGTCTGGATAGATAGGCATGTGCTCCTTATCCAACAGGTATGTGCTTGTGCCCATCTTGGAGTTAATCAGCTCCTGGATCTGTGGGGCATATCCATAACTCCTCTTTTGGTCAGCAGCTGTCCTCTTGATAGTCTCAACTATAAGGCTCATGACCTTGAACTTCTGTGGCACATCAAATATGTGTAGCAGATTTATTGCATGGCCTCGGACCATGTTGTGAACACCTGACTTGGGCAAGAGAGTGTGCCTGAGGATCCAATTAGTGGTTGGCAGTCCTGACAGAAGATAATGTACTGATCCAAACTTGTGTGAATCTATTGCAGCATCTGGGATCTCCTTGTACATATGTGCCATAGAGTTGTGATCCATCTTCTTCTTGACATAGACATCCAAGTCATCCTGTTCCTCCTTAGGTGCATTGATCAGATTTGCCCATTCTTCAATAGATGATTGGTACCTAGTACCTTCAGACATCCATACTATCCTGCCATCTGGATAGAAGTGTGCTTTGGAGTAGAATTGCATTATGAGCTCTTCATTCCACTTTGTGAGCTTCTGCCCAACAAAGTCTGCCACTCCACAAGCACTGAAGCTGTCATACACTCCAGGATAGTGTTCTTCATTCTCCTTTATGTAGGTCCAGTCAACCCACCTCATGCCACACACTATTGGCTTCTTGTCCAACAACATTGTCTCATAGAAGTCCTGTTGTTCCTTTGTGTGGAACTGTGACGCCCGGGTAATTAAGCTACAGTGATCCTCTGCTAATGATGCCATGTCACCTCGATTATAATTGCTAATCTCGAGTTAGTTTGAAACCGATTCAAATTCAAATTTAAAATCAGGCAAACAATATTTTTTTTAATATTAAAACTAAAATGTTCGGAGTGAACCAAATATTACATATGTAATTATGGTGGAGAAACCACACCTTTATAAAATGTTTAAATACTATAAGATGAATAAAACAACAGTAAAAACAATTATCTAGATACCTTTTGTAATTAATAAAATGTCAAACTAATTTATTTGAGGACTATACTTTTTGTGACTATGGACTAAGTTCAAATACTAATTTAGATGCTACGTGTATTTTACTAAAACTAAAATAATAGGAAAAATAAAACAGAAAAGTAAAATAAATAAAAGTATATATATATATATATATATATATATATATATATATATATATATATATATATATATATATATATATATATATATATATATATATATATATATATATATATATATATATATATATATATAGGGATTGTCTATTCGTCACCCTGGGTGAGGAATAGTTATTCTTCACCCCCCTCTATTTTACCATCAATGCACCGTAATTTTACGTTTCGTAAGTTTTGTCTTATTTTCGACATAAAAAGAGACCGTAAGAAAATATATAATCGTCGTAAAAAATATTTTATGTTATGTAAAATTACAAACGTAAAAACATAGTGTAAAATACACATAAACTGTAAATTTTCTTGTCTTATGACCTATATTTTTATTTTCTTATGTCAAATATTACGTAGTGAATGAATATGAATGTAACTATTTGAATTTCAAATATAATTTAATTATGAAATGATCGTAAGATTACCTCGGGTGAAGAATAAGTTATTACGCACACAGGTGATGAATAGCATCACTATATATATATATATATATATATATATATATATATATATATATATATGAAAAGAACCCCACGCTGGACCAACTGCCCAATGCTAGCCAACCGGCTGGCCTAGCCCTCCTCTTTGGCCTACAAGGTCACCCCAGTGACCTAGCCCCCCAATATCTCCGCACTCCCCACTCGCTTCTCCCACGCCTCTCCTCTTCCTCCCGTCTGGATCGGGCAGAGGGCCCCGACCCCTTCACCGCCCGATTCCGCTGCCGCGTGGAGCCCTCCTTGCCGGACGCCTCCCCGTCGCCACCACGCCAACAAGACTCGCCGAGGCCGCCTCGCCGTCCCCGAACTCCTCCCCGTTGCTGGATCTGGAAGGGCCCCCGACGGCGCCACCCGCGGCCCGACATCGCACCATCTCTGGTGCCCCGCCGCCTGCTCCGTCCCGCCGTCCGCCGCCTGGAGCTGCCCTCGCCGAACCGCCCCGCCCCGCCTCTCCATCGCTGGACCTTCACGAGCCTCCCTGAGCCCTCTGCATAGACCCCACGCTCCCGCGGTGAGCTCCTGCACTGAAGCGCTGCCCCTCTGTCCCCCTTCCGACCTCGTCAACATAGCCACCAGCTCCCGGTCTCAATCCGCGCCCCTCCTCACTCCGCCTCGCCCAGCCACCCCAGCCTGCTCGACGACCCAGCCCGTTCCGGTCGCGCCCCTGCTGTTGCCTCGCCGTGGCCATTGGCCCGCCAGCGCCCGCGCCCCTTTTGCTCACGTCGGCTGCGCGCCCTCGCCGCTGTTCGCCCGCCTGCTCCGGCTGCGGTGCCGTGCGCCGCCTCGGGCTCGGCCTCCGCCGGCGCCGCATGCTGGCGCCCGCTACCTGTTGCTCGCTAAGGCCTTCGGGCGTGACCGAAAGGGCCCATGCCCCTGTCAAAAAAAGGTTTTAAAAACATATTAATAAAATTAATTAATGAATTAACTAATTATTTAGTCAATAATTAATTATTTAACTTAATTAACTCCGTTTAACAACCCTAATTAACTAGGTTAACTAATTTGATCTGTTTATTTAAGTTGGGTCAATGACAGGTGGACCCTAGTCAAAGATTTTGACTGTTGACTGCTGACTCAGCAGTCAACCGGGCCCATTGCCAGCCTCTGGACTGCTCTGTTGTGTACACTTTGTGTGTGCACGTAGCAATTTAGTCTTTTTCTCGAATTAATATTAAATCCAATAATTTCAGAATATTGTTAACTCTTTGAAAATTCATAGAAAATAAACCGTAACTCGGATTAAAAAGTTTTATACATGAAAGTTGCTCAGAACGACGAGACGAATCCTGGTATGCAGTTTGTTCGTCCGCCACACATTCCTAGCATAGCAAACACGCAACTTTCCTTCTCCGGTTCATCTGTCCGAAAACGCGAAACACCGGGAATACTTTCCCGGATGTTTCCACCCTTTGCCAGTATCACCTCCTACCGCGTTAGGGCATACCTAGCACCGCGTATTGCCATGTTACGCTTTCTGATGCTTTGATTGCTTTGTTATTTATTGTGTTCCCCCTCCGTTACATCTTTCCGGTAGACCTCGAGACTGCCGGCGACCCCAGTTCGACTACGGAGTTGACGACCCCTCCTTCTTGCCAGAGCAACCAGGCAAGCCCTCCCCCTTGATCACCAGATATCGCCTATTCTTCTCTATACTGCTTGCATTAGAGTAGTGTAGCATGTTACTGCTTTCGGTTAATCCTATTCTGTTGCATAGCCTGTCATTGTTGCTACAGTTGTTACCCTTACCTGCTATCCTATTGCTTAGAATAGGATGCTAGTGTTCCATCAGTGGCCCTACATTCTTGTCCGTCTGCCATGCCATACTATCGGGTCGTGATCACTTCGGGAGGTGATCACGGGTGTATACTATATACTTTATGCATGATACATGTGGTGACTAAAGTTGGGTCGGCTCGAGGAGCACCCGCGAGTGATTCACGGATTGGGGGCTAAAAGGACCTTTGTCCCAATGGCCCTCTGTGTGGATCTTTGTGGCGGAGCGTCAGGGCAGGTTGAGACTACCTGGGTGAGAGGTGGGCCTAGCCCTGTTCGGCGTTCGAGGATACTTAACACGCTTAACGAGATCTTGGTATTTGATCTGAGTTGGGTCATTGACCTTATACGCACTAACCGCCACGTGGGACAATATATGGGCAACCGGCGTCGTGGTATCAGCCGAAGCACTTCATGACGTCAGCGACTGAGCGGCGCGCGCCGGATTGGACTGGAACGCCTGCTAGGCTAGGTCTGCTTCCGGCCGCGTACGCAACGTGCAGGTGTGCAATGGGCGATGGGCCCAGACCCCTGCGCGCATAGGATTTAGACCGGCGTGCTGATCTCTCTGTTGAGCCTAGGTGGGGCTGCGACGTGTTGATCTCCCAAGGCCGGACATGACCCAGGAAAGTGTGCCGGGCCAGAGGGATCGAGTGTGTCGGGTAATGTGGTGCACTCCTGCAGGGAACTTAATCTATTCGAATAGCCATGATCTTCGGTAACAGGACGACTTGGAGTTGTACCTTGACCTTATGACAACTAGAACTGGATACTTAATAAAACACACCCTTCCAAGTGCCAGATATAACCCGGTGATCGCTCTCTAACAGGGCAACGAGGGGAGGATTGCCGGGTAGGATTATGCTATACGATGCTACTTGGAGGACTTCAGTCTACTCTCTTCTACATGCTGCAAGACGGAGGATGCCAGAAGCGTAGTCTTCGACAAGATTAGTTATCCCCCTCTCATTCTGGCTTTCTGCAGTTCAGTCCACTGATATGGCCCTTTACACATATACCGATGCATATGTAGTGTAGCTCCTTGCTTGCGAGTACTTTGGATGAGTACTCACGGTTGCTTTCTCCCCCCTTTTTCCCCCTTTCCTTTCTTTCTAGTTGTCGCAACCAGATGCTGGAGTCCAGGAGCCAGACGCCACCGTCGACGACGACTCCTACTACACCGGAGGTGCCTACTACTACGTGCAGCCCGCAGATGACGACCAGGAGTAGTTTAGGAGGATCCCAGGCAGGAGGCATGCGCCTCTTTCGATCTGTATCCAAGTTTGTGCTAGCCATCTTATGGCAACTTGTTTAACTTATGTCTGTACTTAGATATTGTTGCTTCCGCTGACTCGTCTATGATCGAGCACTTGTATTCGAGCCCTCGAGGCCCCTTGCTTGTATTATGATGCTTGTATGACTTATTTATGTTTTTAGAGTTGTGTTGTGATATCTTCCGTGAGTCCTCGATCTTGATCATTACTGCGTTTTATGCATGATTAGTGTATGATTGAATCGGGCGTCACAAGTTGGTATCAGAGCCGACTGCCTGTAGGAATCCCCCTTCCACACTCCTTTGCCGAAGTCGAGTCTAGACTTTACAAAACTTTTACTAACATGGCTGTGTGGCCCATGGGCCCACGTCGCCATTGGGTGGTATTAGGATCTTCTCCTCGACCTTTACTCTGGGACTCTGTTCTCTCTTCTATTCGGGTTAAATGATTTTGCTAACTCTAACTCTAGGTTCTCCTAACTATTTCTCCTGGAGAGCCCTTACTCCAGAAGATCACCTGCTTCGTTAGAAGATTCTGAGGATATCCCTCGGTATTTTTCCGAGACCCTTGTGCTTATCGCCTTTGCAATCCACTGTCACCGTTATATCCCTATGGATATCTGTATGCACTTGTCAATCTCTTGATCATTCCTCGTCGCTCTTGTTATTACGAGATACCTCAATATACTCGTTGTTGTTCCGAGAATACTTTGTACCTACTGCCTTGCAGTTCTTTGCCACATGAATACCCCTACGGATAATTCCTTGCACTTACCGAGTATCCGCTCATCCCCAGTTGTTCAGGTGTTTCATGAAAGTCTTCGAAAATACTATTCGATCCTTCGAAAATCCTTAGCAGCTTATTGCTCTGCAAATACTTGTCTGCTGGCATTATGGATGCTTTCCATATGGCTGGCAATATTCATTAGTCTCCTTTGACACCGTCATTTTGATCCTGTTGAATCAACACGAGTGCGAAGGCACACAATCATCAATTGATCCTTTTAAATTATATTTTCGGCTCAGATGTCATTTTGAACAGGAGCTGGTTATCGACCCATAAAATTGCTATCGATTTTACCCCTAAGTCTATTGGACTTATCCATTCTAAATCAGACCGTTGGCTTCCGATCCCTTGATTTGGAAACGATAATTTATTTGCATTTGATCTTTGAATTAATCAGTTGTTTCTATAATCTGATGCCCTCTGCGTTCTTCTTCCTCTGAGTGAGCACCGATACTCACATCAGCTCCATTGTGGATCGCCCGATCCATTGTTGGATTGTTATCCGACAGTGTCCTTCATATTCAATCACCTTGTGAGTCCTTCCCCTGATACATAATGCCTTTGGTAAATTGTATCCTCTTCTTGGCCAACCATGCCCTGCTTTCGAGCTTGTGTATTTACTTTTGAAACTTGTGGTATATGTTACGAAGATGCCCGATGGGTTGAACCTATGCCTTCCCCTAATCCGTGAGAACCCAAAAGTTTTCACAAGTCATACTCTTCCGGTGTTCTACCAGATAAAATTCCAACACTACAGTTTTATCAAAGCGAGAGGTGAATGAAATGATATGCATTAAAGAAGTGGGAGTCGACCTTGAACTTTGTGTTCATGCCCATGCACACGATGTAGATCGTATCATTCAAGCTTCTTTTCAATTAAATATTCCCTTGGTATAAGTTCATCTTATATCTGGGATCTGGCATTTTGCAATCGTGGTTCCGGCCATGTTCTCCTTTAAATACCAATTCTCAGACAAGTCGAAGTACTTGTCTTCTGAAGATCATTACACCTGTCCAACCTTTACTTTGATCTACCATCGAGTATTACACTCTGGTATGTAAAGAATATCATGGAAATGCATAACTTCTTATGGGATCTTCATTAACTACTATTTATCACTGATTCCAATTTTCCCGGGTTCTGGGTTGTCGTCAACCGAGAACACCGATATGTGAACCGATTCCGCATTCCAGTTCGATAATCCTAAGTATTTTTTGTTGCTTATGAGTTTAATAATCCTTCAAGTCATTCCTAGCCTGATCGGCTATATCATTATCGTGCTGATTTTGACTATGCTACCTGGTCCTTAATCCCGGAGCACAACTTCCGATGATGATCTAAGCTTACGTCGATCTTCCTCATCATATCATTTTGCCTTGAACAGCGAGCTTGATTTCGAGTTTGTGTCGTAACCATGGTTCTAATAACCTTTTGTTTCATAATTCCTTTGACTTGATGTCATCGCCGATAGATTACATCCTCATGAAATATCTCGACAAATGTGTCATGATCATCATCAGCATTCTGAGCTCTTCTAGGATATCAGTTGAATTCATGATGAGGAATACCATCCTTGCCCTCGATGATTTGTGTTATCATCGACCACCTTATTGCCTTCCATTCATCACAAACTTGTTCTTGTTATGGATGCAACTTGCTATGCAGTTTGTATTATGTTCTACCTTGAAGTATTACCATCTTTTATGTCAAGGATGTTGCGAGGATTGCTCCACCTCTTAAGAATTCTTGATATAGTAATACTTCTCGCCATCTCCGTTCATATCCCGGTCCCCGTGTTGATTCTAACCGGGATACCAGCCATTCAACTATGATGTGTGAATTCAAAATTACTAGCAACCTTATTGCTTGTAAGATAATGAATGATAGTTTCATTCTTTGTACATTGGTTATCGAATCACCATTCTAACATTGGTCATGCTACATAAGCCCATATTTCGGCTACACCTTTCAA
Source organism: Aegilops longissima (assembly GCA_021605205.1). Classification (NCBI taxonomy): domain Eukaryota; kingdom Viridiplantae; phylum Streptophyta; class Magnoliopsida; order Poales; family Poaceae; genus Aegilops; species Aegilops longissima. The sequence goes on from CM038676.1 coordinate 473,697,120, forward strand.
CTGATGTTTAATTGGGTATGTTTTCCTCGAGCATATCTCATTATAACATTTGATCTGCCAAATGCTATCTCCTTGTTCACATAATTGTAGAAATCTATCCTTTGAAATTCTCGATGAATTGTTGCTGAGTCCATCAGCCACCTCCAAATCCTCTCATGGGTTTAATAATGAACTCTTGTTTCGGAACTCGCTTCCATAGTTCGTTTCCCGAGAATCTTACAATGTCATCTCGTCAATTGGTGTTGCGCCTTTTCTTCTCAGGCATCCCGAGTCTGAGGTCTCCCGACACCAATAAGATATGAACCTCAATCAGATATGATGGTAGGAACATATTTCCAAGAGTAATAACAATGGTCTTTATATGACCCGGTAAGGTGTTATCGTGCCCAGCACACCTGGCCGGAGGACCTATTGTTACCGTTTTCTATTTTTTTTGCAAGGCTATCCTTTCTTCCATGAGGAAATTGTAAGACTTATTCTACAAGCTGTTCCTGATGGATCCTTTGTGTTTCTAAAGTCTGATCTCCACCTGATAACCATCTAAATGCTATCTCGATGCATGTCTATGGTACTCCAATTTTCAACAAGAACATTTGAAGCCCAATGCTAAATGTTTCCTGCTCAATTATCCAAACACCATTGTATGGGTAATGTTAGGAAATTTCTCTCCCCGTACCTAAAGAGTTTTCTACATTATATCCTGTCATGGATATCATGCTCTGCTTGTCCTTGGGAAAGATATACCTCTGGAATATGTGTTTAAACACATTTTCCTTTCCGTTGTTTTGTTCAAACTTTCTTGTAATCTACTTAACTGAGAAGTGGTAATTCCCTGCTTAGGTAAGCACCTCGTGGTACAACTCTACCAGTAAGACCCTATTACTATAATTGATGACATTTCGGTAGCCACCGATGGACGAGAACTTTGCCTAATGGTCCGCCTCGTTCAACGAGCAGGAAAATGGTTCTCTTCGTCCCTCGCCCTTGGTATCGACATTGTTGCCAACATAACAGATAGACTACCCTTTGACATGCATTGCTATCATGACCGTGCAAGATATGAACGCTTTTCCTACTTTTAACCACATGGTGGGCCCATAACCCACAGTTCCACAGGATCGAAACCCCACTCTCCTGTACACCCCTGTTGCTAAAGTTATTTCTCGCGCGGACTTCGTATGTAATTCACGAGTCAACTTCCTAGAGATGATCTATTCTGGTATCAGACGCAATACTTATTCTCGTTGCTCTGGACCCCTTTCACGCCCTGTAACAGGCATCGAACATTCCTGCCCGCTTGAAACTTTCCATGATACCGCCTTACTTTGCTCTCGATATTTTCTAAGTGTCAATTCGAGAGTTACTTTCCGCCACCTTCCCCGATGTTATCGACTAGATAGTCAGCCTTACAGAGGTCTGCTCCCCTGGAATACCCCCCCCCTTATTCTTTCGTAAGTACGATGGAGTTCCTGAAGAAAGGACGCTGACATCATCATGATGACCTGAAGCAGAGAAGTGAAGACATCAATGTAATGGACCGACCTCTTCGAGAAGAACAAGCCAGAATGAGAATACCCACTAGATTCATTACCAAACCTTCCCCCCCTTTCACTACCTCTTAAATCTCGGGACGAGATTTCTTGTAGTGGAGGAGAATTGTGACGCCCGGGTAATTAAGCTACAGCGATCCTCTGCTAATGATGCCACGTCACCTCGATTATAATTGCTAATCTCGAGATAGTTCGGACCCGATTCAAATTCAAATTTAAAATCAGGCGAACAATATTCTTTTAATATTAAAACTAAAATGTTCGGAGTGAACCTAATATTACATATGTAATTATGGTGGAGAAACCACACCTTTATAAAATGTTTAAATACTATAAGATGAATAAAACAGCAGTAAAACAATTATCTACATACCTTTTATATTAATAAAGTGTCAAACTAATTTATTTGAGGACTATACTTTTTGTGACTATGGACTAAGTTCAAATACTAATTTAGATGCTACGTGTATTTTACTAAAACTAAAATAATAGGAAACAAAACTAAACAGAAAAAGTAAAATAAATAAAAGTATATATATATATATATATATATATATATATATATATATATATATATATATATATATATATATATATATATATATATATATATATATATATATATATATATATATATATATATATATATATATATATATATATATATATGAAAAGAACCCCCCACACTGGACCAACTGCCCATTTAGCCAACCTACTGCCCACCCTCCCTCTTTGGCCTACAAGGTCACCCCGGTGATCTAGCCCCCTCAAAATATCTCCCACTCCCCCACTCGCTTCTCCCGCCTCTCTCCCTTCCTCCCGTGCGGATCGGGCAGAGGGCCCCACCCTTCACCGCCTAATTCATTTGCTGTGAGCCTCCTTGCCGGACGCCTCCTGTCCCCGCCACCACACAGCGCACCTCGCCGAGGCCGCCTGCTGTCCCCGTCCTCCTCCCCGTTGCTGAATCTGGAAGGGCCCCCGACGGCGCCACCCGCCGCCCGACACCGCACCGTCTCTGGTGCCCCGCCGCCTGCTCCGTCCCACCGTCCGCCGCCTAGAGCTGCCCTCGCCGGACCGCTCCGCCCCGCCTCTCCATCGCCGGACCTTCCCGAGCCTCCCCGAGCCCTCTGCCTAGACCCCACGCTTCCGCGGTGAGCTCCTGCGACGAGCGCGTCGTCCCCTGTCCCCCTTCCGACCTCGTCAATGTAGCCACCAGCTCCCGGTCTCGATCCGCGCCTCTCCTCACTCCGGCCTCGTCCAGGCCACCCCCAACGCTCTGGCTCTGACGACCCAGGCCCGTTCCTAGTCGCGCCCCCTGCTGTTGCCCCGCCGTGGCCATTGGCCCGCCCGCGCCCCCCCTTTTTGCTCACGCCGGCCTGCGCGCCCTGCGCCTGTTACGCCCTTGACCTGATACAGGCTGGCGTGCTGTTGCTGCCGGGCTCGGCCTCCGCTCGGGCGCCATGCGAGCGCCTGCTACCGTTTAAGCCCTCTAAGGCCTTACGGGCGTGACGAAGGGCCCATGCCCCTGTAAAAAAAAGGTTTTAAAAACATATTAATAAAATTAATTAATGAATTAACTAATTAATTAGTCAATAATTAATCATTTAACTTAATTAACTCCGTTTAACAACCCTAATTAACTAGGTTAACTAATTAGATCTGTTTATTTAAGTTGGGTCAATGACAGGTGGACCCTAGTCAAACATTTTAACTGTTGACTGCTGACTCAGCAGTCAACCGGGCCCATTGCCAGCCTCTGGACTGCTCTGCTGTGTACACTTTGTGTGTGCATGTAGCAATTTAGTCTTTTCTCAAATTAATATTAAATCCAACAATTTCAGAATATTGTTAACTCTTTGCAAATTCATAGAAAATAAACCGTCACTCGGATTAAAAAGTTTTATACATGAAAGTTGCTCAGAACGACGAGACGAATCCGGATAAGCAGTCCGTTCATCCGCCACACATTCCTAGCATAGCAAACACGCAACTTTCCTTCTCCAGTTCATCTGTCCGAAAACGCGAAACACCGGGAATACTTTCCCGGATGTTTCCACCCTTCGCCGGTATCACCTCCTACCGCGTTAGGGCATACCTAGCACCGCGTATTGCCATGTTACGCTTTGTGATGCTTTGATTGCTTTGTTATTTATTGTGTTCCCCTCCGTTACTTCTTTCGGTAGACCTCGAGGCTGCAGGCGACCCGATTCGACTCTTGAGTTGACGACCCTCCTTCTTGCCGAGCAACCAGCAACCCCCCTTGATCACCGATATCGCCTATTCTTCTCTATATCTGCTTGCATTAGAGTAGTGTAGCATATTCTTTGCTTCGGTTAATCCCATTACTGTTGCATAGCCTTTGTCATTGTTGCTGATTTGTTACCCTTACCGCTATCCTATTGCTTAGAATAGGATGCTAGTGTTCCATCAGTGGCCCTACATTCTTGTCCGTCTGCCATGCCATACTATCGGGCCGTGATCACTTCGGGAGGTGATCACGGGTATATATTATATACTTTATACATGATACATGTGGTGACTAAAGTCGAATCGGCTCGAGGAGCACCATGAGTGATTCACGGATTGGGGCTGAAAGGACCTTTGTCCCAACGGCCCTCTGTGTGGATCTTTGTGGCGAGCATCGGGGCAGGTTGAGACTACCTGGGTGAGAGGTGGGCCTGGCCCTGTTCGGCGTTCGCGGATACTTGACACGCTTAACGAGATCTTGGTATTTGATCTGAGTTGGGTCGTTGACCTTATACGCACTAACCGCCACGTGGGACAAGATATGGGCAACCGGCGTCGTGGTATCAGCCGAAGCACGCCGTGACGTCGGCGGCGGCGGCGCGACGCCGGATTGACTGAACGCACGCTAGGCTAGGTCTGCTTCCGGCCGCATACGCAACGTGCAGGTGTGCAATGGGCGATGGGCCTAGACCCCTGCGCGCATAGGATTTAGACCGGCGTGCTGACCTCTCTGTTGAGCCTAGGTGGGGCTGCGACGTGTTGATCTCCCAAGGCCGGACATGATCCAGGAAAGTGTGCCCGGCCAGAGGGATCGAGCGTGTCGGGTAATGTGGTGCACCCCTGCAGGTAAGTTAATCTATTCGAATAGTTGTGATCTTCGGTAACAGGGCGACTTGGAGTTGTACCTTGACCTTATGACAACTAGAACTGGATACTTAATAAAACACACCCTTCCAAGTGCCAGATATAACACGGTGATCGCTCTCTAACAGGGCAACGAGGGGAGGATTGCCGGGTAGGATTATGCTATACGATGCTACCTTGAGGACTTCAGTCTACTCTCTTCTACATGCTGCAAGACGGAGGATGCCAGAAGCGTAGTCTTTGATAGGATTTGTTATCCCCCTCTCATTCTAGAATTCTGCAGTTCAGTCCACTGATATGGCCCTTTACACATATACCCATGCATATGTAGTGTAGCTCCTTGCTTGCGAGTACTTTGGATGAGTACTCACGGTTGCTTTCTCCCCTTTTCCCCCTTTCCTTTCTTTACGGTTGTCGCAACCAGATCTTTGGAATCCGAGAGCGAGCGCGACCGTCGACGACGACTCCTACTACACCGGAGGTGCCTACTACTACGTGCAGCCCGCAGACGATGACCAGGAGTAGTTTAGGAGGATCCCAGGCAGGAGGCATGCGCCTCTTTCAATCTGTATCCAAGTTTGTGCTAGCCATCTTATGGCAACTTGTTTAACTTATGTCTGTACTCAGATATTGTTGCTTCCACTGACTCGTCTATGATAGAGCACTTGTATTCGAGCCCTCGAGGCCCCTGGCTTGTATTATGATGCTTGTATGACTTATTTATGTTTTTGAAGTTGTGTTGTGATATCCTCAACAGCCACATAGTCTTCATCCTCAGATTCTGAGGTTCTCTTCCTTCTTGTCCTGGTGGCTGCTTTGGGTAAGTTGCTTGGAGTGCTCCTGCTACCCTAATCAGAGCTGCTAGAGGGACTAGTGCCCTCACTCATTTGAATCTGCTCCTCTGACTTGTTCTGGCTATCACTTTGATCAGACATATTGCAAATACTGACTGCAGACCCTGTGAATAGATATAGATGAGATAGTGTGGATGATCATCACAAAATACAGAGATTTTTGCAAAAGAATGAGTCAAAAACTTAGTTTTAGTTTTCCACAGAAAGCATTTCGGATCAACCGATTTGTAAACTCGGTGATACCGAAGCAGCTGTTGGAACCTAAACTAGTGAACTCGGTCAGACCGAGTCACGGTTTGGTGGCACCGAGACTGTAACATCCCAAATTTTCAATTTCGAATGTTATACATAGGTCATTCTTGCATAGCATATTTTATTGCATCTTCGTTCCGCAATCCTCGAAATCCTAAACAACTCAAGGACCCTCGGAGAGAGTTGGGGATTTTCCGGGTTTCATATTTGATTTTTATCGAATATTGAAACGAGGATCTTTGAATTTAATTATTTTCTCTCCGAAAAATATTTCATAATAAAAATAGATGAGAGGAGATAATATGACTTATCCAAAAGAATTGAAATATTGGAGAAAAAAATGTTAAAATCATTTGTTGGATTTTATTTGAGATTATTTGGATTTTATTTGCATTAGAAAAATTGCACGTTTTCAAAATTGCATTTTAGGGCCAAGAAAATGTTCATTTTGTTCTAAATATTTCATTTAAACAGTGAAAATTTGTTTTGGCATTTTTAGATTTTTATTTTATTTTATAGGATTTATTTTCAGTCGGCGGAATCATTAAAAAACTTGAACCTTGGTCGGGCGAAACCCAACCGGGTCGGCCCAACTCCCCCGAGCCGCCGCCGCGCCTTGCCCCCTCCTCCAAGACGCCCACCCTCTTTATAAGCCGCCGCCTCACCGCCCCAAACCACCGCCACCACCGCCTCCCGACACGCCTCTACGCCGCCCGCCATTGCTTGCCTCCCACCGCCAACCACGCCCCCCGCCGCCCGACCCCCCTCCCCCGGAGCCGAGCCGAGGTAGCCGCCCGCCGCCCGGTTTTACGAGAGAAACCGTTTGGGTTTTTAGAAAACCCTAGTTTTCATTTTTTTTAAATAGATCGGTTTTCTCCGGTTTATTTATTTAGTGAACGTTCGCTCGTTCGTCCGTTTTAACGAACGCGTTCTTCGCTTAGATCTAGATAACGGACGTTCGTTCGTTAGTCTGTTCGTCAGATTTTGTTTTTCTCGGATTTATTCCGCGGTTTTTCTGATCGCGATTTCTGATCCAATCTTAGTTTCTGTTTATCTTTTCGCTCGTTAGTCGGAATCAGGTGATTCAAGCGCCTAGATCTTCGTCTCGAGACCCTCTTCCTGTCTAAACAACTTAAACAAGATTTTGATACTGTAAAATTTGACCTTAGTTCATATTAGTAAACAGATCTTGTTTCTTTCGCCGTTTGAGTTTCGTTGTTCCGTTTGGTTTGATTCTTTTTGCGAACCGGAGTTCTTAAGTTGAACTTTCTGGTCAGCCTCGTTTATTTGAGTTTTGCTTGTGCATAATTGCTTGTTGCTTATGTATGTTATTGTTTGCTTGCGATAGAATTCCCGGAGTGCGAAGCGTGTTACTACGAGTCTCTAGGATTCGCGGATCGTCAGCAAGGCAAGTAACACATTGATCATACTCTTTTCATACCCAGTTTTTATGCATTAGTTCCAATCCTCAAACATTGCATGGTTAGGATGTCTTTAACTTGTGGGTTGGGAAGTATTTGTTGAGGTAGAACCTATTGCCTTGTTACTATCAAACCCTTAGGAGTTACTTCTACGTGTTGCTTATATTGCTATGCTATGCTCGTAGACGTGGTTGGGTTTGAGCGAATCCATGACAGATGTGAGATTGTTAATTAATGGTTCAACTTAAGGTGGCAACTTAAAATTAACATATGGGTGGATTGAGGCACCTAGGGAACCCAAAGTGTTATGCATTTTATTTTTGGAAATCTCGGGGTACCGTGTGATCTTCCTATGGACCGCCACCTGTGCTTAAAGGAACTGAGATGATTCATGCTAGGAACTTCCGTGTGCAGCCACAAGCTACTATGGGCTCTAGCATAGTTGAGTAGGTTACGTGAAGCTCTTGAAGAGGTAGATCAACGGTAGTCGATTACAGTAGGTTTGGTATGGTCTACCGGAGTAGAGAGTTAGTGTTTACGAAGGCGTGTCTCGATCATCCGTTTCTCAAACACCATGCAGTGCGAGAAATCAACGGAGGCGATCGAGTCTTGTGGGGAAAAGTGCGCAAACCTCTGCAAAGTGTACAATCTAATCATGGTTAGCCGTGTCCCCGGTTATGGACAATGTTGAGTATCTAGTACTTGGGTTATCACATGTATCTCATCATGCTTAATTAATATTGTTGGGTTGTTAACTATTTTAATTGGGATTGAGTTGGGGTTATACCTTCTCAATGTTTCAACCACCATGATAGTTAAATTAAAATCTATTCCTTTGTAGTAGGGAAAAATTGGCTTTTCGCAAAACTATAACCATAGAGCTTTCCACCAGCCAAATATGCATGTAGTGATAGCATTATTTTGTTCTTGCTCTACTGTGTTATATTGCCAGCATATTCCATGTGCTGACCTGTTCTCGGGCTGCAACGTTTTATGTTGCAGAGTTTTCAGACGAGGAGTAAGGTTCGTTAGGTCATTGCCGTGCAGCTCAGCTATGTCGTTGGAGTTGATGGACTCACTTTATCTTCCAAGCCTTCCGCTGTTATCGCATTAGATGGCCTTAAGCCATATTATTGTAATAAGTTCTCTTTTGAGACTTTCGATGTAATAAGTGTGTGATTGCTACTCTGTTATAAATCCTTGAGTAATGTGTGTGTCGGCATTCTTGATCCGAGGATAACACTGAAGCACGAGAGACTTGACCATCGAGGTCGGGTCGCTCTGAGAGACTGCTAGGGTTTCACAAAGTCTGAACTTCGGTCACACGATTTTCAATTCTCGGTCGGACCGAGAACCACATGTGCAATGGCCTTAGCCGAATCGGTGGAACCGAGTTCTACAACCAGTGGGTCCGAGATGGTTTAGGCGGAAACCTAACCCTAAATTTTCAATTCATCTCTAATCTACGGAGTGTTTTGACTGGAGAGAATAGTTTCAATCGTGGCAAGATTCATGTTGAACACAATGTGCTAGGAATCGGACGGGGATAGCACAGTGATCGAGTCCATACCCTAGTTCAGCGATGAACTCGCTTCTGGCGGCAACGGCGGGACGATTTCGTTGTTGGCGGAGACCAGCGGCAGGAGGCGGCTGGCGACGAGGAGGACGATCTGGAGACCCTGGAGGCAGAGCGGGCTACGCGCTGGTGAAAGAGTTTGGAGAAAGTTCCCAAATTTTTGCCCGTGGGTATATATAGCCCGACCACAGCCGGTGTGACCGAGGGAACAACTCGGTGGCATCGAGATGCATAACTGCAGAGCGATTCTGAACTCGGTGTGACCGAAAAAGTTCAAATCGGTTGCACCGAGATTGAAAACCTAGATCGACTTAGTGATCTCGGTATGACCAAAATGGAAGAATCGGTCAGACCGAAACGCACAAAGAAGTTTTGGAAGTTTAAGTCTATGACGAATCGGGGACTCCGAGTGCTCCTCACACAGAGTGGTTCGAATCTGACTTGATCAAATTTTGTGATGTAGCATGAATAGAGTTTGAGACGAGAAGAGCATAGATAGCTAGAGAAGGTTCTTAGGCAATCTTGTCCATCCACTTGGCAAAAGAAAAAGAAACCAATCAATCAAAACAACAAGTGGATGTCCTCGAATGAGTAAAATATGCAACCAACATGCTCACACAATAAAATGGCAAATGAAATATGTGGCAAAGCATGCACAACCAATTCTAGCATCTATCAAGCAATTGGCGGTGACTAGGTCATCTATATATGAGTATATTTACTTAGGAGTCAAATGAGAACATTTGATCATAGGTCATACTCATCGTTTAAGCTCAAGTGGGGTTACCACTTTTACATAATGCATTGATGTGTTCACATCATTAGAGTTGCTTTAGCTCAATTCTTAGAGTAAAGCTCCCCCTAGATGTGAGATCCCCACTTAGAGGGATGAACTAACCTTGGGTTTTGTCGATGATGACTTCATGTAGGTGTTGAAGATGTGGATGCTCAATGTTGATGAAGATCATTTGGAGCAATCCTTTTGGAGTGAGTTGCACTTTCAATACCTACACGGGTTAGTCCCACAAGGAACAAACAAGGATATCCATAGACATAGACTGATGCACACATAAGATGAAGTCTATGAAAGCATTAGGTTACCTTGTCCCTTGTCTTACCAACAAGAGGGTTTGTGACTCCTTGAACTAGTGCAAGATGTGAAAGTTGATTGCACTAGTAGTTGCCAAAATTATATGAGTGAAATATGTTGGCGGAGTCACCCTCAAGAACTCTCTAGTTCTTCTTCTTCGGGATCCACATCATCTTGATGGGAATCCTTGGAGTTGTAGTCGTACTTGATGAAGTAGAGCTTGACGTAGTCTTGGGAACCCACTTGACCAAGGCCTTTGGAGCTTCTTCAAATGCATCAATCTCCTCTTGAAGCTTATCCTTGCCTTTTTGCTTGTGGTCTTGGGGTGGAAGATCATCTTGAGCTTGTGTCCCTTGAAGGAAGTAGGATATACTTCTCTTGTTGAGGGACAAACTTCGTCTTGGGGTATTGATCTTCTTCCCACTCAACTCCATTGGCATTGAACTTTCGTTCAAAACCAACACCTTGGTTCTTCCGGTGCCTTCCTTGCTTGCGTACAATTTCCTCAAATTGCTTACTCCCAGCAAGGCTCTTGTAAACACCTTTCTCTATAATTCCCTTTAATAAGCTATTTTCTTACTCAAGTGTAACTTGGCTAAGAGAATCATTAGTGGAATCAAGAGAACTACTAGAAGCAACATCATTGGGTTAGCATGATTATTGTTACTACTAGAGGAAGAATCCTTTTTGTCCTTGTTACTAGACTTGACTTGAGGCATGTAAGTAGATAAGAGTAAACGCTTGGCAATGTAAGAAGAACTTTTCTTACGGAGATCATTATTGATTGCCTTTAATAACTCATGCTCTTGCTCAAGGTTGAGCTTTTCAAAGCATAACTTCTCATGAGTCCTTACAAGTTCTCGATGATCTTCTAAGATAGTTTCATGAGCTAACTTAAGAGTGTTTAGTTCTTTAGTTAGAAGCTCAATCTTCTCCTTATCATTGTCATTCGTTTTATCTTGATTAGCATGATTAATTGACGTTTCATCATAGTATTCATCACCAGAGTTGTCAACAAGTAAATCATCATCACCTAACAAGTCATCTTCATCACTATTGAAATCAACATACTCGGGATGTGTTACCTTTGGACCTTCGGCCATGAAGCATCTTCCAATTCCTTCATTTGGTGAATCAAATATGTCGTAGGAGTTGGTTGACACAAGTTCTAGACCGGCAACACCTTCATCTTGAGTATATTCGGAGTCGGAGTGATAGCTTCTCTCGGAGTGATTGTCGGAGTCGGAGCCGGATACCCATTCACCAACATGAGCTTGATGTCTTCGTTTTGTGTAGCTCCTTGATGACTTGTCCTTCCTTTCCGAATCTTTGCTTCTCCGTGAGGGTCTTCGTTCATAACGATCATCTCTACACCTCCTCTCTCTTGGTGGTGATTCTTCTATTCTACTTATTCTCTTGGGTGATTCTTCTCTTCTTTTGTAGGGTGTCGTACACTGATTGGAATAGTGTCCGGGTCTCCCACAATTGTAGCAATTGCGCTCTCGACTAGAAGATCTTTTGTCATTGTAGGACCTTGACTTGGAGCTTCTCTCTTTGCTTCTGTTCTTGTAGAACTTGTTGAAGTTCTTCACCATTAAGCTCAATTCATCATTGAAGGTTGTTTCTCACTTGATGTGGGGGCTTCACATGAGGTTTTGTTAGCACCACTTGTCTTGTTGTGAAGTTCCTCCTTATCCTTGAGTGACATCTCTTGAGTAACAATTCTTCCAATGACTTCCGTTGGCTTGAGATCTTTGTAATTGGGCATCATTTGGATCAATGTGCACACGGTATCATATTTTCCATCCAAAGCTCTTAGGATCTTCTTGATGATGAATTTGTCGGTCATCTCTTCACTTCCTAAGCCGGCAATCTCATTTGTGATAAGAGCAAGCCTAGAGTACATTTCAGCGACACCTTCACCATCCTTCATTTTGAACTTGTCAAGTTGACTTTGAAGCATTTCCAACTTGGATTCCTTGACGGAGTCGGTACCTTCATGCATATCAATCAAAGTATCCCAAATTTCCTTTGCATTCTCAAGACGGCTGATTTTGTTGAATTCTTCGGGGCACAATCCGTTGAAGAGGATATCACAAGCTTGAGCGTTGTATTGCAGCATCTTCAACTCTTCCACGCTAGCTTCACGGTTTGGTTCTCTCCCATCAAAGAATTCACCTTGCAAGCCAATGCACACAATAGCCCAAACGGCGGGGTTATGTCCAAGAATATGCATTTTCTTCTTGTGCTTCCAACTAGCAAAATTATTACCATCAAAGTAAGGACCTCTACAGTGATAATTTCCCTCGCTAGACGCCATAAACTCCTAGGTTGTGAAACCAAGGCTATGATGTAACGCCCCGGATTCGATGCGCCAGGTGTCCGCCAGTTATTTGCCGTCGTTGCCATGTCATGTGCTTGCGTGTCTCTCTTTGCCATGTCATCATCTGCATTTTTATCATGTCATCATGTGCATTTCATTTTGCATACATGTTCGTCTCATGCATCCGAGCATTTTCCCCGTTGTCCGTTTTGCATCCGAGCATTTTCCCCTGTTTTGCTGATATTTTTATGCCATGTTAACTTGATGCTACCGAGAGATCCATGCATATTTTGAGATACTTCAGTAAGGATGTTTTGTTAAACATGTCTTGCTATATCCATCCATGCCCTTGTTTGCAATTATGGAGTGCCATAGCTTGAGTCAATCGAGCTCTACTTTTGCTATAAAATGTTTCCTGGCAGATTGTTTACATGTTATTCAATTTTGCCAAGGTTGTTGTAGTTGATCCTTGCATGCTATGATGTTGTTCTTGGCATGTATAGCTTCTATGCCATGTCTTCTTACTGTTGGTTGCCTTGCCATGCCATGTAATTCTCTGTGGTGAGTGGTTCAAGCTCACCAACATGCCTACTCATCGTTGTTCCTGCCATGTTTGAATCTGTAATATAACTTGCCATGTTTGCATGGGTGCCATCATATTTTCTGATCCTTTTTGGCTTATGGCCAGTAAGGGACTTTTGTTCTATGCTTTGAGTAGATTCATGTCATGCCTTGTCTTGCCATGATAAGTTCCTGTAACATGTTGTTTCATAGCTCTAAACGTTGCAACCTGATGTTATTTCTGCCAATGCCTGAAACTGTTATTATTTGCAATCTTGCCATGTGTTTTTGAGCATGTTCTAGTTGTTTCTGGAGATAGTTCAGTGTTCATGTTTTGTAATTCTTTACCTGTACATCATGCCCATGCCTTTTTTTTCATATTGAGGTCCTGTAGCATATTGTTTTGATGCTCGCAATATGCCTAGTTGCTGTTTTGGACAGATTGTTGTCATGACTTGTTTCATGTGTATGTGTTGAACCGTTGCTCCGTTTTGAGTGTGCTCTATATGAAACTTGCTTGATTTTGCATGTAGTTTCATATTATCATGTTTCATCCTTGTTTTGAGGTGTTTGCTTGATGTTTGTATGCATTTTGCATCAATGCCATGTTCAACTTGTTTTGCTCATATCTTCTAGGCCGTAGCTCCGATTTAAATGAACTTTATATGTAACTTGACTAGAATTTCGTGTAGATCGTAGTGGTGCATCTTAACTTGCTGTTTAACAACTTGAACATAATGTTTATTCAGACCTGGACCAATTTCGAAATTTGCATATGAGGACTTACCGGAATTGTTATATGTTGTTTCCGGCCTCATTTAAACTTGCCTTGATGTGTTGCTTTTGTTTGCATCATCTCTTGCCATGAGTAGCTTCATGTGGCTTTGTCATGCATCATGCTTGTTGTGCATCGTGTCTTGTCTATGTGTGGTGTGTTTACCATGTTGTGTGCTTCTTCTTGTTAGTTCCCGTTTCGTGCGATCGTGAGGATTCGTTCGTCTACGCTTGGTTCGGCTTCTTCCGTTCATCTTCTTCATGGACTCGTTCTTCTTCCTTGCGGGATTTCAGGCAAGATGACCGCTTCTACGGATCTCACTACTATCATTGCTATGCTAGTTGCTTCGTTCTATCGCTATGCTGCGCTACCTATTACCTGTTTATCAAGCCATCCCAAATTGCCATGTCGCCTCTAACCTTTTGCACCCTTCCTAGCAAACCGTTGTTTGGCTATGTTACCGCTTTGCTCAGCCCTCTTATAGCGTTGTTAGTTGCGGTGAAGATGAAGTTTGTTCCTTGTTGGAACATGGAGATGTTGTTCCTTGTTGGAACATGTTTACTTGTTGGGATATCACAATATATCTTATCTAATTAATGCATCTATATACTTGGTAAAGGGTGGAAGGCTCGGCCTTATGCCAGTGTTTTGTTCCACTCTTGCCGCCCTAGTTTCCGTCATATCGGTATTATGTTCCCGGATTTTTGCGTCCCTAACGCGGTCGGGTGATTTATGGGACCCCCTTGACAGTTCGCTTTGAATAAGACTCCTCCAGCAAGGCCCAACATTGGTTTTTCCATTTGCCTCACCACCACCTATATTTCCCTTGGGAGTAATTAACCCAGGGGTCATCTTTATTCAGCCCCCCGGGCCAATGCTTGTCTAAGTGTTGGTCCAAACTAGAACACCGTCTTGGGACCATCCCTTGGCAACATGGGTTACGTCGGTTCTGTCGCTTCGCTTATCCGGTGTTGCCACGAGAGCGAGATATGTGCAGCTCCTATCGGGATTGTCGGCGCATCGGGCGGCTTTGCTGGACTTGTTTTATTCTTTGTCGAAATGTCTTGTGGCAGGATTCGAGACTGATCGGGTCTTCCGGGAGAAGGAATATCCTTCGTTGATCGCGAGAGCTTATCATGGGCTAAGTTGGGACACCCTGCAGGGTTTGAACTTTTGAAAGCCGTGCCAGCGGTTATGTGGCAGATGGGAATTTGTTAATGTCCGGTTGTAGAAAACCGAAGTGGATCTCAATTAAAATACACCAACCGTGTGCGTAACCGTGAGTGTCTCTTTTCGGGGTTGATCGAAAGGAGAACACGGTTTCTGGGTTATGTCTGACGTAGGTAGGAGTTCAGGATCACTTCTTGATCATTACTAGTTTACGATCGTTCCTTTGTTTCTCTCCTCGCTCTCGTTTGCGTATGTTAGCCACCATATATGCTTAGCCGCTGCTGCAACCTCACCACTTTACCCCTTCCTTTCCCTTTAATCTTTGCTAGTCTTGATACCCATGGTAATGGGATTGCTGAGTCCTCGTGGCTCACAGATTACTACACCACCAGTTGTAGGTACAGGTTGTGCGATGGCCATGACGCGAGAGCGATGTTTGCTTGCTTTGGAGTTCTTCTTCTGCTTCTTCTTCGATCAGGGGATAGGTTCGGTCGGCAGCCTGGGCTAGCGAGGTGGATGTCGTTTGAGCTTCTGTTTATGTTTCATCCGTAGTCGGATGTTGATCTTGTATATGATGTTGTGGATGTATTCTTATGGCATTTGTGCCTTATGTATGTATCCCCACTATTATGTAATGTTGATGTAATGATATCCACCTTGCAAAAGCGTTTCAATATCGGGTCTATCCTTGGTGGGACCTTGAGTTCCTTTTGGATAGGGTCGCATATTGGGCGTGACAAGTTGGTATCAGAGCCTCGACCGATCCTAGGAGCCCCCTTGATTGATCGTGTAGTTTGGCCGATGTCGAGTCTAGAAAAACTGTTTTCGGAGTCTAGTTATATCGGAGAGTAGGAATTCTTTTTACTCCTCAGCCCCCTTCGTCGCTTTGGTCAGGAATCTTGACGTAGGTGTTTTGAATTATTCCTCTTCCCCTTCAAAATTTTTCTTTAGGATCACGCAGTTGGTTTTCCGGTAGTTGTTCCTCAGCTCTTTTCATCCGGTGCATTTCTCGTCAAGTTGACTCGAGCCTCTTCATCTTTGGGTTCAATTCTCAGTTCTTCCTCCGACGTCGTTGTTTTTCCTTGTCTGAAGTTGTCCTTGTTTTTTCCCACCCGCCCACCCTTCTTCTTCTCGGAACCGGAGTCCGTAATCGAGTATCCATTCTACTCGTGTGAAGTCTTTGCTTTCTCTCCTCAATGATTTCAACTGGTGTTTTCTCTTCAATATATTCGTCGATTTCCCCTTCCAAGTTGCCTTTGTTTTTCCCGCCCTCCCACCCTATTATTCCCGGAGTTCGAGTTTCTTCCGACCATCAATTTCATTCGTGTGGAGCCTCTTCAGTCTTCCCTCAATTATTTCAACCGGTGAATTCTTGTCTTGTTTGACATTCATCATCTCTTTTTCTTCCCCGGTGGATTCAATTCAAGTTTTTTTTTTGGGTTGATCATATTCCTTTCCTCGGCTCAAATGTTTTCCCCTTGCTCGTTAGCCTCTCGCCAGTTTATCCTTCCGGAGTGCTCAAGACATCTCAAGAGATTCGTCCGTGTTTGAATTAATTCGAGGTTATCACCTCAGTCAAATATTTCAGTTCTTTCGGTGCATCATCTATCTGTTCAACATCCCTTTCCAACGGTGTTTTCTTTTAGTGGGCCCTAACCCACAGGTCTTTTCCCAGGACCTTACCTGACTCTTCTAATTTTCCCGGAGTTATTCTCAAATCCTTTTCATAGTTTGACGTAAGTATGTATTTCATCAGTCAGATGCTTTTCCAAGATCGATTTCAAATTCTTTTCATTGTGGGTTCAACCCCTTTGCTTTCCATTCTTCTGGAGTATCTCATTAATTTTGGTGCTGTTTCTCGTCGTCAGTTGAAGATCGAAGTAGAGTTTCTCTTAAATCTTGTCCGTTCTCCCGGAGGTTCATGGTGCTAGCTCGATGTTATACTATCTAATTGTTTCTAGTCATGCAAATTATTTTCATCCATCCGGAGTATTTCAGGAGTTGTTTTCCGTCTCGATCATCCGGAGGTCATCTTTTCGGAATATTTCTTCGTTCCAAGTTTTCAGCTTCGTTCATCTCAATATTCTTCCGGTGCTGCGTTCAAGCATTCGTTAATCAGCTCGCGATCTCTTCGATCTCTTTTCTCTAAATTCCCTCAAGTATCTCCATGCTTTTCTAATTCTTCCCGGTGATTCATACTCTTTCATCAGTCATTTCTGAATTCTTACGGTGGTTCGTTCAAGATTCTTTTTCCTTGATTATCATTTTAATCCATTCGTTCTTTTCAACCTATCGGTGATTCATGCAGTCCTTCTCAAGTTCGTGATATGTCACTTCTCAATTCTTTTTCAAGAAGAATAAGTAGTTTGCAGAATCCATTGTTGGTCATCAATTTAATTTGATGAAGGATAAGCATACAATAAATCTTATTCTTATTTCCTCGAAGTGTTTAATCCCTTCCTTCGGAGTTTGTTCTTCATGAATAAATTCTAGTTCCAAGTGTTCCCTATCTTTTCTTTTCCGGAGTCAATTTCCTCGGCCATCTCGTCAGAATCCTCCATCTAATTCATCGCAGGCTCATCTTATTCTTTCATCCTTCAATTTTATCTCATCATCCTTTCGTTACCGGAGTTCTTCATAGTGGTTCTTCATGATTTAATTCATTCTCCAAGAGTTCATCTATGTTCTTTTGGAGGAGCTCAAGTATCTTTCTTCTTGCATATCAAAGTGCAATTAATTCTCCGTATTCTTTTGAAGTGGAGTTTTGCATTTCTTCGTTCCTCTCAGCTATCCAATCATTTCCGTTTGTGGCCGGTTATCACCTCATAATTTTGGGATGTTTTTTTTTCTTTCTTTTTTTTCCATAAGTCCACAACAAGCTTATTTCTTTTCGTTGTTGATTTTCTCAACAATTCCGTTCAATCTTTCCTTCTAAGTTCTTTTCATTCAATTCTTTCAATTCTTCCGGAGGCATTGTGTTGTCTATCTCGTCAAGTGTCATTCCATCTTCTGAAGCTCATGTTCTATTCCTTCCTTATTCAACCGGTGTGCTGCCTAAATCCTTTCAGTCTTATTCGTTTCTTTTCTCATTCTAGTTGTTTCATAGTCTATCTGATTCAGTGCGCTTTTGATTCTCGTCATTCTCATCGTTCCTCTCTTCTTCTCGAGTGCTCTCGATTCTTTACTTCTTCTCTTCAGTTCTTGTTTCACCTCATCCCTTTTTCCCTTCCGTCTCGGTCCTAAGATCTCGGGACGAGATCTCTTATTAGTGGAGGAGTGTTGTAACGCCCCGGATTCGATGCGCCAGGTGTCCGCCAGTTATTCGCCGTCGTTGCCATGTCATGTGCTTGCGTGTCTCTCTTTGCCATGTCATCATCTGCATTTTTATCATGTCATCATGTGCATTTAATTTTGCATACATGTTTGTCTCATGCATCCGAGCATTTTCCCCGTTGTCCGTTTTGCAATCCGGCACTCCTATGTCTCCGCGCCCCTTTTACCTCTTTTCATGTGCGGGTGTTAAGCGGTCTCGGAATGGACCGAGGTTTGTCAAGCGGCCTTGGTATAGCACGGTAGACCGCTTTGTCAAGTTTCGTGCCATTTGGAGGTCGTTTGGTACTCCAACAGTTAGCGGTAACCAGTAAAGGCCTCTTTCGTGTGCAGCCCAACACCTTCAAACTGGCCCAAAACCCACCAAACTCCCTCCATGCTCTCGGTCGTTCGATCACGATCGCGTGGCAAAACCGCACCTCATTTGGACTCTCCTAGCTCCTCTACCTATAAATACACCTCCCCTCCGAAAATTCGCGGATGAAATCCCCGAAACCCTAGCCTTCTTCTTCCTCCCACGGACGGACAGCGTCACGTACCATGCGGACACGTCCGCCGCCGCCCCTCAGCCACTCACAAGGCGCCACGTCATCGCCGCCCCCCTCTCTCTCTCCTCCGCCGCAGGCCCGTGGGGCCAGTCGAAAGCCCATGGCGCCCGGCCGCCGCCGCCACGGCCAGCGTCCGGGCCGAGGGCCCGCGCCTCGCAGCGCCGTGCCCGCCTTGCGGACCTTCGCCCGCCGCCTTGGCGCGTCGCGGCGACCAACTCCGGCGGCCGGAGCTTCGCCGCCGCCTCGCCCCAGCCCGTCGCGCCGCCCTTCCTCCTCCTCCGGCGCGCGCCGCCGCGCCCGACCTCGGCGCGCCTCCCGCCGAGAACCCGCCGCCGGTGCCTGCCGCCGCCGCCGCCGGAGTCGCCCTTCGCGGGCGCCGCCCGTCTCCGCCATTCCCGCGGCGCCGGCTCCCCGACTTCGCCGAGACGCGCGCCGAAGCCGCCTCCCTTGCGTGCTGTGGCCGCCCGAGCTCCTCTCCGTCTCCAGCGCCGTCCCACCGCCGTGTGAGTTCGCCGGCCCCTGCCCGAGCTCGCCGGAGTTCATCTCCGGTCGGATCCGGAGAAGATGGACGAGATCCACCAGTTCAATCAACCAAACGCCCCTGCCTCGCCCGGATCTCCTCGTCCCGCACCACCTCGTCCTGGTTGACTTTTCCCCCCTCCAAATTTTCGTCTAAGTCCCAGATTTCATGATATTTTGTTGCATTTTCATCGCATCGTATCTCTGCATCTGTAGCTCCGTTTTGTGCGTGTAATATGTCAAAATGTTCGCCTCGAAGAGTAGATCACTTCATCTCATTGCATCATTTTCATTTGAGCTCATATTGATGCCCGAAATGCTGTTGCAAGAGTGCTATGTGATGTTAGTTTCTGTTTCTTAACAGAACATGCACTTTTGTCATTTTTGCCATGATTGATGTGTGCATCTTATGGATTTGAGTCCTACATGTGTTTTGTAATATGCCATGCCATCTTTCCAGGGGTGTATGCCATGTATTTTTGTGATCTATGTGGTGACTAGCACAAGCATGTGAAGTAGGCTTCCTGATGTTGCTGATTTCAGCCCTGTTTTGTTGATATTTTTATGCCATGTTAACTTGATGCTACCGAGAGATCCATTCATATTTTGAGATACTTCAGTAAGGATGTTTTGGTAAACATGTCTTGCTCTATCCATCCATGCCCTGGTTTGCAATTATGGAGTGCCATAGCTTGAGTCAATCGAGCTCTACTTTTGCTATAAAATGTTTCCTGGCAGATTGTTTACATGTTATTCAATTTTTCCAAGGTTGTTGTAGTTGATTCTTGCATGCTATGATGTTGTTCTTGCCATGTATAGCTTCTATGCCATGTCTTCTTACTGTTGGTTGCCTTGCCATGCCATATAATGCTCTGTGGTGAGTGGTTCAAGCTCACCAACATGCCTACTCATCGTTGTTCCTGCCATGTTTGAATCTGTAATATAACTTGCCATGTTTGCATGGGTGCCATCATATTTTCTGATCCTTTTTGGCTTATGGTCACTAAGGGACTTTTGTTCTATGCTTTTAGTAGATTCATGCCATGCCTTCTCTTTCCATGATAAGTTCCTGTAACATGTTGTTTCATAGCTCTAAACATTGCAACCTGATGTTATTTCTGCCAATGCCTGAAACTGTTATTATTTGCAATCTTGCCATGTGTTTTTGAGCATGTTCTAGTTGTTTCTGGAGATAGTTCAGTGTTCATGTTTTGTAATGCTTTACCTGTACATCATGCCCATGCCTTTTTTTCATATTGAGGTCCTGTAGCATATTGTTTTGATGCTCGCAATATGCCTAGTTGCTGTTTTGGACAGATTGTTGTCATGACTTGTTTCATGTGTATGTGTTGAACCGTTGCTCCGTTTTGAGTGTGCTCTATATGAAACTTGCTTGATTTTGCATGTAGTTTCATATTATCATGTTTCATCCTTGTTTTGAGGTGTTTGCTTGATGTTTTTATGCATTTTGCATCAATGCCATGTTCAACTTGTTTTGCTCATATCTTCTAGGCCGTAGCTCCGATTTAAATGAACTTTATATGTAACTTGACTAGAATTTCGTGTAGATCATCGTGGTGCATCTTAACTTGCTGTTTAACAACTTGAACATAATGTTTATTCAGACCTGGACCAATTTCTAAATTTGCATATGAGGACTTACCGGAATTGTTATATGTTGTTTCCGGCCTCATTTAAACTTGCCTTGATGTGTTGCTTTTGTTTGCATCATCTCTTGCCATGAGTATCTTCATGTAGCTTTGTCATGCATCATGCTTGTTGTGCATCGTGTCTTGTCTATGTGTGGTGTGTTTACCATGTTGTGTGCTTCTTCTTGTTAGTTCCCGTTTCGTGCGATCGTGAGGATTCGTTCGTCTACGCTTGGTTCGGCTTCTTCCGTTCATCTTCTTCATGGACTCATTCTTCTTCCTTGCGGGATTTCAGTCAAGATGACCGCTACCCTGGATCTCACTACTATCATTGCTATGCTAGTTGCTTCGTTCTATCGCTATGCTGCGCTACCTATTACCTGTTTATCAAGCCATCCCAAATTGCCATGTCAGCCTCTAACCTTTTGCACCCTTCCTAGCAAACCGTTGTTTGGCTACGTTACCGCTTTGCTCAGCCCCTCTTATAGCGTTGTTAGTTGCAGGTGAAGATGAAGTTTGTTCCTTGTTGGAACATGGAGATGTTGTTCCTTGTTGGAACATGTTTACTTGTTGGGATATCACAATATATCTTATCTAATTAATGCATCTATATACTTGGTAAAGGGTGGAAGGCTCGGCCTTATGCAGTGTTTTGTTCCACTCTTGCCGCCCTAGTTTCCGTCATATCGGTATTATGTTCCCGGATTTTTGCGTCCCTAACGGTCGGGTGATTTATTGGACCCCCTTGACAGTTCGCTTTGGATAAGACTCCTCCAGCAAGGCCCAACATTGGTTTTTCCATTTGCCTCACCACCACCTATATTTCCCTTGGGAGTAATTAACCCAAGGGTCATCTTTATTCAGCCCCCCGGGTCAATGCTTGTCTAAGTGTTGGTCCAAACTAGAGCACCGTCTTGGGACCATCCCTTGGCAACATGGGTTCGTCGGTTCTCAGACGCCGCTTATCGGTGTTGCCACGAGAACGAGATATGTGCAGCTCCTATCGGGATTGTCGGCGCATCGGCGGCTTTGCTAGACTTGTTTTATTCTTTGTCGAAATGTCTTGTAGCCGGATTCGAGACTGATCGGGTCTTCCGGGAGAAGGAATATCCTTCGTTGATCGCGAGAGCTTATCATGGGCTAAGTTGGGACACCCTGCAGGGTTTGAACTTTCGAAAGCCGTGCCCGCGGTTATGTGGCGATGGGAATTTGTTAATGTCGGTTGTAGAAAACCGAAGTGGATCTCAATTAAAATACACCAACCGTGTGTGTAACCGTGAGTGTCTCTTTTCGGGTTGATCGAAAGGAGAACACGGTTTCGGGTTATGTATGGCGTAGGTAGGAGTTCGGGATCACTTCTTGATCATTACTAGTTGACGACCGTTCCTTTGTTTCTCTCCTCGCTCTCGTTTGCGTATGTTAGCCACCATATATGCTTAGCGCTGCTGCAACCTCACCACTTTACCCCTTCCTTTCCCTTTAAGCTTTGCTAGTCTTGATACCCATGGTAATGGGATTCTTTGAGTCCTCGTGGCTCACAGATTACTACACCACCGATTGCGAGTACAGGTTGTGCGATGGCCATGACGCGAGAGCGATGTTTGCTTGCTTTGGAGTTCTTCTTACGCTTCTTCTTGATCGGGGATAGGTTCGGTCGGCAGCCTGGGCTAGCGAGGTGGATGTCGTTTGAGCTTGTTTATGTTTCATCCGTAGTCGGATGTTGATCTTGTATATGATGTTGTGGATGTATTCTTATGGCATTTGTGCCTTATGTATGTATCCCCACTATTATGTAATGTTGATGTAATGATATCCACCTTGCAAAAGCGTTTCAATATGCGGGTCTATCCTTGGTGGGACCTTCGAGTTCCTTTTGGATAGGGTCGCATATTGGGCGTGACATATGACCACCAAAAGCAATGGAAATCAAAGCATATGGAGACCAAAGCTCTGATACGACTTGTAGGATCGAAAGTATGTCTAGAGGGGGGGGGGGTGATTAGACTACTTGACCAAATAAAAACTTATCCTTTTCCCAATTTTAGCCTTTGGAAGATTTTAGCTATCTTAGCACAAGTCAACCAATCTTAGCACAATTCAATCAAGCATGCAAAGAATATATGAGCAGCGGAAAGTAAAGCATGCAACTTGCAAGAAATGTAAAGGGAAGGGTTTGGAGAATTCAAACGCAATTGGAGACACGGATGTTTTTGTCGTGGTTCCGATAGGTGGTGCTATCATACATCCACGTTGATGGAGACTTCAACCCACGATGGGTAACGGCTGCGCGAGTCCACGGAGGGCTCCACCCAAGAAGAGTCCACGAAGAAGCAGCCTTTTCTATCCCACCATGCCCGTCGCCCACGAAGGACTTGCCTCACTAGCGGTAGATCTTCACAAAGTAGGCGATCTCCTTGCCCTTACAAACTCCTTGGTTCAACTCCGCAATCTTGTCGGAGGCTTCCAAGTGACACCTAGCCAATCTAGGAGACACCACTCTCCAAGAAGCAACAAATGGTGTGTTGATGATGAACTCCTTGCTCTTGTGCTTCAAATGATAGTCTCCCCAACACTCAACTCTCTCTCACAAGATTTGGATTTGGTGGAAAGAAGATTTGAGTGGAAAGCAACTTGGGGAAGGCTAGAGATCAAGATTCATATTGTAGGAATGAAATATCTTGGCCTCAACACAAGGGTAGGTGGTTCTCTCTCAGAAAATGTGTATTGGAATTGTAGGTTCATTCTGATGGCTCTCTCCACGAATGAAGAGTGGGTGGAGGGGTATATATAGCCTCCACACAAAATTTAACCATTACACACAATTTACCAATCTCGGTGAGACCGAATTGAGAAACTCGGTCAGACCGATTTAGCAAATCTTGTGACCGTTAGGATTTTCGGTGGGACCGACATGCAACTCGGTAGGACAGATATGGTTAGAGTTAGGGAATAACGTAATCTCGGTGAGACCGATTACACAAACTCGGTGAGACCGACATTGGTAATAAGCTAACCAGAGAGTTGGTTAGGTAAACTCGGTGGGACCGGTTCGCTCATTTCGGTGGGACCGAAATGTTTCGAAAGGGAAACCGAGAGTTTACATTGCAATCTTGGTGGGACCGATCGCTCATCTCGGCGGGACCAAAACGTTACGAAGGGAAACAGAGAGATTACAATCCCATCTCGGTGAGACCGAGATCCCTATCGGTGAGACCGATTTGCCTAGGGTTTGTGGCAGTGGCTATGACATCTGAACTCAGTTGCGCTGGATAGAAAGAATCGGTAGGGCCGAGTTGGACTTTGGGTTTAGGTCATATGTGGATGTGAGAAAGTAGTTGAGGGCTTTGGAGCATATCACTAAGCACTATGGAGCAAGAAACTCATTAAGCAACACCTCATCCCTCCTTGATAGTATTGGCTTTTCCTATAGACTCAGTGTGATCTTGGATCACTAAAATATAAAATGTAGAGTCTTGAGCATATAGGGTTATTTGAAAAGTGTTTTTCAAGTGAAAACCTGTATTAAGCTACTTGAACATTGAGCATCAAGATCTATGAGGATAGATCAAAAACGCTCAATAGTACTTCCAAATGAGCACATACCTTGACATAATCTTGAAAGTGTTCAAGATGGATCAGTCAAAGAAGGAGTTCTTGCCTGAGTTGTAAGGTATGAAGTTAAGAGTTAAAAGCTCGACCACGGCAGAAAAGAGAGAAAGGACGAAGGTCGTCCCTATGCTTCAGACATAGGCTCTATAGTATGCTATCTTGTGTACCGCAGGAAGTGTGCCTTGCCATGAGTCGGTCAGGGTACAAGAATGATCCAAGAATGGATCATTGGACAGCGGTCAAAATTGTCCTTGGAGTAAATAAGGACATGTTTCTCGATTATGGAGGTGATAAAGAGTTCGGCGTAAAGGGTTACGTCGATGCAAGCTTTAACACCTATCCGAGTGACTCTGAGTAGCAAACCGGATACGTATAGTGGAGCAACCATTTGGAATAGCTTCAAGTGGAGCGTGGAAGCAACATTTACAATATGACATAGAGAATTGCGAAGTACATACGGATCTGAATACTGCAGACCCGTTGACTAAAACTTCTCTTACAAGCAAAACATGATCAAACCCTAGAACTCATTGAGACTTAATCACATGGTGATGTGAACTAGTTTAAGACACTAGTAGACTCTTTGGATGTTGGTCACATGGCGATGTGACCTATCCTTATTGATCACATGGCGATGTGAACTAGATTATTGACTCTAGTGCAAGTGGGAGACTGTTGGAAATATGCCCTAGAGGCAATAATAAATTAGTTATTATTATATTTCCTTGTTCATGATAATCGTTTATTATCCATGCTATAATTGTATTGATAGGAAACTCAGATACATGTGTGGGTACATAGACAACACCATGTCCCTAGTAAGCCTCTATTGACTAGCTCGTTGATCAATAGATGGTTACGGTTTCCTAACCATGGACATTGGATGTCATTGATAACGGATCACATCATTAGTAGAATGATGTGATGGACAAGACAATCCTAAGCCTAGCACAAAGATCGTAGTTAGTATGCTAAAGCTTTTCTAATGTCAAGTATCTTTTCCTTAGACCATGAGATTGTGCAACTCCGGATACCGTAGGAATGCTTTGGGTGTACCAAAGCGTCCTGGCGAATCTGGGTGGCTATAAAGGTGCATTATAGGTATCTCCGAAAGTGTCATTGGGTTGGCACGAATCGAGGCGGGATTTGTCACTCCGTGTAAGCGGAGAGGTATCTCTGGGCCCACTCGGTAGGACATCATCATAATGTGCACAATGTGACCAAGGGGTTGATCACGGGATGATGTGTTACGGAACGAGTAAAGAGACTTGCGATAACGAGATTGAACAAGGTATCGGTATACCGACGATCGAATCTCGGGCAAGTGCAATACCCGCTGGACAAAGGGAATTGTATACGGGATCGATTGAGTCCTTGACATCGTGGTTCATCCGATGAGATCATCGTGGAACATGTGGGAGCCAACATGGGTATCCAGATCCGCTGTTGGTTATTGACGGAGAACGTCTCGGTCATGTCGCATGGTTCCCGAACCCGTAGGGTCTACACATAAGGTTCGATGGCGCTAGGGTTATAAAGGAAGTTTGTATGTGGTTACCGAATGTTGTTTGAGTCCGGATGAGATCCCGAACGTCACGAGGAGTTCGGAATGGTCCGGAGGTAAAGATTTATATATGGGAAGTCATGTTTTGGTCAAGGAAAAGCTTGGGCTATACGGTAATGTCTGGGACCACGGGAGGGTCCGGGGTCCACCAAGTGGGGCCACCTACCCGAGAAGGCTGCGTGGGCCAAGTGTGGGAGGGGACCAGCCCTAGGTGGGCTGGTGCGCCCCCCCACAGGGCCCAAGGCGCAGGGAAGTGGGGAAGGGGGCAAACCCTAGGGCAGATGGGCCCTAAGGCCCATCTAGTGGGCGCCCTCTCTCCCCTTGTGGCCGCCACCCATAGATGGGTTTGGGGCTTCCGCCCCTCTGGGGTGGGAACCCCAGAGGGGCGCACCCTCCTCCCTTACCCTATATATATGAGGCCTAGGGGCTGCCCAATACACGCGATTCCATCTCTCGTTGGTGCAGCCCTGCGTCTCTTCTTCCTCCTCCTCTCTTGTGATGCTTGGCGAAGCCCTGCAAGAATGCCACGCTCCTCCACCACCACCACGCCGTTGTGCTGCTGCTGGATGGAGTCTTCCTCAACCTCTCCCTCTCTCCTTGCTGGATCAAGGCGTGGGAGACGTCACCGGGCTGTACGTGTGTTGAACGCGGAGGTGCCGTCCGTTCGGCACTAGGATCATCGGTGATTTGAATCACGACGAGTACGACTCCATCAACCCCGTTCACTTGAACGCTTCCGCTTAGCGATCTACAAGGGTATGTAGATGCACTCTCCTTTCCCTCGTTGCTAGTTTCTCCATAGATAGATCTTGGTGACACGTAGGAAAATTTTGAATTTCTGCTACGTTCCCCAACAGTGGCATCATGAGCTAGGTCTATTGCGTAGATTCTTTGCACGAGTAGAACACAAAGTAGTTGTGGGCGTTGATGTTGTTCAATATGCTTACCGTTACTAGTCCAATCTTGTTTCGACGGTATTGTGGGATGAAGCGGCCCGAACCGACCTTACACGTACTCTTACGTGAGACAGGTTCCACCGACTGACATGCACTTGGTGCATAAGGTGGCTAGCGGGTGCCAGTCTCTCCCACTTTAGTCGGAATGGATTCGATGAAAAGGGTCCTTATGAAGGGTAAATAGCAATTGGCATATCGCGTTGTGGTTTTGCGTAGGTAAGAAACGTTCTTGCTAGAAACCCATAGCAGCCACGTAAAACATGCAAACAACAATTAGAGGACGTCTAACTTGTTTTTGCAGGGTATGCTATGTGATGTGATATGGCCAAGAAGAATGTGATGAATGATATGTGATGTATGAGATTGATCATGTTCTTGTAATAGGATTCACGACTTGCATGTCGATGAGTATGACAACCGGCAGGAGCCATAGGAGTTGTCTTTATTTATTGTATGACCTGCATGTCATTAAACAACGCCATGTAATTACTTTACTTTATTGCTAACCGGTAGCCATAGTAGTAGAAGTAATAAGTTGGCGAGACAACTTCATGGAGACACGATGATGGAGATCATGGTGTCATGCGGTGACGATGATGATCATGGAGCCCGAAGATGGAGATCAAAGGAGCAAAATGATATTGGCCATATCATGTCACTATTTGATTGCATGTGATGTTTATCATGTTTATGCATCTTATTTGCTTAGAACGACGGTAGTAAATAAGATGATCCTCATTAAAATTTCAAGAAAGTGTTTCCCCTAAGCTGTGCACCGTTGCTAAAGTTCGTCGTTTCAAGCACCACGTGATGATCGGTGTGATAGATTCTTACGTTCACATACAACGGGTGTAAGACAGTTTTACACATGCAAAACACTTAGGGTTAACTTGCGAGCCTAGCATGTACGGACATGGCCTCGGAACACAGAGACCGAAAGGTCGAGCATGAGTCGTATAGTAGATACGATCAACATGAAGATGTTCACCGATGATGACTAGTCCGTCTCACGTGATGATCGGACAAGGCCTAGTTGACTCGGATCATGTAATCACTTAGATGACCAGACGGATGTCTATCTGAGTGGGAGTTCATAAGATGAACTTAATTATCCTGAACATAGTCAAAAGATCTTTGCAAATTATGTCGTAGCTCGCGCTTTAGTTCCTTTGTTTAGATATGTTCCTAGAGAAAATATAGTTGAAAGTTGTGATGGCGATTATGCGATCGGTAGAAAGCTTATGTCCTTAATGCACCACTCGGTGTGCTGAACCCCAAGCGCCGCTTGTGGATGTTGCGAACGTTGGACATACACGCGTTTTGATAACTACGTGATAGTTCGGTTAAATGGTTTAAGTAGAGGCACCAAAGGCGTTTTGAAACGTCGCGGAACATATGAGATGTTTGAGGGCTGAAATTGGGATTTCAGGCTCGTGCCCACGTCAAGAGGTATAAGACCTCCGACGATTTTCTTAGCCTGCAAACTAAGGGAGAAAAGCTCAATCGTTGAGCTTGTGCTCAGATTGTCCGAGTGCAACAATCACTTGAATCGCGTGGGAGTTGATCTTCCGGATGAGATAGTGATGTTTCTCCAAAGTCATTGCCACTAAGCTGCTAGAGCTTCGTGATGAACTATAACATATCGAGGATAGATATGATGATCCTTGAGGTATTCGAGGTATTCGTAATGTTTGACACGCGAAAGTAGAGATCAAGAAGGAGCATCAATTGTTGATGGTTGGTGAAACCACTAGTTTCAAGAAGGGCAAGGGCAAGAAGGATACTTCATGAAACAGAAAATCAGCTGCTGCTTTAATGAAGAAACCCAAGGTTGAACCCAAACCCGAGACTAAGTGCTTCTGTAATAAAGGGAACAGCCACTGGAGCAGAATTACCCTAGATACTTGGTAGATGAGAAGGTGGCAAGGTCGATAGAAGTATATTGGATATACATTATGTTAACGTGTACTTTACTAGTACTCCTAGTAGCACCAGGGTATTAGATACCGGTTCGGTTGCTAAGTGTTAGTAACTCGAAATAAAAGCTACGGAATAAACGGAGACTAACTAAAGGTGAGTGACGATCGTGTTGGATGTGTTTCCAAGGTTGATGTGATCAAGCATCGCACGCTCCCTCTACCATCAAGATTAGTATTAAACCAGAATAATTATCATTTGGTGTTTGCGTTGAGCATAGACATGATTGGATTATGTCTATCGCAATACGGTTATTCATTTAAGGAGAATAATGGTTACTCTATTTATTTGAATAATACCTTCAATGGTCTTGCACCTAAAGGAATGGTTTATTGAATCTCGATCGTAGTGATACACATTTTCATGCCAAAGATATAAGATAGTAATGATAGTACCACTTACTTGTGGCACTGCCATGTAAGTCATATTATAAAACGCATGAAGAAGCTCCATGTTGATGGATCTTTGGACTCACTCATTTTTGAAAAGTTTGAGACATGTGAACCATGTCTATTGGTGTATACGCATGAAGAAGCTCCATGCAGATGGATCGTTTGGACTCACTTGATTTTGAATCACTTGAGATATGCAAATCATACCACATGGGCAAGATGACTGAAAAGCCTCGGTTTCAGTAAGATGGAACAAGGTAGCAACCTGTTGGAAGTAACACATTTTGATGTGTGCAGTCCAATGAGTCTTTGAGGCATGCGATGAATATCGTTATGTTCTTACTTCACAGATGATTCGAGTAGATGTTGAGTATATTTACTTGATGAAACACAAAGTCTGAATTATTGAATGGTTCAAGTAATTTCAGAGTGAAGTTAAAGATCATTGTGACAAGAGGATAAAATGTCTATGATATGATCATAGAGATGAGTATTTGAGTTACGAGCTTTGGCACGCAATTAAGACACCGTGGAAATTGTTTCACAATTAATACCGCCTGGAACACCATAGTGTGATGGTGTGTCCGAACATCATAGTTGCACCCTATTGGATATGGTGCGTACCATGATGTCTCTTATCGAATTACCACTATCGTTCATGGGTTAGGCATTAGAGACAACCGCACTCACTTTAATAGGGCACCACGTAATTCCGTTGAAACGACACCGTTTGAACTATGGTTTGGAGAAACCTAAGTTGTCGTTTCTTAAAGGTTTGGGGCTGCGACGCTTATGTGAAAAGTTTCAGGTTGATAAGCTCGAACCCAAAGCGGATAAAATGCATCTTCATAGGATACCCAAAACGGTGGGGTATACCTCCTAATTCAGATCCGAAAGCAATAGGGATTTTTTTTTGAATCGGGTCCTTTCTCGAGGAAAAGTTTCTCTCGAAAGAATTGAGTGGGAGGATGGTGTAGACTTGATGAGGTTATTGAACCGTCACTTCAACAAGTGTGTAGCAGGGCACAGGAAGTTGTTCCTGTGGCGCCTACACCAATTGAAGTAGAAGCTTATGATAGTGATCATGAAGTTTTGGATCAAGTCACTACCGTACCTCGTAGGGTGACAAGGATGCGTACTACTTCTGAGTGGTACAGTAATCCTGTCTTGAAGGTCATGTTGCTAGACAACAATGAACCTACGAGCTATGGAGAAGCGATGGTGGGCCCAAATTCCGACAAATGGTTAGAAGCCATGAAATCCGAGATAGGATCCATGTATCAGAACAAAGCATGGACTTTGGTGGACTTGCCCGATGATCGGCAAGCCATTGAGAATGGATCTTTAGAAGAAGACGGACGTGGGACGGTAATATCACCGTCTATGAAGCTCGACTTGTGGCGAAGAGTTTTTCACAAGTTCAAGGAGTTGACTACGATGAGATTTTCTCATCCGTAGCAATGCTTAAGTCCGTCGGAATCATGTTAGCATAAGCTGCATTTATGAAATCTGGCAGATGGATGTCAAAATGAGTTTCCTTACCGGCCGTAAGGAAAAGTTGTATGTGATACAATCAGAAAGTTTTGTCGATCCTAAGGATGCTAAAAGGTATCTTTGGCTCCAATGATCCTTCTAAGGAATGGAGTAAGCATCTCGGAGTTGGAATGTGCACTTTGATGAGATGATCAAAGATTTTAGGTTTATACAAAGTTTATGAGAAACTTGTATTTCCAAAGAAGTGAGTGGGAGCACTATAGAATTTTTGATGAGTATATGTTGTTGACATATTGTTGATCAGAAATGATGTAGAATTTCTGGAAAGCATATAGGGTTATTTGAAAAGTGTTTTTCAAGTGAAAACCTGTATTAAGCTACTTGAACATTGAGCATCAAGATCTATGAGGATAGATCAAAAACGCTCAATAGTACTTTCAAATGAGCACATACCTTGACATAATCTTGAAAGTGTTCAAGATGGATCAGTCAAAGAAGGAGTTCTTGCCTGAGTTGTAAGGTATGAAATTAAGAGTTAAAAGCTCGACCACGGCAGAAAAGAGAGAAAGGACGAAGGTCGTCCCCTATGCTTCAGACATAGGCTCTATAGTATGCTATGTTGTGTACCGCACCGGAAGTGTGCCTTGCCATGAGTCAGTCAAGGGGTACAAGAATGATCCAAGAATGGATCATTGGACAGCGGTCAAAAATTGTCCTTGGAGTAAATAAGGACATGTTTCTCGATTATGGAGGTGATAAAGAGTTCGGCGTAAAGGGTTACGTCGATGCAAGCTTTAACACCTATCCGAGTGACTCTGAGTAGCAAACCGGATACGTATAGTGGAGCAACCATTTGGAATAGCTTCAAGTGGAGCGTGGAAGCAACATTTACAATATGACATAGAGAATTGCGAAGTACATACGGATCTGAATACTGCAGACCTGTTGACTAAAACTTCTCTTACAAGCAAAACATGATCAAACCCTAGAACTCATTGAGACTTAATCACATGGTGATGTGAACTAGTTTAAGACACTAGTAGACTCTTTGGATGTTGGTCACATGGCGATGTGACCTATCACTGTTGATCACATGGCGATGTGAACTAGATTATTGACTCTAGTGCAAGTGGGAGACTGTTGGAAATATGCCCTAGAGGCAATAATAAATTAGTTATTATTATATTTCCTTGTTCATGATAATCGTTTATTATCCATGCTATAATTGTATTGATAGGAAACTCAGATACATGTGTGGGTACATAGACAACACCATGTCCCTAGTAAGCCTCTATTGACTAGCTCGTTGATCAATAGATGGTTACGGTTTCCCAACCATGGACATTGGATGTCATTGATAACGGGATCACATCATTAGTAGAATGATGTGATGGACAAGACCCAATCCTAAGCCTAGCACAAAGATCGTAGTTAGTATGCTAAAGCTTTTCTAATGTCAAGTATCTTTCCTTAGACCATGAGATTGTGCAACTCCGGATACCGTAGGAATGCTTTGGGTGTACCAAAGCGTCACAACGTGGCTGGGTGGCTATAAAGGTGCATTACAGGTATCTCCGAAAGTGTCATTGGGTTGGTACGAATCGAGATGGGATTTGTCACTCCGTGTAAACGGAGAGGTATCTCTGGGCCCACTCGGTAGGACATCATCATAATGTGCACAATGTGACCAAGGGGTTGATCACGGGATGATGTGTTACGGAACGAGTAAAGAGACTTGCCGTAACGAGATTGAACAAGGTATCGGTATACCGACGATCGAATCTCGGGCAAGTGCAATACCGCTAGACAAAGGGAATTGTATACGGGATCGATTGAGTCCTTGACATCGTGGTTCATCCGATGAGATCATCGTGGAACATGTAGGAGCCAACATGGGTATCCAGATCCGCTGTTGGTTATTGACGGAGAACGTCTCGGTCATGTATGCATGGTTCCCGAACCCGTAGGGTCTACACACTTAAGGTTCGATGGCGCTAGGGTTATAAAGGAAGTTTGTATGTGGTTACCGAATGTTGTTGAGTCCGGATGAGATCCCGAACGTCACGAGGAGTTCGGAATGGTCCGGAGGTAAAGATTTATATATGGGAAGTCATGTTTTGGTCACCGGAAAAGTTTGGGCTATACGGTAATGTCTGGGACCACGGGAGGGTCCCGGGGTCCACCAAGTGGGGCCACCTACCCCAGAAGGCTCGTGGGCCAAGTGTGGGAGGGACCAGCCCTAGGTGGGCTGGTGCGCCCCACAGGCCCAAGGCGAGGAAGTGGGGAAGGGGCAAACCCTAGGCAGATGGGCCCTAAGGCCCATCTAGTGGGCGCCCCCCCCCCTCTCTCCCCCTTGTGGCCGCCACCCATAGATGGGTTTTGGGGGCTTCCGCCCCTCTAGGGGTGGGAACCCTAGAGGGGGCGCACCCTCCTCCCCTTCCCCTATATATATGAGGCCTAGGGGCTGCCCAATACACGCGATTCCATCTCGTTGGTGCAGCCTGCCTCCTCTTCTTCCTCCTCTCTTGTGATGCTTGGCGAAGCCCTGCAAGATTGCCACGCTCCTCCACCACCACCACGCCGTTGTGCTGCTGCTGGATGGAGTCTTCCTCAACCTCTCCCTCTCTCCTTGCTGGATCAAGGCGTGGGAGACGTCACCGGGCTGTACGTGTGTTGAACGCGGAGGTGCCGTCCGTTCGGCACTAGGATCATCGGTGATTTGAATCACGACGAGTACGACTCCATCAACCCCGTTCACTTGAACGCTTCCGCTTAGCGATCTACAAGGGTATGTAGATGCACTCTCCTTCCCTCGTTGCTAGTTTCTCCATAGATAGATCTTGGTGACACGTAGGAAAATTTTGAATTTCTGCTACGTTCCCCAACAGTGGCATCATGAGCTAGGTCTATTGCGTAGATTCTTTGCACGAGTAGAACACAAAGTAGTTGTGGGCGTTGATGTTGTTCAATATGCTTACCGTTACTAGTCCAATCTTGTTTCGACGGTATTGTGGGATGAAGCGGCCCGAACCGACCTTACACGTACTCTTACGTGAGACAGGTTCCACCGACTGACATGCACTTGGTGCATAAGGTGGCTAGCGGTGCCGTCTCTCCCACTTTAGTCGGAATGGATTCGATGAAAAGGGTCCTTATGAAGGGTAAATAGCAATTGGCATATCGCGTTGTGGTTTTGCGAGGTAAGAAACGTTCTTGCTAGAAACCCATAGCAGCCACGTAAAACATGCAAACAACAATTAGAGGACGCCTAACTTGTTTTTGCAGGGTATGCTATGTGATGTGATATGGCCAAGAAGAATGTGATGAATGATATGTGATGTATGAGATTGATCATGTTCTTGTAATAGGATTCACGACTTGCATGTCGATGAGTATGACAACGGCAGGAGCCATAGGAGTTGTCTTTATTTATTGTATGACCTGCATGTCATTAAACAACGCCATGTAATTACTTTACTTTATTGCTAACGGTAGCCATAGTAGTAGAAGTAATAAGTTGGCGAGACAACTTCATGGAGACACGATGATGGAGATCATGGTGTCATGCGGTGACGATGATGATCATGGAGCCCTCAAGATGGAGATCAAAGGAGCAAAATGATATTGGCCATATCATGTCACTATTTGATTGCATGTGATGTTTATCATGTTTATGCATCTTATTTGCTTAGAACGACGGTAGTAAATAAGATGATCCTCATTAAAATTTCAAGAAAGTGTTTCCCTAACGTGCACCGTTGCTAAAGTTCGTCGTTTCAAGCACCACGTGATGATCGGGTGTGATAGATCCTTACGTTCACATACAACGGTGTAAGACAGTTTTACACATGCAAAACACTTAGGGTTAACTTGACGAGCCTAGCATGTACAGACATGGCCTCGGAACACGAGACCGAAAGGTCGAGCATGAGTCGTATAGTAGATACGATCAACATGAAGATGTTCACCGATGATGAATAGTCCGTCTCACGTGATGATCGGACACGGCCTAGTTGACTCGGATCATGTAGTCACTTAGATGACCAGAGGGATGTCTATCTGAGTGGGAGTTCATAAGATGAACTTAATTATCCTGAACATAGTCAAAAGATCTTTGCAAATTATGTCGTAAGCTCGTGCTTTAGTTCCTTTGTTTAGATATGTTCCTAGAGAAAATATAGTTGAAAGTTGATGATGGCGATTATGCGATCAGAGAAAGCTTATGTCCTTAATGCACCGCTCGGTGTTGAACCCCAAACGTCGCTTGTCGATGTTGCGAACGTCGGACATACACGTTTTGATAACTACGTGATAGTTCAGTTAAATGGTTTAAGTAGAGGCACCAAAGACGTTTTCGAAACGTCGCGGAACATATGAGATGTTTCGAGGGCTGAAATTGGGATTTCAGGCTCGTGCCCACGTCAAGAGGTATAAGACCTCCGACGATTTTCTTAGCCTGCAAACTCAGGGAGAAAAGCTCAATCGTTGAGCTTGTGCTCAGATTGTCTGAGTGCAACAATCACTTGAATCGCGTGGGAGTTGATCTTCCAGATGAGATAGTGATGTTTCTCCAAAGTCATTGCCACTAAGCTGCTAGAGCTTCGTGATGAACTATAACATATCAGGGATAGATATGATGATCCTTGAGGTATTCGAGGTATTCGTAATGTTTGACACCGCGAAAGTAGAGATCAAGAAGGAGCGTCAATTGTTGATGGTTGGTGAAACCACTAGTTTCAAGAAGGGCAAGGGCAAGAAGGGATACTTCATGAAACAGAAAATCAGCTGCTGCTTTAATGAAGAAACCCAAGGTTGAACCCAAACCCGAGACTAAGTGCTTCTGTAATAAAGGGAACAGCCACTGGAGCAGAATTACCCTAGATACTTGGTAGATGAGAAGGCTGGCAAGGTCGATAGAAGTATATTGGATATACATTATGTTAACGTGTACTTTACTAGTACTCCTAGTAGCACCAGGGTATTAGATACCGGTTCGGTTGCTAAGTGTTAGTAACTCGAAATAAAAGCTACGGAATAAACGGAGACTAACTAAAGGTGAGCTGACGATACGTGTTGGATGTGTTTCCAAGGTTGATGTGATCAAGCATCGCACGCTCCCTCTACCATCAAGATTAGTATTAAACCAGAATAATTATCATTTGGTGTTTGCGTTGAGCATAGACATGATTGGATTATGCCTATCGCAATACGGTTATTCATTTAAGGAGAATAATGGTTACTCTATTTATTTGAATAATACCTTCAATGGTCTTGCACCTAAAGGAATGGTTTATTGAATCTCGATCGTAGTGATACACATTTTCATGCCAAAGATATAAGATAGTAATGATAGTACCACTTACTTGTGGCACTGCCATGTAAGTCATATTATAAACGCATGAAGAAGCTCCATGTTGATGGATCTTTGGACTCACTCATTTTTGAAAAGTTTGAGACATGTGAACCATGTCTATTGGTGTATACGCATGAAGAAGCTCCATGCAGATGGATCGTTTGGACTCACTTGATTTTGAATCACTTGAGATATGCAAATCATACCACATGGGCAAGATGACCTGAAAAGCCTCGGTTTCAAGAAGATGGAACAAGGTAGCAACTTGTTGGAAGTAACACATTTTGATGTGTGCAGTCCAATGAGTCTTTGAGGCATGCAAAGTGAATATCGTTATGTTCTCGACTTCACAGATGATTCGAGTAGATGTTGAGTATATTTACTTGATGAAACACAAAGTCTGAATTATTGAATGGTTCAAGTAATTTCAGAGTGAAGTTAAAAATCATTGTGACAAGAGGATAAAATGTCTATGATATGATCATAGAGATGAGTATCTGAGTTCGAGCTTTGGCACGCAATTAAGACATTGTGGAAATTGTTTCACAATTAATACGCTTTGGAACACCATAGTGTGATGGTGTGTCCGAACATCATAGTTGCACCCTATTGGATATGGTGCGTACCATGATGTCTCTTATCGAATTACCACTATCGTTCATGGGTTAGGCATTAGAGACAACCGCACTCACTTTAATAGGGCACCACGTAATTCCGTTGAAACGACACCGTTTGAACTATGGTTTGGAGAAACCTAAGTTGTCGTTTCTTAAAGGTTTGGGGCTGCGACGCTTATGTGAAAAGTTTCAGGTTGATAAGCTCGAACCCAAAGCGGATAAAATGCATCTTCATAGGATACCCAAAACGGTGGGGTATACCTCCTAATTCAGATCCGAAAGCAATAGGGATTTTTTTTTGAATCGGGTCCTTTCTCGAGGAAAAGTTTCTCTCGAAAGAATTGAGTGGGAGGATGGTGTAGACTTGATGAGGTTATTGAACCGTCACTTCAACAAGTGTGTAGCAGGGCACAGGAAGTTGTTCCTGTGGCGCCTACACCAATTGAAGTAGAAGCTTATGATAGTGATCATGAAGTTTTGGATCAAGTCACTACCGTACCTCGAGGGTGACAAGGATGCGTACTACTTCTGAGTGGTACAGTAATCCTGTCTTGAAGGTCATGTTGCTAGACAACAATGAACCTACGAGCTATGGAGAAGCGATGGTGGGCCCAAATTCCGACAAATGGTTAGAAGCCATGAAATCCGAGATAGGATCCATGTATCAGAACAAAGCATGGACTTTGGTGGACTTGCCCGATGATCGGCAAGCCATTGAGAATGGATCTTTAGAAGAAGACGGACGTGGACGGTAATATCACCGTCTATGAAGCTCGACTTGTGGCGAAGAGTTTTTCACAAGTTCAAGGAGTTGACTACGATGAGATTTTCTCATCCGTAGCAATGCTTAAGTCCGTCGGAATCATGTTAGCATAAGCTGCATTTATGAAATCTGGCAGATGGATGTCAAAATGAGTTTCCTTACCAGTTTTCGTAAGGAAAAGTTGTATGTGATACAATCAGAAAGTTTTTGTCGATCCTAAGGATGCTAAAAGGTATGCTGGCTCCAGCGATCCTTCTAAGGAATGGAGTAAGCATCTCGGAGTTGGAATGTGCACTTTGATGAGATGATCAAAGATTTTAGGTTTATACAAAGTTTATGAGAAACTTGTATTTCCAAAGAAGTGAGTGGGAGCACTATAGAATTTTTGATGAGTATATGTTGTTGACATATTGTTGATCGAAATGATGTAGAATTTCTGGAAAGCATATAGGGTTATTTGAAAAGTGTTTTCAAGTGAAAACCTGTATTAAGCTACTTGAACATTGAGCATCAAGATCTATGAGGATAGATCAAAACGCTCAATAGTACTTTCAAATGAGCACATACCTTGACATAATCTTGAAAGTGTTCAAGATGGATCGTCAAAGAAGGAGTTCTTGCCTGAGTTGTAAGGTATGAAATTAAGAGTTAAAAGCTCGACCACGGCAGAGAAAGAGAGAAAGGACGAAGGTCGCCCCTATGCTTCAGACATAGGCTCTATAGTATGCTATCTTGTGTACCGCACCGAAGTGTGCCTTGCCATGAGTCGGTCAAGGGTACAAGAATGATCCAAGAATGGATCATTGGACAGTGGTCAAAATTGTCCTTGGAGTAAATAAGGACATGTTTCTCGATTATGGAGGTGATAAAGAGTTGGCGTAAAGGGTTACGTCGATGCAAGCTTTAACACCTATCCGAGTGACTCGAGTAGCAAACCGGATCGTATAGTGGAGCAACCATTTGGAATAGCTTCAAGTGGAGCGCGGAAGCAACATTTACAATATGACATAGAGAATTGCGAAGTACATACGGATCTGAATACTGCAGACCCGTTGACTAAAACTTCTCTTACAAGCAAAACATGATCAAACCCTAGAACTCATTGAGACTTAATCACATGGTGATGTGAACTAGTTTAAGACACTAGTAGACTCTTTGGATGTTGGTCACATGGCGATGTGACCTATCTTGTTGATCACATGGCGATGTGAACTAGATTATTGACTCTAGTGCAAGTGGGAGACTGTTGGAAATATGCCCTAGAGGCAATAATAAATTAGTTATTATTATATTTCCTTGTTCACGATAATCGTTTATTATCCATGCTATAATTGTATTGATAGGAAACTCAGATACATGTGTGGGTACATAGACAACACCATGTCCCTAGTAAGCCTCTATTGACTAGCTCGTTGATCAATAGATGGTTACGGTTTCTAACCATGGACATTGGATGTCATTGATAACGGGATCACATCATTAGTAGAATGATGTGATGGACAAGACCCAATCCTAAGCCTAGCACAAAGATCGTAGTTAGTATGCTAAAGCTTTTCTAATGTCAAGTATCTTTTCCTTAGACCATGAGATTGTGCAACTCCGGATACCGTAGGAATGCTTTGGGTGTACCAAGCGTCACAACGCATCGGGTGGCTATAAAGGTGCATTACGGTATCTCCGAAAGTGTCATTGGGTTGGCACGAATCGAGGCTGGATTTGTCACTCCGTGTAAGCGGAGAGGTATCTCTGGGCCCACTCGGTAGGACATCATCATAATGTGCACAATGTGACCAAGGGGTTGATCACGGGATGATGTGTTACGGAACGAGTAAAGAGACTTGCGGTAACGAGATTGAACAAGGTATCGGTATACCGACGATCGAATCTCGGGCAAGTGCAATACCGCTGGACAAAGGGAATTGTATACGGATCGATTGAGTCCTTGACATCGTGGTTCATCCGATGAGATCATCGTGGAACATGTGGGAGCCAACATGGGTATCCAGATCCGCTGTTGGTTATTGACCGGAGAACGTCTCGGTCATGTTCGCATGGTTCCCGAACCCGTAGGGTCTACACATAAGGTTCGATGGCGCTAGGTTTATAAAGGAAGTTTGTATGTGGTTACCGAATGTTGTTTGAGTCCCGGATGAGATCCCGGACGTCACGAGGAGTTCGGAATGGTCCGGAGGTAAAGATTTATATATGGGAAGTCATGTTTTGGTCACCGGAAAAGTTTGGGCTATATCGGTAATGTCTGGGACCACGGGAGGGTCCGGGGTCCACCAAGTGGGGCCACCTACCCTGAGAAGGCTGCGTGGGCCAAGTGTGGAGGGACCAGCCCTAGGTGGGCTGGTGCACCCACAGGGCCCAATGCGCAGGGAAGTGGGGAAGGGGGGCAAACCCTAGGGCAGATGGGCCCTAAGGCCCATCTAGTGGGCGCCCCCCCTCTCTCCCCCTTGTGGCCGCCACCCATAGATGGGTTTTGGGGGCTGCCGCCCCTCTAGGGGTGGGAACCCTAGAGGGGGCGCACCCTCCTCCCCTTCCCCTATATATATGAGGCCTAGGGGCTGCCCAATACACGCGATTCCATCTCTCGTTGGTGCAGTCCTGCGTCTCTTCTTCCTCCTCCTCTCTTGTGATGCTTGGCGAAGCCCTGCAAGATTGCCACGCTCCTCCACCACCACCACGCCGTTGTGCTGCTGCTGGATGGAGTCTTCCTCAACCTCTCCCTCTCTCCTTGCTGGATCAAGGCGTGGGAGACGTCACCGGGCTGTACGTGTGTTGAACGCGGAGGTGCCGTCCGTTCGGCACTAGGATCATCGGTGATTTGAATCACAATGAGTACGACTCCATCAATCCCGTTCACTTGAACGCTTCCGCTTAGCGATCTACAAGGGTATGTAGATGCACTCTCCTTTCCCTCGTTGCTAGTTTCTCCATAGATAGATCTTGGTGACACGTAGGAAAATTTTGAATTTCTGCTACGTTCCCCAACAATTACTCCCCATGGGATAAGTATATGAAACATATATAATTTAAGATTTATGACATTCAAATCATTCAACCATTTACTCATAGGATATAAGTGAAGCACATGAGTAAATGACAAACTACTCCAAAAAGATATAAGTGAAGATCAATGAGTAGTTAAATAATTATGTAGCTATGTGAAGACACTCTCTCATTTAAGAATTTTAGATATTGGTATTTTATTCAAACAGCAAGCAAAGCTAAATAAAACGATATTTCAAGGATAGCACTCATCATGTGAAGAAGCAAAAACTTAGGCTCAACCGATACTAACCGATAATTGTTGAAGAAGAAAGGTGGGGTGCCAACCGGGGCATCCCCAAGCTTAGATGCTTGAGACTTATTGAAATATTATCTTGGGGTGCCTTGGGCTTCCCCAAGCTTGAGCTTTTGTGTCTCATTAATTCCTCTCATATCACGGT
Source organism: Aegilops longissima (assembly GCA_021605205.1). Classification (NCBI taxonomy): domain Eukaryota; kingdom Viridiplantae; phylum Streptophyta; class Magnoliopsida; order Poales; family Poaceae; genus Aegilops; species Aegilops longissima. The sequence goes on from CM038676.1 coordinate 473,738,029, forward strand.
TTCCTAAATCTCGAAAGCTTCATCCACACCAAACTCAACAAGAACTCGTGAGATAAGTTAGTATAAACCAATGCAAAAACCTTATCATACTATACTGTAACAAATCACTAAAATTATTATTAACATTGAATACTACATGCCTCTGCATATTTAATGCTCCTATCCTCAAATAGAACCATTAAACAAGCAAACATATGCAAACAATGCAAACATAACAGCAATCTGCCAAAACAGTACAGTCTGTAAAGAATGCAAGATTCATCATACTTCCCTAACTCCAAAAATTATGAAATAAAATTCCCACTGTATTAAATTTATCAAAGATTATTATGCAAAAGGTTTCAACATTTTATCATATTCTGTCTTTTCTAGGGAATTTTTGCAACAGCGGTAAATTTTCTGTTTTGAAACAGCAACATGTATACTTGCAAAATAAGCATGGTAAAGGCTATCCTTGACATTTTTATTGAAAATAAAGATGCAAAACATTATTCTAGATAACATAAAGCAAATACTAACAAAATAAAATGATGCTCCAAGCAAAACACATATCATGTGGTGAATAAAAATATAGCTCCAAGTAAAGTTACCGATGAACGAAGACGAAAGAGGGGATGCCATCCGGGGCATCCCCAAGCTTAGGCTCTTGGTTGTCCTTGAATATTACCTTGGGGTTCCTTGGGAATCCCCAAGATTAGGCTCTTGCCACTCCTTATTCCGTAGTCCATCGAATCTTTACCCAAAACTTGAAAACTTCACAACACAAAACTTAACAGAAAACTCATAAGCTCCGTTAGCGAAAGAAAACAAAAAACCACTTCAAGGTACTGTAATGAACTCATTATTTCTTTGTATTGGTGTTAAATCTAATTTATTCCAACTTCTCTATGGTTTATAAACTATTTTACTAGCCATAGATTCATCAAAATAAACAAACAACACACGAAAAACAGAATCTGTCAAAAACAGAACAGTCTATAGTGATCTGTAACTAACGCAAACTTCTGGAACTCAAAAAATTCTACCAAAATAGGAATACCTAGATAATTTGATTATTGATCTTCTGCAATTGGAGTCAGTATTTTATCATGTTCTGGTGATTTTAAACAATTGTTTCGTGAACAGAAAGTTTCTGGAATTTTCAGCAAGATCAAATAACGATCATCCAAGAAGATCCTATTGGTCTTACTTGGCACAAACGCTAATTAAAACATAAAACCACATATAGACAGAGGCTAGATGAATTATTTATTAATAAACAGAACCAAAAAGCAAGAAGCAAAATAAAATGGGTTGCCTCCCAACAAGCGCTATCGTTTAACGCCCCTAGCTAGGCATGATGATTTCGATGATGCTCACATAAAAGATAAGAATTGAAACATAAAGAGAGCATCATGAAGAATATGACTAGCACATTTAAGTCTAACCCACTTCCTATGCATAGGGATTTTGTGAGCAAACAACTTATGGGAACAATAATCAACTAGCATAGGAAGGTAAAACAAGCATAACTTCAAAACTTTAAGCACATAGAGAGGAAACTTGATATTATTGCAATTCCTACAAGCATATATTCCTCCCTCATAATAATTTTCAGTAGCATCATGAATGAATTCAACAATATAACCAGCACCTAAAGCATTATTTTCATGATCTACAAGCATAGAAATTTTATTACTCTCCACATAAGCAAAATTCTTCTCATCAATAGTAGTGGGAGCAAACTCAACAAAATAACTATCATGTGAAGCATAATCCAATTGAAAATTAAAATCATGATGACAAGTTTCATGGTTATCTTTATTCTTTATAGAATACGTGTCATCACAATAATCTGTTGGGGAACGTTGCAGAAAATTAAAATTTTTCCTACGGTTTCACCAAGATCCATCTATGAGTTCTACTAAGAAACGAGTAACGGGAGAGAGTTTGCATCTACATACCACTTGTAGATCGAGTACGGAAGCGTTCGAGGGAGTGGTGATGATGAAGACGTTCCCAACGTGATTCCGATCACCGATGACCAAAGTACTGAAAGGACAGCACCTCCGTGTTCAACACACGTGACGGGACGATGGCGTCTCCTCCGCCTTGATCCAGCAAGAGTGAAGGAGAGGTTGAGGAAGACAATTCCAATGGCAGCACGACGGCGTGGTGCGGTTGGTACGGCAGTTCTCGGCAGGCTTCGCCAAGCTCGCGTGGAGAAAGAGAGGTGTTGGGAGGGGGGCTGCGCCTACAATGGTGTTGGCAGCCTCCCCCACCCCTCTATTTATAGGAGGAGAGGGTCAGGGGGCGGCCATCTAGGGTAAACCCTAGATGGGGGGCGGCCCAAGGGAGGAGGGGAGGTGGCTTGCCCCCAAGCAGGGCGCCCCTTAGGGTTTACCCTCCCAAACCCTAGCAAGATGGGCCTAGGTGGGAGGCGCGCCCAGCCCACCAGGGGCTGGCTCCCTCTCCCACTTAGCCCATGTGGCCCCCGGAGGGGTGGCCCCTCCGGTGGACCTCCGAAACCTCCCGTGGCCCCAGCATTTTACCCAGATACCCCAAACTTTCCGAGTCCGCTTAACCACTTTCCATATATAAATCTTTACCTCCGGACCATTCCGAACTCCTCGTGACGTCCGGGATCTCATCCGGACTCAACAACATTCGTAATCACATACTTGTCTTCCTATTAACCCTAGCGCCACCGAACCTTAAGTGTGTAGACCCTACGGGTTCGGGAGACATGCGACATGACCGAGACTACCTCAAGTCAATAACCAACAGCGGATCTGGATACCCATGTTGGCTCCCACATGCTCCTCGATGTTGTCATCGGATGAACCACGATGTCAAGGGTTCAAGCAACCCCGTATTCTATTCCCTTTGTCGACGGTATGTTACTTGCCCGAGACTTGATCGCCGGTATCCCAATACCTCGCTTAGTCTCGTTACCGCAAGTCACTTTACTCGCATCGCAATGCATGATCCCGTGACCGGACACTTGGTCACTTTGAGCTCATTATGATGATGCATTACCGAGTGGGCCCAGTGATACCTCTCCGTCATACGGAGTGACAAATCCGCCTCGATCCGTGTCAACCCAATGGTCACTTTCGGAGATACCTGTAGTGCACCTTTATAGTCACCCGATTACGTTGTGACGTTTGATACACCCAAAGCACTCCTACGGTATCCGGAATTGCACGATCTCATGGTCTAAGGAAGAGATACTTGACATTGGAAAAGCTCTAGCAAAACGAACTACACGATCTTGTGCTATGCTTAGGATTGGGTCTTGTCCATCACGTCATTCTCCTAATGACGTGATCCCGTTGTCAATGACATCCGATGTCCATAGTCGAAACCATGACTATTTGTTGACCAACGAGCTAGTCAACTAGAGGCTTACTAGGACGATTGTAGTCTATGTATTCACACGTGTATTATGATTTCCGATAATACAGTTATAGCATGAATAAAAGACAATTATCATGAACAAGGAAATATAATAATAATGCTTTTATTATTGCCTCTAGGGCATATTTCCAACAGTCTCCCACTTGCACTAGAGTCAATAATCTAGTTTACATTGTGATGAATCGAACACCCATAGAGTTCGGTGTTGATCATGTTTTGCCCATGGAAGAGGTTTAGTCAACGGATCTGCGACATTCAGATCCGTATGCACTTTACAAATTTCTATGTCTCCATTCGAACATTTTCACGGATGGAGTTGAAGCGACGCTTGATGTGCTGGTCTTCTTGTGAAACCTGGGCTCCTTGGCAAGTGCAATAGCTCCGGTGTTGTCACAGAAGAGTTTGATCGGCCCCGACGCATTGGGTATGACTCCTAGGTCGGTGATGAACTCCTTCACCCAAATTGCTTCATGCGCTGCCTCCGAGGCTGCCATGTACTCCGCTTCACATGTAGATCCCGCCACGACGCTCGCTTGCAGCTGCACCAGCCATCTGCTCCACCATTCAACATATACACGTATCCGGTTTGTGACTTAGAGTCATCAGATCTGTGTCGAAGCTAGCGCCGACGTAACTCTGTTACTGACGAGCTCTTCGTCACCTCCATAAACGAAACATGTCCTTTGTCCTTTTCGGTACTTCAGGATATTCTTGACCGCTGTCGGTGTTCCTTGCGGGATTACTTTGGTACCTTCCTACCAAACTTACGGCAAGGTTTACATCAGGTGCAGTACACAGCATGGCATACATAATAGATCCTATGGCTGAGGCATAGGGATGACACTCATCTCTTCTTTATCTTTTGCCGTGGTTGGGCATTGAGCTGAGCTCAATCTCACACCTTGCAATACAGGCAAGAAGCCTTTCTTGGACTGATCCATTTTGAACTTCTTCAAAATCTTATCAAGGTATGTGCTGTGAAAGACCTATGAGGCGCCTCGATCTATCTCTATAGATCTTGATGCCTAATATATAAGCAGCTTCTCCAAGGTCCTTCATTGAAAAACACTTATTCAAGTAGGCCTTAATGCTGTCCAAGAATTCTATATCATTTCCCATCAAAAGTATGTCATCTACATATAATATGAGAAATGCTACTGAGCTCCCACTCACTTTCTTGTAAACGCAGGCTTCTCCATAAGTCTCAAGATAAACCCAAACGCTTTGATCATCTCATCAAAGCGAATGTTCCAACTCCGAGATGCTTGCACCAGCCCGTAAATGGATCGCTGGAGCTTGCATACTTTGTCGACATTCTTAGGATCGACAAAACCTTCCGGTTGTATCATATACAGCTCTTCCTTAAGATAACCGTTAAGGAACGCTGTTTTGACGTCCATCTCGCCATATCTCATAATCATAGTATGCGGCAATTGCTAACATGATTGGACGGACTTAAGCTTCGCCACGGAGAGAAAGTCTCATCGTAGTCAATCCCTTGAACTTGCCGATAACCCTTAGCGACAAGTCGAGCTTTATAGATGGTGACATTACCATCCGCGTCCGTCTTCTTCTTAAAGATCCATTTGTTTTCTATTGCTCACGATCATCGGCAAGTCACCAAAGTCCACACTTTGTTTTCATACATGGATTCTATCTCGGACTTCATGGCTTCTAGCCATTTGTTGGAATCTGGGCCCGCCATCGCTTCTTCATAGTTCAAGGTTCACCGTTGTCTAACAACATGATTTCCGGGACAGGGTTGCCGTACCACTCAGTGCGGAACGTGTCCTAGTGGACCTCTGAAGTTCAAGAGCAACTTGATCCAAGTACCTTGATCATCATCATGAATTTCCTCTTGAGTTGGAGTTGGCATCACAGAACATTTTCTGAGCTGCACTACTTTCCTGTTCAAGAGGTAGTACTTCATCGAGTTCTACTTTCCTCCCACTTACTTCTTTCGAGAGAAACTCTTTTTCGAGAAAGATTCCGTTCTCGGCAACAAGGATCTTGCCTTCGGATCTAAGGTAGAAGGTATACCCAAAGGTTTCCTTAGGGTATCCTATGAAGACGCATTTTCCGACTTGGGTTCGAGCTTTTCAGGTTGAAGTTTCTTGACATAAGCATCGCATCCCCAAACTTTTAGAAACGACAGCTTAGGTTTCTTCCCAAACCATAATTCATACGGTGTCGTCTCAACGGATTTAGACGGTGCCCTATTTAAAGTGAATGTAGCTGTCTCTAGAGCGTATCCCCAAAATGATAGCGGTAAATCGTTAAGAGACATCATAGACCGCACCATATCCAATAGAGTGCGATTACGACGTTCGGACACACCGTTACGCTGAGGTGTTCCAGGCGGCGTTAGTTGTGAAACGATTCCACATTTTCTTAAGTGTGTACCAAATTCGTGACTTAAATATTCTCCTCCACGATCCGATCGTAAGAATTTTATCTTTCGGTCACGTTGATTCTCTACTTCATTCTGAAATTCCTTGAACTTTTCAAAGGTCTCAGACTTGTGTTTCATTAAGTAGACATACCCATATCTACTCAAGTCATCTGTGAGAGTGAGAACATAACGATATCCTCCGCGAGCCTCAACGCTCATTGGACCGCACACATCGGTATGTATGATTTCCAACAAGTTGGTTGCTCGCTCCATTGTTCCAGAGAATGGAGTCTTGGTCATCTTACCCATGAGGCATGGTTCGCATGTGTCAAATGATTCATAATCAAGAGACTCCAAAAGTCCATCAGCATGGAGCTTCTTCATGCGCTTGACACCAATGTGACCAAGGCGGCAGTGCCACAAGTATGTGGGACTATCGTTATCAACTTTACATCTTTTGGTATTCACGCTATGAACATGTGTAATACTACGCCGAGATTCATTAAGAATAAACCATTGACCATCGGAGCATGACCATAAAACATATCTCTCATATAAATAGAACAACCATTATTCTCGGATTTAAATGAGTAGCCATCTCGCATTAAACGAGATCCGGATACAATATTCATGCTCAAACTTGGCACCAAATAACAATTATTAAGGTTCATAACTAATCCGTGGGTAAATGAAGAGGTAGCGTGTCGACGGCGATCACATCGACTCTGGAACCATTCCCGACGCGATCGTCACCTCGCCCTTCGCCAGATCTCCGCTTATTCCGCAGCTCCTGCTGTGAGTTACAAATATGAGCAACGGCACCGGTATCAAATACCCGGGAGTTACTACGATTCTTGGTAAGGTACACATCAATTACATGTATATCAAATATACCTTTGGTGTTGCCGGCCTTCTTATTCGCTAAGTATTTGGGGCAGTTCCGCTTCAAAGGACCCTTCCCTTGCAATAAAAGCACTCGGTCTCGGGCTTGGGTCCATTCTTTGACTTCTTCCGGCAACTTGCTTGCGGGCGCGGCAATCTCCTTGCCGTCCTTCTTGAAGTTTTTCTTACCCTTGCCCTTCTTGAACTTAGTGGTCTTATTGACCATCAACACTTGATGTTCTTTCTTGATTTCAACCTCGGCTGACTTCAGCATAGAGAACACTTCAGAATGGTCTTTACCATCCCTGCATGTTGTAGTTCATCACAAAGCTCTTGTAGCTTGGTGGGAGCGATCGAGGATTCTGTCAATGACCGCCTCATCGTGGAGGTTAATATTCAGCTGGGTCATACGGTTGTGCAACCTGACATCTTCGAATGTGCTCACCTTGTGAACTGTTTTCCTCCATCTTACAACTATAGAACTTGTCGGAGATGTCATATCTCTCGACCCGGCGTGAGCTTGGAAAACAAGTTTCAGCTCCTCGAACATCTCATATGCTCCGTGGTGCTCAAAACGCTTTTGGAGCCCGGTTCTAAGCTGTAAAGCATGCCGCCATTGAACGAGGGAGTAATCATCAAGACGAGACTGCCAAGCATTCATAATGTCTTGGTTCTCAGGGACGGAGCTTCACCTAGCGGTCCTTCTAGGACGTATTGTTTCTGGCAGCTATGAGGATGATCTCGGGTTCCGGACCCAGTCCGTATAGTTGCTGCCGTCATCTTTCAGCTTGGTTTTCTAGGAACGCGTTGAAGTTCAAGTTGACATGAGCGTTGGCCATTTGATCTACAAGACATATAATTCAAAAGTTTTAGCCTAAGTTCATGATAATTAAGTTCATCTAATCAAATTATTAATGAACTCCCACTTAGATTAGACATCCTCTAGTCATCTAAGTGTTACACGATCCGAGTCGACTAGGCCGTGTCCGATCAACACGTGAGACGGACTAGTCTGCGTCGGTGAACATTCTCATGTTGATCGTATCTTCCATACGACTCGTGTTCGACCTTTCGGTCTCCGTGTTCCGAGGCCATGTCTTCACATGCTAGGCTCGTCAAGTTAACCCTAAGTGTTTCTGCGTGTGTAAATCTTGCTTACACCCGTTGTATGTGAACGTAAGAATCCATCACACCCGATTAACACGTGGTGCTTAGAAGCGATTTAACTGTAGCAACGGTGCACAGTTAGGGGAGAACACTTCTTGAAATTGTTCTTAAGGGATCATCTTATTTACTACCGTCGTTCTAAGTAAACAAGATGTATAATCATAATAAACATCACATGCAATTATAAAGTAGTGACATGATATGGCCAATATCATGTAGCTCCTTTGATCTTCATCTTCGGGCTCCATGATCATCCTGTCACCGCATGACACCATGATCTCCATCATCATGATCTCCATCATCGTGCCTCCATGAAGTTGTCACGCCAACGACTACTTCTACTTCTATGGCTAACGCGTTTAGCAATAAAGTAAAGTAAATTACATGGCGTTCTTCAATGACACGCAGGTCATACAAAAATAAAGACAACTCCTATGGCTCCTGCCGTTGTCATACTCATCGACATGCAAGTCGTGATTCCTATTACAAGAACATGATCTCATACATCACAATATGTCATTCATCATTCATCACAACTTGGCCATATCACGTCACATGACAATTGCTGCAAAAACAAGTTAGACGTCCTCTAATTGTTGTTGCATCTTTTACGTGGCTGCAATTGGGTTCTAGCAAGAACGTTTTCTTACCTACGAATAACCACAACGTGATCTTGTCAACTTCTATTTACCCTTCATAAGGACCCTGTTCATCGAATCCGCTCCCACTAAAGTAGGAGAGCAGACACCGCCAGCCACCTTATGCAACTAGTGCATGTTAGTCGGTGGAACCGGTCTCACGAAGATGCGTGTAAGGTTGGTCCGGCCGCTTCATCCCACAATACCGCGGAAGCAAGAAACAACTAGTAACGGTAAGTAAGTTGACAAGATCACGCCCACAACAAAATTGTGTTCTACTCGTGCAAAGAGAACTACGATAGACCTAGCTCATGATGCCACTTTGTTGGGGAACGTTGCAGAAAATTAAAATTTTCCTACGGTTTCACCAAGATCCATCTATGAGTTCTACTAAGCAACGAGTAACGGAGAGAGTTTGCATCTACATACCACTTGTAGATCGAGTACGGAAGCGCTCGAGGGAGTGGTGATGATGAAGACGTTCCCAACGTGATTCCGATCACCGATGACCAAAGTCTTGAAAGGACAGCACCTCCGTGTTCAACACACGTGACGGACGATGGCGTCTCCTCCATCTTGATCCAGCAAGAGTGAAGGAGAGGTTTAGGAAGACAATTCCAATGGCAGCACGACGGCGTGGTGCAGTTGGTACGGCAGTTCTCCGGCAGGGCTTCGCCAAGCTCGCGTGGAGAAAGAGAGGTGTTGGGGAGGGAGGCTGCGCCACAATGGTGTTGGCAGCCCTCCCCACCCTCTATTTATAGGAGGAGAGGGTCAGGGGCCGGCCATCTAGGGTAAACCCTAGATGGGGCGGCGGCCCAAGGGAGGAGGGAGGTGGCTTGCCCCCAAGCCAGGGCGCCCCTTGGGGTTACCCCTCCCAAACCCTAGCCGCATGGGCCTAGGGTGGGGCGCGCCCAGCCCACCAGGGCTGGCTCCCTCCCACTTAGCCCATGTGGCCCCGGGAGGTGGCCCCTCCAGTGGACCTCGGAAACCTCCCGTGGCCCTGTATTTTACCGTATACCCCAAACTTTCCGGAGTCCGTTTAACCACTTTCCATATATAAATCTTTACCTCCGGACCATTCCGAACTCCTCGTGACGTCCGGGATCTCATCCGGACTCGAACAACATTCGGTAATCACATACTTGTCTTCCTATTAACCCTAGCGCCACCGAACCTTAAGTGTGTAGACCCTACGGGTTCGGGAGACATGCGACATGACCGAGACTACCTCAAGTCAATAACCAACAGCGGGATCTGGATACCCATGTTGGCTCCCACATGCTCCTCGATGTTGTCATCGCATGAACCACGATGTCAAGGGTTCAAGCAACCCGTATTCTATTCCCTTTGTCGACGGTATGTTACTTGCCCGAGACTTGATCGTCGGTATCCCAATACCTCGTTTAGTCTCGTTCTTGGCAAGTCACTTTACTCATACCGCAATGCATGATCCCGTGACCGGACACTTGGTCACTTTGAGCTCATTATGATGATGCATTACCGAGTGGGCCCAGTGATACCTCTCCGTCATACGGAGTGACAAATCCATCTCGATCCGTGTCAACCCAATGGTCACTTTCGAGATACCTGTAGTGCACCTTTATAGTCACCCGATTACGTTGTGACGTTTGATACACCCAAAGCACTCCTACGGTATCCGGAATTGCACGATCTCATGGTCTAAGGAAGAGATACTTGACATTGGAAAAGCTCTAGCAAAACGAACTACACGATCTTGTGCTATGCTTAGGATTGGGTCTTGTCCATCACGTCATTCTCCTAATGACGTGATCCCGTTGTCAATGACATCCGATGTCCATAGTCAGGAAACCATGACTATCTGTTGACCAACGAGCTAGTCAACTAGAGGCTTACTAGGGACGTATTGTAGTCTATGTATTCACACGTGTATTATGATTTCCGTATAATACAGTTATAGCATGAATAAAAGACAATTATCATGAACAAGGAAATATAATAATAATGCTTTTATTATTGCCTCTAGGGCATATTTCCAACATAATCATCATAAATAGGAGGCATGCTTTCATCATAACAAATTTGCACATCAAAACTTGGGGGACTAAAAATATCATCTTCATCAAACATAGCATCCCCAAGCTTGTGGCTTTGCATATCATTAGCATCATGGGTATTCAAAGAATTCATACTAAAAACATTGCAATCATGCTCATCATTCAAAGATCTAGTGCCAAACATTTTATAGACTTCTTCTCCTAGCACTTGAGCACAATTTTCCTTTCCATCGTTCTCACGAAAGATATTAAAAAGATGAAGCGTATGAGACAAACTCAATTCCATTTTTTGTAGTTTTCTTTTATAGACTAAACTAGTGATAAAAGAAGAAACTAAAATATTCGATTGCAAGATCTAAAGATATACCTTCAAGAACTCACCTCCCCGGCAACGGCGCCAGAAAAGAGCTTGATGTCTACTACGCAACCTTCTTCTTGTAGATGTTGTTGGGCCTCCAAGTGCAGAGGTTTGTAGGACAGTAGTAAATTTCCCTCAAGTGGATGACCTAAGGTTTGTCAATCCGTGGGAGGCGTAGGATAAAGATGGTCTCTCTCAAGCAACCCTGCAACCAAATAACAAAGAGTCTCTTGTGTCCCCAACACACCCAATACAATGGTAAATTGTATTGGTGCACTAGTTCGGCGAAGAGATGGTGATACAAGTGCAATATGGATGGTAGATATAGGTTTTTGTAATCTAAAAATATAAAAACAGCAAGGTAACAAATGGTAAAAGTGAGCGTAAATGGTATTGCAATGCTAGAAAACAAGGCCTAGGGTTCATACTTTCACTAGTGCAAGTTCTCTCAACAATAATAACATAATTGGATCACATAACTATCCCTCAACATGCAACAAAGAGTCACTCCAAAGCCACTAGTAGCGGAGAACAAATGAAGAGATTATGGTAGGGTACGAAACCACCTCAAAGTTATTATTTTCGATCAATCCGTTGGGCTATTCCTATAAGTGTCACGAACATCCCTAGAGTTCGTAGTAAAATAACACCTTAAGACACACATCAACCAAAACCCTAATGTCACCTAGATACTCCAATGTCACCTCAAGTATCCGTGGGTATGATTATACGGTATGCATCACACAATCTCAGATTCATCTATTCAACCAACACATAGAACCTCAAAGAGTGCCCCAAAGTTTCTACCGGAGAGTCAAGACGAAAACATGTGCCAAACCCTATGCATAGGTTCATGGGAGGAACCCGCAAGTTGATCACCAAAACATACATCAAGATAATCAATAGAATAACCCATTGTCACCACAGTTATCCCACGCAAGACATTCCCACTAGTATATGAAAGTGAAAAAAAATAAGCGAACGGGCCTGTAGCCTAGTGGTTGCAGCGACCTTAGTAGCATCCTAGGTCCTGGGTTCGACTCCCGGTGGGAGCGGATTTAAAACAGTCCTGGCAAAAATTTCTAGAATAAGAAGAACTGTGGGGCTGTTGCTCTACAGTAAATAGTTAAATTTTTTTGAAAAAATAAGAGACTCTCCGTCATAAAGATCATGGTGCTACTTTGAAGCACAAGTGTGGAAAAAAGGATAGTAGCACTGTCGCTTTTATTTCTTTTCTTTTTTGGGCCTTTCTCTTTTTTTCTGTTTTTTTATTTGGGACAATGCTCTATTAATGATGATCATCACACTTCTATTTATTTACAACTCAATGATTACAACTCGGTACTAGAACAAAATATGATCAGATATGAGTGCCTCCGTGATGTATGAGGATGGGCAATGAATCAAGAGTGACATGTATGATAAATTATGCATGGTGGTTTTGCCACAAATACGATGTCAACTACATGATCATGCAAGGCAATATGACAATGATGAAGCATGTCATAATAAATGAAACGGTGGAAAGTTGCATGGAAATATATCAAGGAATGGCTATGGAAATGCCATAATAGGTAGGTATGGTGGCTGTTTTGAGGAAGATATAAGGAGGTTTATGTGATAGAGCATATCATATCACGGGGTTGGATGCACCGTGAAGTTTGCACCAACTCTCAAGGTGAGAAAGGGAAATGCGCTGCAATCAAGAGGCTAGCAATGATGGAAAGGTGAGAGTGCGTATAATCCATGGACTCAACATTAGTCATAAAGAACTCACATACTTGTTGCAAAAATCTACAAGTCATCAAAAACCAAGCATTACGCGCATGCTCCTAGGGGGATAGATTGGTAGGAAGAGACCATCGCTCGTCCCTGACCGCCACTCATAAGGATGACAATCAAAGAACACCTCATGTTTCAAATTTGTCACACAACAGTTACCATACGTGCATGCTACGGGACTTGCAAACTTCAACACAAGTATTTCTCAAATTCACAATTACTCAACTAGCACGACTCTAATATTACCATCTTCATATCTCAAAACAATCATCAAGTATCAAACTTCTCATAGTATTCAATGCACTTTTTATGAAAGTTTTTATTATACCCATCTTGGATGCCTATCATATTAGGACTAATTTTATAGCCAAAGCAAATTACCATGCTGTTCTAAATGACTCTCAAAATAATATAAGTGAAGCATGAGATATCAATAATTTCTATAAAATAAAACCACCACCGTGCTCTAAAAGATATAAGGGAAGCACATAGAGTATTCTAATAAATTCCGATTCATTTGTGTCTCTCAAAAAGGTGTGTACAGCAAGGATGATTGTTTTAAACTAAAAAGCAAAGACTCAAATCATAGAAGATGCTCCAATAAAAACACATATCATGTGGTGAATAAAAATATAGCCTCAAGTAAAGTTACCGATGGACGAAGACGAAAGAGGGGATGCCTTCCGGGGTATCCCCAAGCTTAGGCTTTTGGTTGTTCTTGAATTTTACCTTGGGGTGCCTTGGGCATCCCCAAGCTTAGGCTCTTGCCAATCCTTATTCCAAAATCCATCAAATCTTACCCAAAACCTGGAAACTTCACAACACAAAACTCAACAGAAAATCTCATGACCTCCGTTAGTATAAGAAAAAAAACCACACCCTTAAGGTACTGTAATGAACTCATTCTTTATTTATATTTGTATTAAACCTACTGTATTCCAACTTCTCTATGGTTCATACCCCCTGATACTAGCCATAGATTTATTGAAATAAGCAAACAACACACGAAAAACAGAATCTGTCAAAAACAGAACAGTCTGTAGCAATCTGATTTGTTAGAATACTTCTGGAACTCCAAAACTTCTGAAAAACTAGGACAAAATGTATAACTTTTATATTGATGTACTTCAAAATGAATTAGCAATTTATCACTTTCTGGTGAATTTTAACAATTATTTTCGTGAGCGCAAAGTTTCTGTCTTTTTCAGCAAGATCAAACAATTATCACCCAAGAAGATCCTATTGGTTCTACTTGGCACAAACACTAATTAAAACATAAAAATACATCCAAACAGAGGCTAGATGAATTATTTTTTACTAAACAGAAACAAAAAAGCAAGAAACAAAAATAAAATTGGGTTGCCTCCCAACAAGCGCTATCGTTTAACGCCCCTAGCTAGGCATAAAAGCAAGAATAGCTCTAGGTATTGCCATCTTTGGTGTTGGGAAAGAAAAGAGAAAATTTCTTATCTATAGCATTAATCTTTCTATTTTGAGAAAGCATGTGGCCATTAATGGTGGAAGAAAGATTAAGCACGCTACGGAAATTTGCGTCTAAGCTAGCCTTCATTTCTTTGATAATTTCATTTTGATAAAAGCACAAAAGAGAGGTCGATTCAACCTTCTCACTCATGGGGTGCCCAAATATAGTTTTATTATTTTCATAGGTATCTATGGGATCCCCATCAAGAAAATCTTCTTCAAAAATAGAATCTAAAACTTGCTTGAACGAAGATGGTAAGCCAACATAAAAGCTTCTTAGGTATATCGCAATTTGATATTGAGGCACATAGCTAGCTCGGATCCTTAATAACCTATCCCAAGCATCTTTTAAAGACTCATCAAGTAAATAACGAAAAATTCCGGGATCATTTTCATCGAAATTATTCAAACCCTCATTGATAACCCCGTTAGGTCTTTCCATAGCATCATTATTTATGATCTTAGAGAGGACAGAGGGACTATCCAAAGTATTAAAATTCGGGAGAGAACCCTTAGCCCTTTTTTATTCGGCCATGGCGAAAGAAAAATAAACGGGAAAGAGGCAAATAAAACAACAAAGGTGAAGTGGGGGAGAGGAAAACGAGAGGCAAATGGCAAATAATGTAATGCGAGGGAGAAGAGTTTGTGATGGGTACTTGGTATGTCTTGACTTGTGCGTAGATCTCCCCAGCAACGGCGCCAGAAATCCGCACGTTGGCGGGAGATCAAATCTTGAATTGACTTGGCGTAAACCTCCCCGACAACGGCGCCAGAAATCCTTCTTGCTACCTCTTGAGCATGCGTTGGTTTCCCATGAAGAGGAAAGGGTGATGCAGCAAAGTAGCGTAAGTATTTCCCTCAGTTTTTGAGAACCAAGGTATCAATCCAGTAGGAGACTACACGCAAGTCCCTAGTACCTGCACAAACAATCAAGAACCTTGCAACCAACGCGATAAAGGGGTTGTCAATCCCTTCACGGCCACTTGCAAAAGTGAGATCTGATAAATATAATAAGATAAATATTTTTGCTATTTTTGTTGTATAGATTGGAAAGTAAAGATTGCAAAATAAATGGAGACACAAATAGCTAGTTGGCGGGAGATTAATATGATGGGAGATAGACCCGGGGCCATAGGTTTCACTAGTGGCTTCTCTCAAGATAGCATATTCTACGGTGGGTGAACAAATTACTGTCGAGCAATTGATAGAAAAGTGCATAATTATGAGAATATCTAGGCATGATCATGTATATAGGCATCACGTCCGTGACAAGTAGACCGAAACGATTCTGCATCTACTACTATTACTCCACACATCAATCGCTATCCAGCATGCATCTAGAGTATTAAGTTCATAAGAATATAGTAACGCATTAGGCAAGATGACATGATGTAGAGGGATAAACTCAAGCAATATGATATAAACCCCATCTTTTTATCCTCGATGGCAACAATACAATACGTGCCTTGCTACCCCTGCTATCACTGCGAAAGGACGCATCAAGATTGAACCCAAAGCTAAGCACTTCTCCCATTGCAAGAAAGATCAATCTTGTAGGCCAAACCAAACTGATAATTCGAAGAGACTTGCAAAGATATTAAATCTTGCATATAAGAATTCAGAGAAGAATCAAATATTGTTCATAGATGTTCTTGATCTAAACCCACAATTCATCGGATCTCGACAAACACACCGCAAAATGAATTAAATCGAATAGATCTCCAAGAGAATCGAGGAGAACTTTGTATTGAGATCCAAAGAAAGAGAAGAAGCCATCTAGCTAATGACTATGGACTCGAAGGTCTGTGGTAAACTACTCACACATCATCGGAGAGGCTATGGTGTTGATGTAGAAGCCCTCCGTGATTGATTCCCCCTCCGACGGAGTGCCGGAAAAGGCCCCAAGATGGGATCTCATGGGTACAGAAGGTTGCGGCGGTGGAAACAGGGTTTCGTGGTGCTCCTGGATGTTTTCAGGGTATATGAGTATATATAGGCGAAAGAAGTAGGTTGGTGGAGCCACGAGGGGCCCACCAGGTTGGGGGGCGCGCCTCCTACCTCATGGCTGCCTCGTTGCTTCCTTGACGTCCACTTCAAGTCTCATGGATTGCGTTTTTCCCAAAAATGATCCTCGCGAAGGTTTCCTTCCGTTTGGATTCCATTTGATATTCCTTTTCTGTGAAACACTGAAATAGGAAAAAAAATAGCAATTTGCACTTGGCCTTTGGTTAATAGGTTAGTCCCAAAAATAATATAAAAGTGCATAATAAAGCCCATTAAACATCCAAAACAGATAATATAATAGCATGGAACAATCAAAAATTATAGATACGTTGGAGACGTATCTTGCACCTATAGTTCAGCCACCTGATTGGAATCTACCCTTTGAAATTATGTGTGATGCTAGTGATTATGCTGTTGGTGCTGTGATTATGCTGTTGGTGCTATTCTAGGACAAAGAGTTGATAAGAAATTAAATGTTATTCAGTATACTAGTAAAACTTTAGACAGTGCCTAGAGAAACTATGCTACTACTGAGAAAGAATTTTAGTAGTTGTTTTTGCATGTGATAAGTTTGGACCTTATATTACTGATTCCAAAGTAACTGTTCACACTGATCATGCTGCTATTAAATATCTTGTGGAAAATAAAGATGCTAAGCCTAGACTTATTAGATGGGTTCTCTTGCTACAAGAATTTGATTTGCATATTGTTGATAGAAAGGGAGCTGAGAACCCCGTTGCAGATAACTTGTCTAGGTTAGAAATGTTTATTGATGACCCAGTACCTATTGGTGATAGCTTTCCTGATGAGCAATTAAATGTCATAAATGCCTCTCGTAATGCTCCATGGTATGCTGATTATGCTAATTCTATTGTTGCTAAATTTATACCACCTAGTTTCACATACCAACAAAAGAAAAAGTTTTTCTATGATTTAAGACATTAATTCTGGGATGACCCACACCTTTATAAAGAAGGAGTAGATGGTGTTATCAGACGTTGTGTACCTGAGCATGAACAGGAATAGATCCTACGCAAGAGCCACTCCGAGTCTTACGGAGGACACCACGCTGGAGATAGAACTGCACACAAGGTATTGCAATCCGGGTTCTATTGGCCCACTCTCTTTAAAGATGCCCGTAAGTTTGTCTTATCTTGTGATGAATGCCAAAGGATTGGTAATATTAGTAGACACCGGGAAATGCCTATGAATTATTCACTTGTTATTGAACCATTTGATGTTTGGGGCTTTGATTATATGGGACCTTTTCCTTCCTCTAATGGGTATACACATACTGTTGATTACGTTACTAAGTGAGTGGAAGTTATTCCAACTGGTAGTGCTGATCATAACACTTCTATAAGATGCTTAAAAAGAAGTTATTGTTTCGAGGTTTGGAGTCCCTAGATATTTAATGACTGATGGTGGTTACCATTTTATTCATGGTGCTTTCCGTAAAATGCTTGCTAAATATGATGTCAACCATAGAATTGCATCTCCTTATCATCCTCAGTCTAGTGGTCAAGTAGAATTGAGAAATAGAGAGATTAAATTAATTTTGCAAAAGACTGTTAGTGGATCTAGAATGAATTGGTCTAAGGAACTTGATGATGCTTTTTGGGCTTATAGATCTCCTTATAAGAATCCTATGGGTATTTCTCCATATAAAATGGTTTATGAAAAAGCATGTCATTTACCTCTTGAACTAGAACATAAGGCATATTGAGCTATTAAAGAGCTCAACTATGATTTCAAACTTTCCAGTGAGAAGAGGCTATTTGACATTAGCTCACTTGATGAATGAAGAACCCAAGCCTATGAGAATGCCAAGTTGTTTAAAGAAAAAGTTAAAAGATGGCATGACAAAAGGATACAAAAGCATGAGTTTAATGTAGGTGATCATGTTTTGCTATACAACTCTCGTTTAAGAATTTTGTATGAAAGCTTCTCTCTAAATGGGAAGGCCCTTACATTATTGAGGAGGTCTATCGTTCCGGTGCCATAAAAATCAACAATGTTGAAGGTAAAAATCCGAAGGTGGTAAACGGTTAAAGACTCAAGCATTATATCTCAGGTACTCCCATAAATGTTGAGACCAATATAATTGATACCGTAACACCGGATGAGTACATAAGGGACACTTTCCAGAATGTTTCAGACTCCGAAAAGGAATAGGTATGTGGTACGGTAAGTAAACCGACTCCAAAACGTTTCCAATGATAAATTTTCTCCATTTGGAATAGTTAAAAAAATAGGAAAATTATAAGTAGTCCGAAAGAGACACGAGGCCACCACAAGGGTGGAGGGCGTGCCCCCGGACCTTGTGGCCACCTCGTGTGCCCTCCGGACTCCTTTTTCTTGCAGAGTACTTCTTATGGTCGGTAAAAATTCTGTATATAATCTCCCAAAGGTTTTGACCACCGTACCACGACAATACCTCTTGTTTTTGTTTCAAGCAGTTTTCTGCCAGAGTTTTCAAGGCCAGGCATCATGTCGTCTCCCTCCTCCAACAACGCGGGCGACGATGCTTGGCTAATGAAGATAGAGATAAAGACAGAAGAACTTGGGGAGATCAACAAGGGTGACAAGATCAAGAAGGCCGCAGAGGATCAAGTTCCGGCACCAGAAGAAGAAGACATCCTTCAACCTTACTAAAATCATCTTACCTCTACTGAAATTGAAGCTTTCCAGATGATTGAAATAGTTCGGGTGCAAAACAAGTATCTAACTCGTGAAAATGTTCTGTTGCAAGAGCATATCATCGCACTCAAGGGCATTATTCATAAATTGGAACACCTCCTACGTTCGATGTTGGACGACAAGCCTGCTTCATCAACAACTCCATCATCACCACCTCCGAAGAAAGAGATCTATATACATGGGTATGGTCACTCCCCTTGGCAACTGCCAAGCTTGGGGGCGTGCCCCGGTATCGTATCACCATCACATCTTTATCTTTATCATTTTTCTTAGTTCGATCCTTTTGGTTATATCTTGATCTAGTAGAATGAAGTTTTTAGTATGATCTAGCTTTGAGTTTTGCTTTATGATCCCTCTATGTAATCGAGCCCGTGAGATATATAATAAAGAGTAGTTTTGAGTAAAAGGTTTTGCTTTCTTGCTATGATCTTGAGCGAATTAAATAAAAGAAAGAAATAAAAAGATCATATATTGATCTTATGGAGAGTAATGACTTCACATATAAAGAGTATGATGAATAAAAGTTGTTGAGAGTTAACAAACTTAGTTTTGGTCATTGTTGCAATTAATAGGAAAAATAAAGAAAGAGATGCCTCACATATAAATATACTATCTTGGACATCTTTTATAATTGTGAGCACTCATTAAAATATGACATGCTAAAAGGTTGATGTTGGACAAGGAAGACACCATAATAGGTTATGTTTGCTTATATCCAAATAGAAGTTATATTGTCATGGATCGTCCAACATGTTGAGCTTGCCTTTCTCTCTCATGCTAGCCAAATTGTTTACACCAAGTAGAGATACTTTTGTGCTTACAAACATCCCTAAACCCGGTTTTGCCATGAGAGTCCACCATACCTACCTATGGATTGAGTAAGATCCTTCAAGTAAGTTGTCATCGGTGCAAGCAATAAAAATTGCTCTTTAAATATGTATGATCAATTAGTGTGAAGAAAATAAACTTTATACGAACTTTGATATGGAAGAAATAAAAGCGACGGACTGCATAATAAAGTTCCTTATCACAAGTGGCAATATAAAGTGACGTCCTTTTGCATTAAGATTTTGTGCATCCAACCATAAAAGTGCATGACAACCTATGCTTCCCTCTGCGAAGGGCCTATCTTTTACTTTTATCTTGTATGCAAGAGACATGGTGATCATCACTTTTCCCTTTTACACTTATTCCTTTGCCAAGCTCTATGTATTGGAGCGATCCGGATATATATATCCACTCAAATGTAGATTTTCATAAAGTATTATTGTTGACATTACCCTTGAGGTAAAAGGTTGGGAGGTGAAACTATAAGCCCGTATCTTTCTCTGTGTCCGATTGAAACTTTGTACCCATAAGTATCGCGTGAGTGTTAGCAATTGTGAAAGATTATATGATAGTTGTGTATGCGGACTTGCTGAAAAGCTCTTATTGACTCTTCCCGATGTTATGATAAATTGCAATTGCTTCAATGACTGAGATCGTAGTTTGTTAGTTTTCAATGAAGTTTCTGATTCGTACTTTGCCTTCTGAATGAATTATCACTTTATCATAAGAAATTATATGACAACACATTTTGATGTCCTAAAGATGATCATGATGCCCTCATGTCCGTATTTTATTTTATCCACACCTCTATCTCTAAACATGTGGACATATTTATCGATATCGACTTTCGCTTGAGGACAAGCGAGGTCCAAGCTTGGGGGAGTTGATATGTCCATTTTGCATCATGCTTTTATGACAATATTTATTGCATTATGGGATGTTATTACACATTATATCACAATACTTATGGCTATTCTCTCTTATTTAATAAGGTTTGCATGAAGAGGGAGAATGCCGGCAGCAGGAATTCTGTACTAGAAAAGGAGCAAATATTAGAGACCTATTCTGCACAACTCTAAAATTCCTGAAACTTCACGGAGCTTATTTTTGGAATATATAAAAAATATGGGGTGAAGAAAGCACCAGAGGGGGGCCATCAGCTAGCCACAAGGGTGGAGGGCGCGCCCTACCCCCTGGGCGCGCCCCCCGACCTTGTGGGCCCCCTGGCAGGCCTCCGGTGCCCATCTTCTGCTATATGGTGTCTTTTACCCTAGAAAAAATCAGGAAGAATCTTTCGGGACGAAGCGCCGCCGTCTCGAGGCGGAACCTGGGCACAACCAATCTAGGGCTCCGGCGGAGCTGTTCTGCCGGGCAAACATCCCTCCGGGAGGGGGAAATCATCGCCATCATCATCACCATCGGTCCTCTCATCGATTGGGGGTCAATCTCCATCAAAATCTTCACCAACACCATCTCCTCTCAAACCCTAGTTCATCTCTTGTATTCGATCTTGGTCCCAAAACCTCAGATTGGTACCTGTGGGTTGCTAGTAGTGTTGATTACTCCTTGTAGTTGATGCTAGTTGGTTTATTCGGTGGAAGATCATATGTTCAGATCCTTAATGATAATTAATACTCCTCTGATTATGATTATGAATATGCTTTGTGAGTAGTTACGTTTGTTCTTGAGGACATGGGAGAAGTCTTGTTATAAGTAATCATGTGAATTTGGTATTCGTTCGATATTTTGATGAGATGTATTGTGACGCCCCCGATTTAACCGTACACTAATCATGCACGCAAATGTATACGATCAAGATCGAGGACTCACGGAAGATATCACAACACAACTCTACAAATAAAATAAGTCATACAAGCATCATAATACAAGCCGGGGCCTCGAGGGCTCGAATACAAGTGCTCGATCATAGGCGAGTCGTGGAAGCAACAATATCTGAGTCTGGACATAAGTTAAACAAATTTGCTTTAAGAAGGCTAGCACAAACTGGGATCTGAGATCGAAGAGGCAGGCCTCTGCACAGGATCCTCCTAGCTACTCACAGTCGTCGTCGTCGTGGGCTGCACGTAGTAGTAGGCACCTCCGAGTAGTAGTCGTCATAGGCGGTGGCGTCGGCTCACAGGCTCCATCGTGCAGTTGCAGCAATCGAGTAGAGGTAGGGAAAAGGGGAACAAGGCAACCGTGAGTACTCATCCAAAGTACTAGCAAGCAAGGAGCTACACTACATATGCATGGTTATATGTGTAAAGGGCCATATCGGTGGACTGAATCGCAGAAAGCGAGAATAAGAGGGGATAGCTAGTCTTAACGAAGACTAAACCACGGTCACTGTCTTGCAACAGTAGAGGAGGCAAACTGAAGTCCTCCAAGTAACATCACATAGCAATAATCCTACCCGCGATCCCTCCTCATATCCACGAGAGAGCAACCACCGGTTGTATCTAGCATTTGGAAGGTGTGTTTTATCAAGTATCCGGTTCTAGTTGTCATAAGCTCAAGGTACAACTCCAAGTCGTCACATTACGAAGATCACGGCTATCCGAATAGATTAACTTCCCTGCAGGGTGCACCATCTTACCCAGACGCTTGATCCCATTTGGCGGACACGGTTTCTGGGTCATGCCCGCCGCATGAAGATCAACACGTCGCAGCCCCACCTAGGCACAACAGAGAGGCCAACACGCGGTCTAAACCTAAGCGCAGCAGGGTGCAGGCCCATCGCCTGAGCACACTGCTGCGTTCGTCTGTGGCCGGAGGCAGACCTAGCCTAACAGCGTTCAGTCCAATCCGTAGCGCCGCTCGTGTTGACGTCTGAAGTGCTTGGTGATACCACGGCGGGATACCCATAACTACTCCAGCGTAGATGGTTAGTGCGTATAAGCTCGTAGCCAACTCAGATCAAATACCAAGACCTCGTTAAGCGTGTTAAATAACATGAGCGCCCGAGCAGGCCAGGCCCACCTCTCTCCTAAGCGGTCTCAACCTGCCTGTCGCTCCGCCTCAAGATCCACTCATGGTGCTCCATCGGCCGACCCGACTTTAGTCTCCACATGTATCATGTATAAGTATATAGTATATACCGTGATCACCTCCCGAGTGATCACGGCCCGATCATCTGACAGATGAGCGGACAAGAATGTAGGGCCACAGATGAAAGTACTAGCATCCTATACTAAGCATATAGGATTGCGGGTAAGGTAACAATGAAGTAATAAGGACAGGCTATGCAGCGGTATAGGAGTATCGAAAGCAAGTAACATGCTACACTACTCTAATGCAAGCAGTATAGAGAAGAGTAGGTGATATCCGGTGATCAAGGGGGCTTGCTGGTTGCTCTGGCAAGTGAGAGGGTCGTCAACACCGTAGTCGAAGGCGGCCAGCAATGCAGCGTCGGTCTCGTAGTCTACCGAGAGAAGAGGGGAAGAAACAATGAATACCAAGTAAGCAGATGCATATCGATGCATGACATGTCAAGAAGCGATGCTAGGCGTGCCCTAACGTGGTATGAGGTGGTGCTTGGTTAAGGAAACATCAGGAAAGTATTCCGGTGTTTCAGATTTTAGCGGAAGGGCGGAGGGGAAAGTTGCAGGTTCGATAGGTTAGGGGTGTGTGGCGGACGAACGGTCTGCGTATCCGGATTCGTCTCGTCGTTCTGAGCAACTTTCATGTTGAAAATATTTTAATCCGAGTTACGGATTAAAAGATATGATTTTCTAAAGATTTTATTAATTTCTAGAATTTAATTAATTAATTAATTAATTCAAAAATGGATTTATGATGTCAGCATGATGTCATCTTTGGCGTCGTGATCAACAGGGTTGACTTGGTCAACTGACGGTGGGTCCGTTAGTCATACTCATTAGTTAATTAATGAAGTTAATTAAGTTAATTAGCGATTAGATTAATTAATCGAGATTAATTAAATTAACTATTTACTTAATTAATTAATTAATTAATTTTATTTTTAATTATATTTAATTAATTTCATTTTCCTTTTTCTTTTACTATAAAACGTCACGGGGTGGGGCACGCATGTCATAAACGGAGGAGTGGACGGTCGGCCAGTGGCCGAGTCAACAGAGCCGGCGAGGCCCTGGCCCACTAGTCGATGTTGGCGGTGGCCCCAGGTCATGCCACGTCGGCGGCCGGCGTTAGGCGCCCAGTGGCGTCCATGGCGGAGGCGCCGGACCTCGCCGGACTTCGTCTTCCGGTGGCAAGCAGGCGTGGGCGGCGCGTTGAGCGGGGAGGGCAGCGCGTCCGCCGGTGGCAAGGGACGGCGGACTCGGCGAACAGCGCCAGCCAGCGGCGGAAGCGGCGGTAGGGTTGGTCTTCGACGGAGCACGCTTCTGGGGCGGGGTGCTATGCGGCGCGCCGAGCACCACGGGCTGACCGTGACCATTTGGTCACCGGCGCCAGCAGCGAGATCCTGGCGAAGCGTTGGGAGTGCGGCGGCTCGCGGGCGAGGCTCGGGCGAGGAGGAGAGAGGGAGGCGGGAGCACGTTCCGTGCTCGTGGCGGGAAGGAGAGGAGGTGGCATGGGCGGCCTGCCATGATGACCATGAGGCGGCGGCCGGGCGGCGGGGAGGCAGGCGTCGGCGGCGTTCGGGAGGAGACTAGGGGAGAGGGGAGCGATGGGGAGGAGTGCTCCGGGGGCGTGGGGTCTTTGCAGCGAGCTCGGGGGCGCTCGGGGGCGACCGGTGAGGAGGAGGGCGGGGAGGAGCTCGACGGCGTTGCGGATCCGGCGAGGTGGTCGTCGGGGGCGGGGTCGGCCCCGAGACGACGTGGGGGGGCTCGGGCGCCCTGCGCGGCTGTTCGGGGAGGAGAGGAGGAGGTGAGGTCGGGCGGCGGGTCGCCGGCGTCGGGGGGCGACGGGATCGGCGGTGCCGATCGGATCGTGAGGAAGGAGAAAGGGGTCGGGAGGGGAGAGTGAGGTGGAGTGGGGGCGGCTAGGGTTTCCAGCCGACCGGGAGGGGGGGATAAGGGGGGGCGGCCGGTTGGGCGGGCCAGGGGTGGCTGGCCGGCTGGGCAGTGGGCTTGCCCAGTTGGGCGATGGGGGTTTCTCCCCCTCTTTTTTTTATTTTCTTTTCTTATTTTTTTCTTTCTTTCTTTTCTGTTTTAATTTATTTATTCTATCTAGACACTTCATAAAAATGTGTGCACCCCACCATAATTAACTTTGTAATATTTGCCAACCCCGAACATTTTAGTTTTAGTTTTTGAAAACTTTTATTGTTTGCCTATGCTTTCAATTTGAATTGAACGGGTTGAATCACGTGAGTTTAATCACGGTGACGTGGCATCATTAGCAGGGATTCTGTAGCTTAATTACCGGGTGTTACAAATCTCCTCCACTACAAGAAATCTCGTCCGAGATTTAGTAGGTAGAAGGAAAGAGTGCGGGGTATTCATCTGAAGGCGATCCTCGCGTTCCCGGTGGCCGTGTTGAGTGATTTGACCTTTGGACTTTGAGGAACTTGATGCCTTCCGGCGTGTGCGGCGTTCAGCTTGGTCGAGAATGCGGACGGATGCTCTTTATAGGAGAGGTCTGTTGCAATTCGAGCACTTCATGGTCCTTTGCTCGGATTGGGTCCTTGAAGCAGCGTCGGAGTTGTGACACGTGGAACACATCGTGAACACCGTGAAAGGTTGACGGAAGCTCCAGTTGATATGCCACTTTTCCGCCTTTCTAGAATAGTGAATGGGCCAATATAGTGAGGAGCTAGCTTGCCCTTGATCCCGGCGGTGAGCACCCTTCATTGGTGTAGCGAAGATAGGCCTTTTCGCGAGTTGATAGACCATGTCTTTGTGATGCGGTCATAATTACTCTTTTACTTGATCGAGCAGTCTTGAGATTCTCGCGAATAATGCGGACTTGTTCTTGGCATGTTGGATAATATCCGGACGAAGAGTGGGCGTTCCCGATTTCGACCAGTTCGGAGGGTTCGACACTTTCGTCCATATAACACTTCGAAGGGGCCATCTTGAGACTAGCTTGATAGCTATTATTATAAGAGAACTCAGCATACGGAGAGATTCCTCCCATTTCTTGCGAAGGAAGCGACACAAGCTCGAAGCATGTCTTGAGAATTTGGTTGACACGTTCAACTTGCCCTTGAGGCTGCGGATGAAACGCGATCTTGAAAGATAAATGAGTCCCCATAGCTTCTTGAAAACTTGCCCGAATCTTGAAGTGAATAAGCTGCCACGGTGCGGACTGATAACCGGTGGAATACCGTGAAGTGAAACAATTCGGACATATAGAGCGTTGCAAGCTGACTAGCGGTGATCGTTTCTTTGACCGCGGAAAATGTGCAACTTTAGAAAGCGGTCAATGGCGACAAGAATAGCATCATTACCTTTCTGCGATTTGGGAAATCCGGTGATGAAGTCCATTTCAACATGGTCCCATTTCCATTCAGGAATAGAGATAGGTTGCGAGTTCGGCCAGGCCTTTGATGTTACGCTTTGATCTGACGGCAAGCGTCACACTCGGCAACATAGCGAGCAATGTCTTGCTTCATATTAGACCACGAGAATCTCGGCGAATGTCTTGATACATCTTTGTACTACCGGGATGGATACATAGAGGCGTATCATGAGCTTCTTTCATAACCTTACGAGTCATATTCAGGTTTTCCTTCTTACGGCACCACTAAGCGGCCTTTGAAGTACAAAGCGCCATCATCGAGAATAGAGAAGAATGAGGATTTCCTTCTTTGAGGTCTTGCTTAATCTTGTAGACTTGAGTCAAATCCTGCATTGTCTTTATGGTGCCACGAGATCGGGTTCAACAGCCAGGTATAGAGGAACCACAGGAAACAACACGGAGATTCATCTTGCGGAACTCCGGAGGAGGGGAGCGAAGTGCACCGGAGGAACAATATGGAGGTTCAGCTTTCAGAATTCTTCAACAAGTGGGGGCTGAACTTTGTGAACACGAAGGTGGTTGCAGATAAGACTTGCGGCTCAAGGCATCAGCCATTACATTAGCCTTGCTCGGCGTATAGGAAATACCCAAATCAAAGTCGCAATAGTTTCCATCCATCTCTGGCGACGGAGGTTCAGGTCTGGCTGAGTAAGCAGATACTTCAGACTTTGGTGGTCGGTGAAGATCTACTTAGCGATTACGAGGAGGTAATGTCGCCCTTGCTTTAGTTCATGAATGACAGCAACAAGCTCGAGGTCGTGAACTGGGTAGTTCTCTTCGTGAGGCGCAATTGTCGAGAGGCATAAGCAACTACTTTTCGCTCTTGCATTAGGACACCGCCTAATCCTTGACGAGAAGCGTCGCGATAAATGACGAAGTCCTTCTTAGTATCGGGAGGAGCTAGCTTGGGCAGAAGTCAACTTGTCTTTGAGTGCTGAAACTTTTCGACATTTATCATCCATTGGAATTTGGCGCCCTTATACAACAGGTTAGTCGAGGCTGGCAATCTTGGAGAAGTTCTCGGCGAATCGGCGGCAATAGTGGCGAGACCGAGAAAACCGACTTATGCGTTCTTGGAGGAGTCAATCGAGAATAGCTTGAACTCGTTCGGGGTTGGCAACAATACCATCCTTAGAGATGACATGTCCAAGATAGGTTACTTGGGAAGCGAATTCACACTTGGAGAACTTGGCATAGAGTTGATGCTCTCGTAGCTTTTCCACCACAAGACGAAGATGTTCAACATGTTCTTCTTCATTCTTGGAAAAGATCAGGATATCATCCAGATAAACCACGACGAACTTGTCGAGGTAATCCATGAATATATAGTTCATCAAAGCGAGAGAAGGTGGCTGGAGCATTGGTTAAGCCGAAGACATGACGGTGTACTCGTATGAACCATAACGAGTCACAAATGCGGTCTTGGGGATATCCTCCTCACGAACACGGATCTGGTGGTAACCCAACCTCAAGTCGAGTTTCGAGAACAGCAGCGAACCAGCCGGTTGATCATAAAGATCATTGATCCGAGGAAGAGGATACTTATTCGAATGGTAGCTTGATTTATGGGACGGTAGTCTTGGACCAATCGGTTTGTCCCATCCTTCTTCTTGACAAAGAGAAGGTGCTCCCCAAGGAGAGCAACTTGGGCGAATGAAACCGCTTTGAAGAGATTTGTCGATTTCCTCCTTTAGCTCAAGGAGTTCATGCGGCGGCATCTTGTAGGGCCTCTTGGCTATAGGAGTGGTGCCTGGTTTCAAGTCGATGACGAATTCGACAGCTCTAGCAGGGGGAATCCCTGGAAGTTCTTCAGGAAAGACGTCTTGGAAATCGCAAATGACAGGAATGTTTTCAATGCCCTCGAGGGGTGCGGCGTTCAATGCATTCAATGCATAGAGCCTTGCCTCGGCATCCTGAACCAGACGAGCATTGTAGCTTATTATTTCATCAGAAGGGTGTAGCAGATGGGCCGGTCTTAGTGGCGCAAAGCGATTGGCGCAGTATCGCTTTCAACCAATCCATCCCCAATATGAGGTCGATGTTAGACGTCTTCAGGATAATGGGGGAGGCATAGAATTCCAGCCCTTCGATTTCCACGGGGACGTCGACGCCAACCATGGAGGTTTGACATTGTCCCAAGGGGGTTTTTACCACTACCGAAGAGTTCATCTCCTCACACTTAACGTCATGCTTGTATGCAAAGTCTTCTGACATGAATGAATGCGATGCTCTGAATCGAATAAAACAGATCTGAGTACTGAATTTCGAGGAGTGTACCCATCACGATGAGCAGCTGGTCTTGAGCTTCGTTCGGATCAACGTGGTTGGCTGAGCTTGACCATAAGGCTTGGCGGTGTTGTTGCGGGCTGGGTGTTTCCACGACCAGCTTCTTTGGAAGGGCCGACTGATTCGGTTCGGTTGCATTCTCTAGCACGGTGCCCTGGTTGTCACTTTGAAGCACAAGCCATTATTGGGGGTGGGAGCAGGAGCTTGGGGTGGTGGAGCTGGAAGCTTTGGCTGCTTAGTTGTAGGCGAGCGAGGTGCAGCATAGCTACGCCTTGGAGCAGGTGCATTCGGCTGGTACATCTTGTTGGGAATCCATATCTTGCGCCTGCGAGGATGGGCTCGAAGATGAGCACGTGTCACAGTTGCGCTGTTAGAGCTCTGGTATTCCTGCAGACCAGTTTCGACATTGATAGCCTTGTTCACCAAGGTGGCGAAATCAGCAAAGTCGTGCACTAGAAGTGCGAGCTTGATGTCGACTTGAAGGCCGTCCACGGAACTTCTCTGTCTGCGTGCATCGGTTGCAATGTCCTCTTACGCATAGCGAGACAAGTCCAGAACTCTCGTGATAAGCTTCAATAGTCTTGTTGCCTTGGGTGAGGTTGCGGAACTCACGCTTCTTCGGTCCATGACCCCTTGAGGATGAAGCGGGCACGGAAAGCAACTTGGAAGTCGGCGGTGATGAGTGTTCCAAGCTGGCGAAATGCGCTGTGGCTGTCCCATCATTGAGCTGCGGGTCCCTTCAGGAAGAAGGAAGCAAAAGTGACATAGCTGGCGGGGCTACATCAGCAGACTCCATCTCATAGGTGATGTCACGGAGCGATCATCGACATCCGAGGCTGAGTTGAGCTGCGGTACCGCTGGGGTTGAGCGTATGAAATCCTGCGAGTTGTTCCGTTTGGGTGCTGGTTCATATTGGGGCGAGGAAACTGAGCCATCATGTTTTCCATGGTGGCGATTCATCTCAAGCTGTTGGATCATACCAGCCATGTACTCGGCGGTGGTGGGAAGTTGCCACCACGACCACGACCAGCTGGCCTAACCATCCTGCTATTATATAACGAGGGTAGTTCAGCATTTGAGAAATTAAGCAAAAGACGAGAATCATTCATGATGAAACATGCATAATGAAAGCAGCACGATAGGAACTACATAGTAGTGGCATATCTTACAAAAGGGATCATGCATAGAGTTCGATACATAGAGTTCAGTACATAAACTAAGACATCATAGGCGGCACGCAAGCTCGCGGCGAATGCATCTAACACTAACCAGCAAGTCTACATCAGTCCCACGCGGTACTACGGAGGTAGCTGTAGCCTGAAAGCTGGTAGTGTGGCAGCGGATAGTCCTCCACGTCGGTGACACAGGGGCCGCGGATACTCACGGTGCTGAATCCGGCGTCCGAGTGGCGAAGAGGGCCAAGTCTTGGAGAGTAGCCTCCCCGTCCGCCAACCGACACCACAGGGCATCACGGTCTGGCTGGGTAGATCGCAGAAGCGGCAGCTCTCCGGATCGGACAAAGGGTGCATCAGCGTCGAGCACGGTAGAGTCTTGACGGGTGATGTACAACTCGTGGCGAAAGAGCTAGGTTAGCTCGATCCAGCCCATCGACATGCGAGAACAAATTTACGATGGTAGAAGGGCTCTCTGGTGACGATGGAGTAGGTAGCGGTGTAGTAACCCTCCTCACCAACATCGACGCGATAGCAATGTGCTGAAGGGGAGGTGTCCAACTCTCGATACTCTGCACGAAGGCGTGTCGAGCAGCATAAGCGACATCGTGGACTGCCATATCGATAGTCACTCCAACACCATGTGCGGTGTGCAGCCGCGATGAGTGGAGTCATACTCCCGAGAGTAGAGGTGGGCGATGGCGGCATCTGCTCCTGGTTATAGTCTGGTACTCCTCATAGGCGGTGTACTCGGGGTGCAGCGATAACCGGATAGGTCATCATCTCTCGCTAGCACCGCAGTGATCCCGAGGCACCAATGGCCGTCGTGTGGCGCCACGACCTGCCTCGTGGGTTCCATCTGAAAACAAAGGCGTTTCAAAGGAGTCAAATGACGGTGTGGAAATTGCTAAAATACAATTCAAGAAACAACTATGGCTTTATCCAACTTTGGGGTGAATGTGGTCACGGGATCCTAGTGATAGTTAGTAAAATCGTTTAACCCGAGTAGAAGAGAGTTGAGTCCCGGAGTAAAGGTCGAGGGTAAAAGATCCTAATACCACCCAATGGCGGCGTGGGCCGTAAGGCACACAGCCAAGTTAGTAAATTTTTGCAATGTCTAGACTCGACTTGCCAAGGAGTGTGGAAGGGGATTCCTCTGGCGATCGGCTCGATACCAACTTGTGGCGCCCCGATTTAATCGTACACTAATCATGCACGCAAATGTATACGATCAAGATCGAGACTCACGGAAGATATCACAACACAACTCTACAAATAAAATAAGTCATACAAGCATCATAATACAAGCCGGGGGCCTCGAGGGCTTGAATACAAGTGCTCGATCATAGGCGAGTCGCGGAAGCAACAATATCTGAATACGGACATAAGTTAAACAAATTTGCTTTAAGAAGGCTAGCACAAACTGGGGGATCAGATCGAAGAGGAGCAGGCCTCACGCAGGATCCTCCTAGCTACTCACAGTGTAAATCGTCGGTGGGCTGCGTAGTAGTAGGCACCTCAGAGTAGTAGTCGTCATAGGCGGTGGCGTCGCTCCAGGCTCCATCGTCTGGTTGCAGCAATCGAGTAGAGGTAGGGAAAAGGGGAACAAGGCAACCGTGAGTACTCATCAAAGTACTAGCAAGCAAGGAGCTACACTACATATGCATGGTTATATGTGTAAAGGGCCATATCGGTGGACTGAGCTGCGAGAAGCCAGAATAAGAGGGGATAGCTAGTCTTAACGAAGACTAACGCTTCGGTCACTGTCTTGCAATGTAGAGGAGGGCAAACTGAAGTCCTCCAAGTAACATCACATAGCAATAATCCTACCCGCGATCCCTCCTCCATATCCACGAGAGAGCGACCACGGTTGTATCGGCATTTGGAAGGGTGTGTTTTATCAAGTATCCGGTTCTAGTTGTCATAAGCTCAAGGTACAACTCCAAGTCGTCACATTACGAAGATCACGGCTATCCGAATAGATTAACTTCCTGCAGGGTGCACCATCTTACCAGACGCTTGATCCCATTTGGCGGACACGGTTTCTGGGTCATGCCCGCCATGGAAGATCAACACGTCGCAGCCCCACCTAGGCTGTGAGAGAGGCCAACACGCGGTCTAAACCTAAGCGCGCAGTGCAGGCCCATCATACGAGCACACCACACGTTTTCGTCTGTGACGGGAGGCAGACCTAGCCTAACGAGCGTTCAGTCCAATCCGGTAGCGCCGCTCGTCGTGACGTCTGAAGTGCCGGTGATACCACGGCGCGGGATACCCATAACTACTCCCGCGTAGATGGTTAGTGCGTATAAGCTCGTAGCCAACTCAGATCAAATACCAAGACCTCGTTAAGCGTGTTAAATAACCGCGCGCCGAGCAGGCCAGGCCCACCTCTCTCTAGGCGGTCTCAACCTGCCTGTCGCTCCGCCTCAAGATCCACTCATGGTGCTCCATCGGCCGACCGACTTTAGTCTCCACATGTATCATGTATAAGTATATAGTATATACCGTGATCACCTCCCAGTGATCACGGCCCGATAATACAACACGCAGACGGACAAGAATGTAGGGCCACAGATGAAAGTACTAGCATCCTATACTAAGCATATAGGATTGCAGGTAAGGTAACAACAGAAGTAATAAGGACAGGCTATGCAGCAGTATAGGAGTATCGGAAAGCAGTAACATGCTACACTACTCTAATGCAAGCAGTATAGAGAAGAGTAGGTGATATCTGGTGATCAAGGGGGGCTTGCTGGTTGCTCACGGCAAGTGAGAGGGGTCGTCAACACCGTAGTCGAACTGGCCAGCAGCAGCGTCGGTCTCGTAGTCTACCAGAGAGAAGAGGGGGAAGAAACAATGAATACCAAGTAAACAGATGCATATCGATGCATGACATGTCAAGAAGCGATGCTAGGCGTGCCCTAACGTGGTATGAGGTGGTCTTGGTTAAGAAACATCCAGGAAAGTATTCCGGTGTTTGATTTTCGAGCGGAGGCGGAGGGAAAGTTGCGAGTTCGATAGGTTAGGGGTGTGTGGCGGACGAACGGTCTGCGTATCCGGATTCGTCTCGTCGTTCTGAGCAACTTTCATGTTGAAAATATTCTAAAGATTTTATTAATTTCTAGAATTTAACTAATTAATTAATTAATTCAAAAAATGGATTTATAATGTCAGCATGATGTCATGCTGACGTCAGCAGTCAACAAGGTTGACTTGGTCAGCCTGACAGGTGGGTCCTGTTCGTCATACTCTGTTAGTTAATTAACAGAAGTTAATTAAGTTAATTAGCCATTAGATTAATTAATCAGGATTAATTAAATTAACTATTTACTTAATTAATTAATTAATTAATTTTATTTTATTAATTATATTTAATTAATTTCATTTTCCTTTTTCTTTTATTATAAAAGCGTCACGGGGTGGGGCGCATGTCATAGAAGAGGAGAGGTGGACGGTCGGCCCACCACCGACCGAGTCAACCTGAACCGGCCGGGGGTCTGGGCCCACTAGTCGATGTGGCGGTGGCCCCGGTCATGCCACGTCGGCGGCCGGCGTTAGGCGCCGGTGGGCGTCCATGGCGTGGGCGCGCGGACCTCGCGGACTTCGTCTTCCGGTGGCAAGCAGGCGTGGCGGCACGTTCGAGAGCGGGGAGGGAAGCGCGTCCATCGGTGGCAAGGGACGGCGGACTTCGGCGAGCAGCACCAGCGGCGGAGGAGGCGGTAGGTTTGGTCTTCGATGGGAGCACGCTTCTGGGCGGGGTGCTAGCGGCCGAAAGCACCACAGGCTCGGCCCGTGACCATTTGGTCACGGGGCGCCAGCGACAAGATCCACGGCGGGGCGTTTAGGTGCGGCGGCTCGGGGCGAGGCTCGGAGGAGGAGAGAGAGGAGGCGGGAGCACGTTCCGTGCTCCGTGGCGAAAGGAGAGGAGGTGGCGCGGCGACAGCCATGATGAGGGCATGATGGCCGGGCCGGTGACGGGAGGCCAGGCGTCGGCGGCGTTCGGGAGGAGACTAGGGAGAGAGGGACCGATGGGGAGGAGTGCTCACGGGGGGCGTGGGGTCTTTGCAGTGAGCTCGGGCGCTCAGGCGACCGGTGAGGAGGAGGCGGGAGGAGCTCGGCGTTGCGGATCCGGCGAGGTGGTCGTCGGGCGGGTCGGCCCGAGCGATGTGGGGGGCTCAGGCGCCTGGCTGTTCGGGAGGAGGAGGAGGTGAGGTCGGGCGGCGGTGCATGTCGAGGGGGACGGATCGGCCGGTGCCGATCAGGATCGTGGGGAGGAGAAAGGGGATCGGGGGAGAGTGAGGTGGAGTGGGGGGGCTAGGATTTCCGGCCGGCCGAGGGGAGGGATAAGGGGCGACCGGTTGGGCGGGCAGTGGCCGGGTGGGCAGGTGGGCTTGGCCCAGTTGGGCCAGTGGGGGTTTTCTCCCCCCTCTTTTTGTTTTATTTTCTTTTCTTATTTTTTTTCTTTCTTTCTTTTCTGTTTTAATTTATTTAATCTATCTAGACACTTCATAAAAATGTGTGCACCCCACCATAATTAACTTTGTAATATTTGCCAACCCCCGAACATTTTAGTTTTAGTTTTTGAAAATTTTTATTGTTTGCCTATGCTTTCAATTTGAATTCGAACCGGGTTGAATCCACGTGAGTTTAATCACAGTGACGTGGCATCATTAGCAGGGATTACTGTAGCTTAATTACCCGGGTGTTACATGTATGTTGTCTTTCCACTAGTGGTGTTATGTGAACATCGACTACATGACACTTCACCATTATTTGGGCCTAGGGGAAGGCATTGGGGAGTAATTAGTAGATGATGGGTTGCTAGAGTGACAAAAACTTAAACCCTGGTTTATTCGTTGCTTCGTAAGGGGCTGATTTGGATCCATATGTTTCATGCTATGGTTAGGTTTACCTTAATACTTCTTTCGTAGTTGTAACATCCCAAATTTTCAATTTGGAATGTTATACATAGGTCATCCATGCATATCATATTTTATTGCATCTTTGTTCAGAAATCCTCGAAATCCTAAGCAACTCAAGGACCCTCGGAGAGATTTGGGGATTTTCCGGTTTTCATATTTGATTTTCATCAAATAGTGAAAACGAGGATTTTGATTTTAATTATTTTTCTCTCCGAAAAATATTTCATAATAAAATGAATGAGGGGAGATAATATGGCTTCTCCAAAACAATTGAAATATTGGAGGAAAAATGTTAAAATCATTTGTTGGATTTTATTTGATTTTATTTGGATTTTATTTGCATTAGAAAAATTGCACGTTTTCAAAAATTGCATTTTAGGGCCAAGAAAATGTTCATCTCGTTCTAAATATTTCATTTAGACGGTCAAAATTTGTTTTAGCATTTTTAGAATTTCATTTTATTTTTAGAATTTTTTTTCTGTTGGCGGAATTATTTAAAAAATCCCCCGCGCCTGACTGGGCCTAGGGCCCAGCCGAGCCAGGCCGGCCCAGCCGCCGTCGCCGGCGCCGCCACTCGGACCGGAGTCCGAGTTGGACTCCGCCTCAGCCGCGCCTTGCCCCCTCCTCCAAGTCGCCGCCCCCTCTCTTATAAGCCCCCCCCCCCGCCATCACCACCACCCACCACCATCACCCGCCACCGCCGCCCGCCTTGAGCCGCCCAGTCGCCACGCCGCCGCCGGAGCAACCGCCGCCGCCTCCGTCGCCGCCAAGCCCCACCAGCCCGCGCCACCCCACGCCTGGCTGGAGCCTGCTCATGGGAGGTATCCGCCGGATCCAAGACCGCCGGTTTTTTTTAAAACCGTTCGTTTTATTTTTTTCGAAACCCTAGTTTTCATTCTTTTAAAATAGATCGGTTTATTTCTCCTGTTTATTTATTTAGCGAGCGTTCGCTCGTTCGTTCGTTTTAACGAACGCGTTCTTCGTTTAGGTTCAGATAACGAACGTTCGTTCGTTAGTCTGTTCGTCAGTTTTTTTTTCTCGGATTTATTCCGCGATTTTTCTGATCCGATTTTCGATCTAGTATAACTTTTCGCTCGTTTATTGGAATCAGGCGATTCAAGCGCCTAGAGTTTCGTCTCGAAACCCTCTTTCCGAATAATCAACTCAAACAAGTTTTTGCCTTTGTAAAATTTGACCCTAGTCCAGATTAGTAAACGGATCTTGTTTCTTTCGCCGTTTGAGTTTCGTTGCTCCGTTTGGTTTGATTCTTTTTGCGAATCGGAGTTCTTAAGTTGAACTCTTCGGTCAACCTATTTTATTTGAGTTTTGCTTGTGCATCTTTGCTTTTTTCTTATGTATGTTATTGTTTGCTTGCGATAGAATTCCCGGAGTGCGAAGCGTGTTACTACGAGTCTCTAGGATTCGCGGATCGTCAACAAGGCAAGTAACACTTTGATCATACTCTTCTCATACCCAGTTTTTATGCATTAGCTCAATCCTCAAACATTGCATGATTAGGATGTCATTAACTTGTGGGCTGGGAAGTAGTAGATGAGGTAGAACCTATTGCCATGTTACTATCAAACCCTTGGGAGTTACTTCTACGTTTTGCTTATATTGCTATGCTATGCTCGTAGACGTGGTTGGGTTTGAGTGAATCCATGACATATGTGAGATTGTTAATTAATGGTTTAATTTAAGGTGACAACTTTAATACACATCTGGGTGGATTGAGGCACCTGGGGAACCTAGTGTTGTCTGTTTTATTTTTGGAAATCCCGGGGTACCCGTGTGATCTTCCTATGGACCGCCACCAGGATCGAAGGGAACTGAGATTATTCATGCTAGAAACTTCCGTGTGCAGCCACAAGCTACTATGGGCTCTAGCATAGTTGAGTAAGTTACGTGAAGCTCTTGAAGAGGTAGATCAGCAGGTAGTGGGTTTTGTAGGTTTGGTATGGTCTACCCGGAGTAGAGAGTTAATGTTTCTTAAAGACTATGTCTCGGTCATCCATTTCTCAAACACCATGTAGTGCGAGAAATCAACGGAGGCGATCGAGTCTTGTGGGGAAAAGTACGCAAACCTCTGCAGAGTGTACAATCTAATCATGGTTAGCCGTGTCCCCGGTTATGGACAATTTTGAGTATCTAGTACTTGTGTTGTCACATGTATCTCATCACTCTTAATTAATATTGTTGGGTTGTTAACTACTCTAATTGGGATTGAGTTGGGGTTATACCTTCTCAATGTTTCAACCACCATGATAGTTAAATTAAAATCTATTCCTTTGTTGTAGGAAAAAATTGGCTTTTCGCAAAACTATAACCATAGAGCTTTCCACCAGCCAAATATGCATGTAGTGATAGCATTGTTCTGTTCTTGCTCTATTGTGTTATATTGCCAGCATATTCCATGTGCTGACCCGTTCTCGGGCTGCAACGTATTATGTTGCAGACTTTTCAGACGAGGAGTAAGGTTTGTTAGGTCGTTGCCGTGCAGCTCAGCTATGCCGTTGGAGTTGATGGACTCACTTTATCTTCCAAGCCTTCCGCTATTATCGCATTAGATGGCCTTAAGCCATATTATTGTAATAAGTTCTCTTTTGGAGACATTCGATGTAATAAGTGTGTGATTGCTACTCTGTTGTAAATCCTTCGAGTACTATGTGTGTCAGCATTACTGATCCAGGGATGACACTGGAACACAGAGACTTGACCATCTGAGGTCAGGTCGCTACAGTAGTTGCGGATGCTTGCGAGAGGGGTTAATCATAAGTGGGAGGCTTGTCCAAGGAAGGGCGGCACCCAAGCACCGGTCCACCCACATATCAAATTATCAAAGTAAAGAACGCGAATCATATAAGCATGATGAAAACTAACTTGACAATAATCCCCATGTGTCCTCGGGAGCGCTTTGCTTTATATAAGAGTTTGTCCAGGCTTGTACTTTGCTATAAAAAGGATTGGGCCACCTTGCTGCACCTTGTTTACTTTTATTACTTGTTACCCGTTACGATTTATCCTATCACAAAACTATCTGTTACCGATAATTTCGGTGCTTGCAGAGAATACCTTGCTGAAAACCACTTGCCATTTCCTTCCGCTCCTCGTCGGGTTCGACACTCTTACTTATCAAAAGGACTACAATAGATCCCCTATACTTGTGGGTCATCAAGACTCTTTTCTGGCGCCGTTACCGGGGAGTGAAGCGCCTTTGGTAAGGAACATTTATATAGTGTGCTGAAATTTACTTTCACTTGTTACTATGGAAAATAATCCATTGAGGGGTTTGTTCGGGGTATCTTCACCTCGGTCGGAACCACAATTAGTTGCTCCTCAACCTACTTCACCTACTGAAAATATTTATTATGTAATTCCTTCGCGTAGGATAGAGAAACTGTTGGCTGATCCTTATGCAGGAGACGGAACATTACATCCCGATATGCACCTAATCTATGTGGATGAAGTTTGTGGATTATTTAAGCTTGCAGGTATACCCGAGGATGTTGTCAATAAGAAAGTCTTCCCTTTATATTTGAAGGGAAAGGCATTGACATGGTTTAGGCTATTGGATGATATTGGATCATGGAACTACAACCAATTGAAATTGGAATTTCATCGGAAGTTTTATCCTATGCATCTAGTTCATAGTGATCGGAATTATATATATAATTTTTGGCCTCGTGATGGAGAAAGTATCACTAAAGCTTGGGGGAGGCTTAAGTCAATCTTATATTCATGCCCCAATCATGAGCTCTCAAGAGCAATTATTATTCAAAAAAATTATGCTCAGCTTTCTCATAATGATCGATCCATGCATGCTCGATACTTCTTGTACTTGTTCCTATATGAAGAAGGATATTGGATTCAAATGGGATTTATTGGAAAGAATTAAACGCAACTCTGAAGATTGGGATCTCGACGAAGGAAAGGAGTCAGGTATAAACCTTAAGTTTGATTGTGTTAAATCTTTTATGGATACCGATGCTTTTCGTGATTTTAGCACTAAATATGGACTTGACTCTGAGATATAGCTTCTTTCTGTGAATCTTTTGCTACTCACGTTGATATCCCTAAGCAGAAATGGTTTAAATAGCATCCTCCCATTGAAGTTAAAGTAGCTGAACCTGTTAAAGTTGAAGAAGAAACTATTATTTATAATGTTGATCATATTGTTCCCACTGCTATATTGAGAAGCCACCATTCCCTATTAGAATAAAGGATCGCGCTAAAGCTTCAACTGTGGTTCATAAGAGTTATACTAAAACACCTACACCCTCTGAACAAATTAAAGTTGAACCTAGTATTGCTATGGTTAAAGATCTCTTGGTTGATAATATTGATGGGCATGCTATTTATTTCTATGATGAAGCTGCTAGGATTGCCAAACCCGATACTAAAGACAAACATAGACCTGTTGTTGGCATGCCTGTTGTTTCTGTTAAAATAGGAGATCATTGTTATCATGGCTTATGTGATGTGGGTGCTAGTGTGAGTGCAATTCCTTTTACCTTATATAAAGATATTATGAATGATACTGCTCCTGCTGAGATAGAAGCTATTGATGTTACTATTAAGCTTGCTAATAGAGATACTATATCACCAATTGGGATTGTTAGAGATGTTGAAGTCTTGTGTGGGAAAATAAAATATCCTACTGATTTTCTTGTTCTTGCTTCCCCACAAGATAATTTTTGCCCCATTATATTTGGTAGGGGAAATTTTACGGTGCATTATAATACACCAGATCACGTGTATTATATGGGCGATCTAATGGATAATAATAACTGGGCCTTTTTGAGCCCAAGGGTATTTTCGACCTAAAAATTTGTGTACCTTTAATCGGCCCAATTAGGTCCAGGGGTATTCTCGTCCTAAATTTTTTGATTAAATTAATTGCATTAATAAAGCACTTCATTATAGAGGTCCCATCATCGTGTGTACTCTTTTGAATTTCGGTTCGAGCGGTTCATCCTCTCTCCTCCTCTCGAGCCCTAACCTCGGGCCCCCTCGATCGCCTCCGGCGCCCTCAATCGCCGCCGATCGCACCCGCCTTGTCTACCCCTCCTGCTCCTACTCCTCCCCTCCCCCCTCCATCGCAAGTCACCCCACTCGGGTCGCGGCGCCAGATCTTCCGACGAGCTGCTAATCCACTCCTTCCCCGAGCGGACGCCACCTTCCCCGACCCGAGAGGCCACGTCATCCTCATCGACGTGCATCAATTTTTTCACGCCGGATCTTCGCTGTAAGTGCCTAGCCATCTCAAATCTTTTCTGGTCCCTTCTGCATATAGCACCAATAGGGGACGGATTTGATTCGGGTTTAGGATATGTCATGTGAGGTTTAGGGTTTATCGTTTCAGAAAGTTGTGACGAGATTTCGATCGTGAGGATTAGGGTTTATGTTTTCAGAAAGTTGTGATGAGATTACGATTGAAAGGAAGTGTAAGTCGGATGTAGCTAGGACATATTGAAGGACTTAGTTAGGGTTATGTGGCATGAGAAAGTTGTCAGTAGATTTGGATTCAAAGAAAGTTATTTTGGATTTAGTTAGGAGATACTTTTGAATTGAGTTTCGAGATATTTTGGATTTAGTTAAGAGATAATTATTTTGTATGGAGTTTGGACTTATTTTGGATTTAGTTAGGAGATAATTTGGATTTAGTTAGGAGATAATTTTGGATTTTGTTAGGAGATAATTTGGATTTAGTTAGGAGATCATTTTGAATGGAGTTTGGAGATAATTGATCTATCAGGGTGGATCTATCAAGGCATTTGAAGGACTCGTGGACTTTGGATTTAGTTAGGAGATCATCATTTAGAGCTAGTACAATCAATTACAAATTTCTGGATTTAGTCAGGGCATATTTACTTACATCTTTTGAAGGACTGAGTTAGGTACATGAATCCCATATGAAAAAGTAAATCAATTATTTAAGCAAAGTAGTGCATAATTTCGGTAACGTATGCTATCCATCCGTAACATTGACTATCTGTTTTCGCTCGCAGCATAACGACATGGATGATAAAGGCAACGATGGCAAAAACTTGGGTGATACAGGCAAGGATGACAAGGACATGGGTCATCGAGGTAACGAAGGAAAAGGCATGGATGATAAGGATAATGCTTTCGTAGCCATGGACCCCAAAGGAATGGATGGTATGTGCATGGATGATAAGGATAATGAGGATGCAGGCAAGGATGGCATAGACATGGATGATGTACACATGCAAGGTAAAGGAATTGATAATAAAGGCTTGGCTGGTTCAGACGTGAATGAGTGTATGGAATACTTAGAGATTGTGAAGAAGACGTTCAGGACTGAGGAAGAAGCCTACATGTTCTACGTAGGCTATGCGAGAAAGGATGATCTGAAGTACATGGGTCCGGGTCCGAAATAAAATGCATACAGAAGGGCATACAAGTGCTGCAAACAAGGATGGCGGGCCCTTAAGCACTTTAACAGAGCTGAAA
Organism: Aegilops longissima; assembly: GCA_021605205.1. Lineage (NCBI taxonomy): Eukaryota > Viridiplantae > Streptophyta > Magnoliopsida > Poales > Poaceae > Aegilops > Aegilops longissima. The sequence continues at coordinate 473,778,998 of CM038676.1, forward strand.
GAAAAAGAACACCGAGGGGTCTTTCTCGGTGTGGGTGTCCCGCTCTTTTTCAGGTTGAGCTACAAGATAGCAAATGGCCTCACGGTTCGTCAAGAATTTTGTGGACAAGCATAACCATCTGTTTGTCCCTGCTGACCTGTCTCCGTACTTATCGGCTCATCATAGAATGACTGACGCACAAAAGGCCGATGTCATCGAGTATGCTGTCTGTGGACTTCGAACACATCAGATTATGAATGTAATGGAGAAGAATGCCAGAGGTCCCGACAAGCTTGGATTTATAGATCGAGATCTATACAACCATGTTTCAATCCAGAAGAAGCGCAAGATAGAAGGCAGTGACGCTAGATATTGCACAGAAAAAAGCAGACCCGGAATTCTTTTTCAAATACACAAAAGACAGCAAAGGCCATTTGAGGAACATACTCTGGGCTGATTCAAAATCCCGGATTGACTATGTTGCCTTTGGTGGTGTCGTGGTGTTCGACAGTACATATCGGTCTAACAAGTACATGCTTCCGTTTGTTCCATTTGTTGGTCTGAACCATCACTGCAGCACCGTTTTGTTCGGGGTCAGTCTAGTGTCAGACGAGACAGTTGCATCATACCAGTGGCTTCTTCATGTATTTTTGGAGGCAATGTCCCACACGACACCCATTTCAGCAATCACCGATGGGGATGGTTCAATGGCTAAAGCAATAGCTACTGTCTGGACCGGAATAGATCATCATTTGTGCACGTGGCATATCGAGGAGAATATGGTGATCCACCTCCGCAAGAAAAAGCTTGAGGAATTTAGGGAATTCATTTACCGTCGTTGGGATGCTGATGAGTTTGAGAAAAGATGGGAGGCTTATAAGGTTAGGTTCAAAATAAAACCAATAGGCAAGAGGTCGTCATGGGTTAACAGGATGTACGAGCTGCGACACAAATGGGTTGTTGCGTACACAAAGGGTAGATATTTCCTAGGCATGATGAGTAATCAGAGGAGTGAGTCGCTCAACTCAAGGCTTCATGTGCACCTGAACAGGAAGATGCAGCTTGTTGATTTGTTGCAGCATGTTGAGCATTGTGTATCTATAATGCGTAAGAATGAAGCAGCATTAGACGCAGTAGCGACACATACGATACTCTTCACTAAGCTGAATGCACACCCTCCGGAGATTGCTGCCTCTTATATTTATACAACTGTGATGTTTCCATGGGTAAACCGTCAGATTGTTGAAGGAACAAATTGGCTGGTCACAGATCGGGTAGCATGTGATGGTTTGGTCATGTTTGGAGTTTTGCGCAAAGTCCCATATGATAAAGTCCCATATGGCAGGGATGCTAGAGAATTGCAAGGTAAGGATGGTAACGACTCAGAGCTAAGGTTCCTACATACTTGGAAGGTAAGGATGCTGAGGACTTGCATGCAAAAAACTTGGATGCTGAGGATCCTAATGACTTGGAAGGCAAGGATGGTGTGGACTTGCATGCAAAAAATCTGGATGCTAAGGATCCCAATGACTTGGAAGGTAAGGACAGTGAGGAGTTGGATGCAAAAAAGTTGGATGCACAAGGCATGGATGCTAAGCCTGTGGATTTTATATATCGCGTGACTTGTCTGTTTATAGGAGCTAGACTGGACGCTGCAGCTTGTAAATGTAAAAGTTGGAAAGTCAGGATTACCCATGTGCACATATATTCTGCGTTCTGGATCATCTTGGTGTACGCACATTTCCAAAAAAAATTGTGAAGAAAAGATGGACAATGCATGCCAAGCCAGCGTTCCCTTCCTCGAGGACTGTGAATACTCATGTATGGTCTGATCACATGAATAAGTATCATTGTAGGATCGAAAGTATGTCTAGAGGGGGGGGGTGATTAAACTACTTGACCAAATAAAAATCTATCCTTTTCCCAATTTTAGTTCTTGGCAGATTTTAGCAACTTTGGACAAGTCAAGCAATCTTAACACAATTCAAGCAAGCATGCAAAGAGTATATGAGCAGCGGAAAATAAAGCATGCAACTTGCAAGAATGTAAAGGGAAGGGTTTGGAGGATTCAAACGTAATAGGAGACACGGATGTTTTTGTCGTGGTACCGATAGGTGGTGCTATCGTACATCCACGTTGATGGAGACTTCAACCCACTAAGGGTAACGGCTGCGCGAGTCCACGGAGGGCTCCACCAACGAAGGGTCCACGAAGAAGCAACCTTGTATATCCCACCATGGCCGTCGCCCACGAAGGACTTGCCTCACTAGCGGTAGATCTTCACGAAGTAGGCGATCTCCTTGCCCTTACAAACTCCTTGGTTCAACTCCACAATATTTTTGGAGGCTCCCAAGTGACACCTAGCCAATCTAGGAGACACCACTCTCCAAGAAGTAACAAATGGTGTGTTGATGATGAATTCCTTGCTCTTGTGCTTCAAATGATAGTCTCCCCAACACTCAACTCTCTCTCACAGGATATGGATTTGGTCGAAAGAAGATTTGAGTGGAAAGCAACTTGGGGAAGGCTAGAGATCAAGATTCATATGGTAGGAATGGAATATCTTGGCCTCAACACAAGTGTAGGTGGTTCTCTCTCAGAAAAGGTAAGTTGGAAGTGTAGGTTCGTTCTGATGGCTCTCTCCACGAATGAAGAGGAGGTGGAGGGGTATATATAGCCTCCACACAAAATCTAACCGTTACACACAACTTGCCAATCTCGGTGGGACCGAATTGATAAACTCGGTTGGACCGATTCAGCAAATCTAATGACCGTTAGGATTTTCGGTGGGACCGACATGCAACTCGATAGGACCGATATGGTTAGGGTTAGGGCATAACGTAATCTCGGTGAGACCGATTACACAAACTCGGTGAGACCGATTTTGGTAATAAGGTAACCGTAGAGTTGGTCAGGTAAACTCGGTGGGACCGATTCACTCATTTCGGTGAGACCAAAATGTTACGAAAGGGAAACAAAGAGTTTATATTGCAATCTCGGTGGGACCGATCGCTCATCTCGGTGGGACTGAAACGTTACGAAGGGAAACAGAGGGATTACAATCCCATCTCGGTGAGACCGAGATCCCTACCGGTGAGACCGATTTGCCTAGGGTATGTGGCAGTGGCTATGACATCTGAACTCGGTGGCGCCGGATAGAAAGAATCGGTGGGGCCGAGTTTGACTTTTGGTTTAGGTCATATGTGGATGTGAGAAAGTAGTTGAGGGCTTTGGAGCATATCACTAAGCATTTTGAGCAAGAGCCTCATTAAGCAACACCTCATCCCTCCTTGATAGTATTGGCTTTTCCTATAGACTCAATGTGATCTTGGATCACTAAAATAGAAAATGTAGAGTCTTGAGCTTTGAGCTTGAGCTAATCCTTTTTTCCTTACCATTTTGAGAGGTCCACTTTTCTCATCCATGCCATGCCAATCATTGAGCTTTCCTGAAATATTAATCTTGAAATAGCATTAGATCAATGAGCTATATGTTGTTAGAAATTACCAAAACCACCTAGGGATAGTTGCACTTTCAATCTCCCCCTTTTTGGTAATTGATGAAAACATATAGATCAAAGCTTCGACAAATGATAATAAGAGTGAAAAAGATTGTCGCTTTGAGAAGCATGTGAAAAGCAAGATCTCCCCCTAAATTTGTGCATAGTTTAAGATTTGCTTTGGACTGCAAATGCACAATGAATTAGGATCATGGGTTACTCTTCCATGTCACATACATCTTGGTGGAGGGCTCAAAATGATAATAATTAAATACATGCACTCATCACCAAGCAATGTGAATGATCATATGGGGATATAAAAGGATAACGTCATCCAACAAGCATTAAAGTAGCATATGATCAAACACATGATCATCCAAGTATCACACAAAAGAATAAAGTATCTCAAACAAGCAAATAACAAAATTCAACCACCAAAAAAAGAGAGAGCAAAGAGCAACACTCTCTCTCGAAGCCTATGATCTATACATTTTCTCCCCATTTGGCAACAAGTTACCAAAAAGTTCATAAAAATGCATAGTGCTAGATCGACTCTCAGGCTTGGTCTTCAGGTGGTGGTGTAGATAAAACTCCAAGGACGAAGGCATCAGTTGATGTAGATGGAGTTGGTGGAGTTGGTGGTGGAGCTTGTGGCACTGAAGTTGTAGCTGGTGCAGATGAAGTTGCTCTGGTGTCTGTAGATGGCACTGCAGCAGATCTCTGTCCTCTTGGCACTCTAGCAAAAGCATCAGTGGTAGACTTTCCCTTCTTCTCCTACACTTCATCCTGAAGTTTCTCAACAACTGACTGTATCTCAGTGACCTTCACATCTAAATCATAGAACTTCTGCTCCATGATCCTCTCCAAGCTCTCCTGGTTTTGAGTTAGGGTGGCCAATCCCTTCTCAATCCTCAGAGTGGAGGCAATCAAGTAGCCAAGCTGATCTTGCTTGCTCTTCAGAAGATACTGAGATGCCTCATCAATGGTTGGCATCTTTGCAGCCTTTTCAGTCCTTGCCTTCTCCCTCTTTGCTTGTGCTTGCGCAGAAGATGGTTCATTCTCATCCATTACCACAGTTTTGTCTTCAAAGTATGGTTAAATGGGCATATGATCCTTGTCCAAGAGATATGTGCCAGTGCCCATCTTGGAGTTGATTAGCTCCTGGATCTGTGGGGCATACCCACAACTTCTCTTCTGATCTGCAGCTGTTCTCTTTATAGTTTCCACAATTAGGCTCATGACTTTGAACTTTTGAGGAATATCAAATATATGCAGCAAGTTGACGGAATGTCCTCTGATCATTCTGTGATCTCCTAATTTTGGTAGCAATGTGTGACTTAAAATTCAATTGATTGTAGGCAGGCCTGATAGCAAGTGTTTCACAGAACCAAATTGGGGAGTCTCAAGATCTGCATCAGGAATCTCCTTGTACATGCTAGCCATTGAGTTGTGATCCTTCTTCTTCTTGGCATAGACATCCAAGTCATCTTCTTGTTCTTCTGGGGCATTGATCAATTTTTCCCATTCTTCAACTGTTGAGTGGTACCTAGTACCTTGGACATTCTGCACAATCCTTCCATCTGGGTAGAAATGAGTGTGGAGTAGAACGCATAATAAGCTCATCATTCCACTTTGTGAGCTTACGCCTAACAAAGTCCTCTACTCCACAAGACTTGAAACTATCATACACTCCAGGATATTGTTCTTCATTTTCCTTGATGTACTCCCAGTCCACCCATCTCATATCACAGACTATAGGCTTCTTGTCAAGCAACACTGTCTCATAGAAGTCCTGCTGTTCCTTTGTATGGAACCTGTAGTCCACAGTAGTTCTTCTCCTGACTGCATAGGGATCAGTCAATCTCCACTGTTTGAGTCATGCATCCTTCCTGAGCTTCATGTTCTCAGCTACTGGATGAGCATCATTGTGATATGGAATTTTGGGCTTCAACTTCCTCAAGACATGTGACTCATCATCATCTTCTTCTATAGCAGCTTCAGGCACTGGGGCCTTGTTCTTCTCTGCAGCTGGAATATGCCTTGTACTCCTCTTGGGTGCAGCTTTGGGTTTTGGAGCAGCTGCCTTGGAAGCTTCTTTGGGCTTAGATGGAGCAGCCCCTGATCTTATAGAATCTCCCATAAGCTTTTGAGCTTTAGGTGGTGGTGCAGCAACCTCTTCCTCTTCATCTTCCATCATTGAGGGCTTCCCAATTACTCTGGCCATGGTCTTCTTGACCCTTTCTTTCCTTTTCTCCTCTGCCACAACCTGTTCTTTGGGTGCAGATCCCAAAGTTTCTTGAGTGGATGTTCTGGCCTTTGACATAGGAATTCTCTTGGCAGGAACCTTTGTCTTCATTCCTGGCTTAGTGGCAGCAGCTGTGCTATATTCCTTTTTCAGAACTTTCTTCTTTGAGGTGGCCTCTTCCTCAACAGCCACATAGTCCTCATCCTCAGAATCTGAGGTTCTCTTCTTTCTGGCCCTGGTGGCTGCCTTAGGCAAGTTGCTGGGTGTACTCCTGCTTCCATCATCATAGCTGCTAGAGGGACTAGTGCCCTCACTCATGTGAACTTGCTCCTCAGACTTGTTCTGACTGTCACTCTGATCTGACATGATGCAAACACTGATAGCAGACCCTATGAATAGATATAGATGAGATAGATTCGATAAGCATCACAAAGTGCGGAGGTTTTTGCAAAAGAATGAGTCAAAAACTTAGTTTTAGTTTTCCACAAAAAGCATTTCGGATCTACCGATTTGAAAACTCGGTGATACCGAAGCAGCTTTTGGAACCTAAACTAGTGAACTCGGTCAGACCAAGTCATAGTTCGGTAGCACCGAGACTGCTAGGGTTTCACAAAGAATTGAACTCGGTCACACCGATTTGCAATTCATGGTCAGACCAAGAATCACATGTCCAATGGCCTTAGCCAAATCGGTGGAACCGATTTCAACAACTCGGTTGGTCCGAGATGATTTCGGCGGAAACCTAACCCTAAATTTTCAATCCACAACTAAACTACAGAGTGATTTCGCTGGATAGAGTGATCTCAATCGTGGCAAGATACATGGCAAAACAATGTGCTAGGAATCGGAGTGAGACTAGCACAAGGATCAAGTCCATACCCTAAGGCGGCGATGGACCTGCTACGACGGCAACAGTGGAGACAATTTCCGTTGACGGCGGCGGAGACCAGCGGCGGGAGGCAGCTGGCGATGAGGAGTACGATCCGGAGACCCAGGGAGGCAGAGCAGGCTGAGCGCGGGCGAAGGGGTTCGGAGAATTTTCCAAATTTTGGCCCGGGGATATATATAGCCTGACCCTGTCGGGTGACCGGGTGGAACAACTCGGTGGCACCGAGATGCATAATCGCAAGCGATTCATCGCAACTCGGTGTGACCGAAAAGTTCAAATCGGTTGCACTGAGATTGAAAACCTAGATCGACTTAGTGATCTCGGTATGACCGAAATGGATGAATCGGTCAGACCGAAACGCACAAAGAAGTTTTGGAAGTTTAAGTCTATGACGAATCGGGGACTCCGAGTGCTCCTCACACGGAGTGGTTCGAATCCGACTTGATCAAACTTTGTGATGTAGCATGAATAGAGTTTGAGACAAGAAAATCATAGATAGCTAGAGAAGGTTCTTAGGCATTCTTGTCTATCCACTTGGCAAAAGAAAAAGGAACCAAACAATCAAAACAACAAGTGGATGTCCTCGAATGAGTAAATTATGCAACCAACATGCTCACACAATAAAATGGCAAATGAAATATGTGGCAAAGCATGCACAACCAATTCTAGCATCTATCAAGCAATTGACGATGACTAGGTCATCTATATATGAGTATATTGACTTAGGAGTCAAATGAGAACATTTGATCATAGGTCATACTCATCGTTTAAGCACAAGTGGGGTTACCACTTTTACATAAAAGCGTTGTTGTGTTCACACCATTAGAGTTGCTTTAGCTCAATTCTTAGAGTAAAGCTCCCCTAGATGTGAGATTCCCCCTAAGAGGGATGAACTAACCTTGGGTTTTGTCGATGTTGATTTCATGTAGGTGTTGAAGATGTGGATGCTCAATGTTGATGTAGATCATTTGGAGCAATCCTTTGGAGTGAGTTGCGCTTTCAATACCTACATGGGTTAGTCCCACAAGGAACAAACAAGGATATCCATAGACATAGAGTGATGCACACACACAAGATGATGTCTATGAAAGCATTAGGTTACCTTGTCCCTTGTCTTACCAACAAGAGGGTTTGTGACTCCTTGAACTAGTGCAAGATGTGGAAGTTGATTTCACTTGTTCTTGCCAAAATGATAGGAGTGAAGTATGCTGGCGGAGTCACCCTCAAGAACTCACTAGTTCTTCTTCTTCTGGATCCACACCATCTTGATGGGAATCCTCGGAGTTGTAGTTGTACTTGATGAAGTAGCTTGATGTAATCTTGGGAACCCACTTGACCAAGGCCTTGGGTGCTTCTTCAAATGCATCAATTTCCTCCTGAAGCTTGTCCTTGCCTGTTTGCTTGTGGTCTTGTGGTGGAAGATCATCTTGAGCTTGTGTCCCTTTGAAAGAAGTAGGATCATCTTCTCTTGTTGAGGAACAAACTTCGTCTTGGGGTATTGATCTTCTTCCCACTCAACTCCATTGGCATTGAACTTTCGTTCAAAACCAACACCTTGGTTCTTCCGGTGCCTTCCTTGCTTGCATACAATTTCCTCGAATTGCTTACTCCCGGCAAGGCTCTTGTAAACACCTTTCTCTATAATTCCCTGCAATAAGCTATTTTCTTGCTCAAGTGTAACTTGGCTAAGAGAATCATTAGTGGAATCAAGAGAACTATGTCAGGACCCCGATTCCAAGTCACATCGACCTAGCTGTTAACACCTCATATCACTTTGCGGCCTCACGCACGGTATTCCCACGGGTGTCGCCTTACCATGGCCCGGGACCGTTTGCGTCTTTTGGCTCACGTATATGATAGTGTCGCTAGCATCCACATGACAAAGAACCCGGGCCGACATGGCTAGTCGTGAACCCAAAGCGGCACTAACCTATGGGGACAGGCATACATGAATCACCTCGAGCATGTCGGTCATCAACGATGAATTCGGGCTGTAGCACTGGCTAACAGGACTCCGGTATCCCGGCTGTAGCAGGCTAGGCAGGACTCGAATACCACCGCGTGACATTTCCCGAAGGGAGACATAGGAACGAAATGAATCACATGCCGGCCAGTCAAGTGTCCAAGCAGTAGTCTTTGGGCTAGCAGGACTCCGGTGAACCGGGCTTTAGCGGACTACTATCGCTCAGAAGCACGAGACTACATTTCCCCATATGAGAGGCTGCCAAGGATAAACAACTAGTTGGTCGGATCCCACTCATACCAAGCATTTCAATCATACACATAATATGCCCGATATGAGTAAATACAACAAGGCATCACAACAAAACTCTACAACTCAAGTACTTTATTTAAGAGGCTCCGAGGAGCCATACATAACTATAGTCATACAGGTAGGGGTCACATGACCCAACACTCAAGTCATACAATCATACAAGCACATGCGAAGCAAACTAGTCTGAGTACGACTCTAGAAAGAAAGAAAGCTTGTTGGAGCCTTTCTATCTACAATGGCCCTTCACAAGTCTTAGATCGCCACCGGGTGGCTAGTTCACTCGTCAAGTCGATATCTACATAGAATCCGTCGGAGGGTAGTATAGTCCTCTGAAAAACATTAATTAAGCAAACATGAGTACAAAGGTACTCAAGCAAGTCTTACCACGTAATCCTATCATACATGCACATTCTCAAGGAAGGAAGTGGAGTTATTTGCAGCAAGCCAGCTTTGACTCTTGGCTAAGCTATCCACGTGACACACTTTGTAAAGCATTTGTCGTACACGAGTCCACTAATCACCATCACAATACTCCACCGTGGATCCTCTCTCGTCATCCCACGAGAGGGCCATCCACGATACTCACACTTATCTTGAGGCTTTTAGTAGTATCCATTTACTTGTCTATGAACCGATATAGGCAACCCAGAAGTCCTTCTCCGTGGACACGGCTATTGAATAGATCATACTTAACCTGCAGGGTGTACTTCTTCACACGCTCTCACCACTTATCGCCGTTTACGACATGTACTCGGCAACCTTCAAGCGGAAGCCCAACGTGGGTGTCGGCCACAGCCTACCCAAACACTCAAGTCCCTAGTCCAGGTTTATCGCCTATTCGGGTTCCATCCGCAGGAGTCCGCCGAGGTTTCCCATACAGCCCGAGCGATGTGTGCAGGGTTCCCGAGATACCAAGCGGCTTTTCGGTACACCGGCCACGTGCCTACCGCAACACAACCCACCCCTAAGGTCAGCGTTAAATGCGGCCCCAAACATACTACAAACACCGAAACTACTTGCAACTCCGGACTAAGAACAAGGGTGGTTAAGAAGCCGAGAGGGTCAATTAAGGATCCCAATGTGTGGTAGTAACTGATTCATGGATCACAAACACAGATCTCAGTTCTTAAGTTCGGCTTCAATGAAACAACCCACCATGTACTCCTACATGGCCTCTCATCGATACCTTTACCAAATCATGTTCAACACTTTCACTCTCGAACCAACACAACCTTTCACTCCAGTTCATCATCCCGATGAGCCGGACTGACACAACTCTAAGCATAGCAAGCATAGCATGGTAGGAATCACAAACATGGCTCAATCAACTCCTACACATACTAGTGGGTTTCATCTAATTCTTGTGGCAATGACAGGTCATGCAAAGGAAGTGGGTTCAACTACCGCAGCACACAACAGTTGAATCGCGTTGTCTTAATGCATAAATGAGAGCGAAGCGAGAACATGGGTTTGTATCGGAATGATCAACGAGTTGCTTGCTCGATGGAACTGGGTAGAGAACCGCCCTTCGATGGGTAGTCGAGGTTATCTTCGGGGGCAGAACCTATCATGAAAGCACACCGAAAGTAAACACACATGACAATATGCAACAATATGATGCATGCTATGACATGGCAATATGGATGTGTGTTTGCCTAATGCAAGCTGAAAGAACAGGGATGAACTCATTTGAATCAAGGATTCAAATGATAGCTCATTTGAGTAAGTCCTAAAGGTGCATTATCTTATTCTGGTTATTCAGCATAGTTAACTTGTTTTAACATGCATGAAACCTGTACCAATGGATAGAGTGGATTTTTCTGATAATTTTTCATATATAAAACTTTGCATTTGGAGTTATAGATTAAAAGTTATAGGCATTTGAAATTTGAATTATATTACGAATTTGCTATATCAAAATAAATCCAGAATTCATTTATTGCGTCAAGATGAGGTCGGCGTGGACGTCAGGGTCAACGGGTCGTCCAGTCAAACTGACCAGTGGGACCCGCATGTCGATGAGTTAGTTTAACTAATTAACTTTAATTAGAACTAACCTAATTAGTTAACCGGGGTCCACTGTCATTGACTCAGAAGCGATCACAGGCCCACCATCAATGGTCGTGGTCAGCTCGCTTGGCGTCTAGCCGCCGGGCGAGGCCAGCGCCATGGGCAAAGTGCTTTTGCACGTTCCGCCACCAAATGGGGCGCGAAGGCATCTACGTGGAGCTGGAGATGAACGCGGCTCTTGGTGAGGTTAGTTGGGGTAGGGGTGGCGGAGTTGGCGCCCGGCGACGAGTTTGGCGGCGGCCGGGCTCGGGTGATCTCGGGTTTGTTGCTAGGGGGCAAAGTGAGGCGCGTGGAGTGCAGAGTTAGACCCAACGCAACTCGGTGAGTGCGATGGACACGGTGGCGTGGCGTTGGTGGCCGGAGCCTCGTCGGGCGACGGCTCGCGGGCGGTGCATTGGGCGATCGTGGTTGGGTCGTTAGGTTGCTCGGGGCGCGAGAGAGAGAGGGAAGGGGAGTTAGGTATGCTCACGGGCGTCGTGTAGAGAGCCTCGTCGGGGTTGGAGATGAACCGGGGCGACGGCGACGTCAAAGGATCTCCGCGACTTGAGCTCGGTCGAGGTCGGTGAGCTGGGTTCGGGTACTTAGAGCGAGCGGGACTCAGCTAGCTAGGGGTAGTGGAGTCGGCGGAGCTCTTGGACATGGTGGGGAGGAGCATGGACGGCGGGAGCACGACTGGCGCGGTGGCGCGGCGATGGCGCGCCGGCCAGGTTGGGGAGAGCGAGAGATGAGGCAGGGGAATGGCGTGTCAGGGGTCGAGGCGGCGACGTGGAGGCCGCCCAGGCAGCGAGGCGGCGAGGAGGTGAAGCAGGCGGCCAGCTGCATGGCGCGCCTCGAGCTCGCCATCGGGCACTGGCTGCTCACTGGCGAGCCAAGCAGCTCACCATGGCTGCTGCTGGGCTGGGCGGCAGGTGGGCGCACGCGGCGTCAGTAAGGGTTTTTCCATTTTAGTCTTTTCTATTTTCGCAACTGTGTGGGGTTTTTTAAATACCAAAACTGTTTTAAAAATCACCAAAATGCTCCTGGTCCCTTGTTGGAATATTCCCAACATGAAACATTTGGTTTGGCAATTTTGAACATTTAAAATATTTTATATAATTTAAATTGCTCAAGTCCAAAACTTGTGGATTAATCCTAGGAACTTTGATGACCTAGAAAATGATACACCTCCTTTGACATAGGTTCGAACCAAAACAAAGAGGATGAGCATTTTGAAGGGCATTTGAGATTCATTGAAATAATTTTAGTAAACTCTAGTTGTTTTAAGGGGGGTGTTCAGGGTTTCTGCCTTCCCATTTCAAAATTCAAATGGAATTTAAACATGATGCACACCCTAATGCATGGTCTAAGCTGGATGTGACAACTCACCCCCACTCAAAAGAATCTCGTCCGAGATTTAGGATCTGCTATGAAAAAGGTGGGATACTCAAGTCGAAGACGATCCTCCCTTTCCCAAGTTGCTTCTTGCTCGGAATGGTTTGACCATTGAACCTTTAGAAACTTGATATTCGACGTCGAGTGGTGCGCTCGGTTTGATCAAGGATCTGAACGGGATATTCTCGATAGGTGAGGTTATCTTGGAGATCAAGCGTTTCGTGGTCCACTCCACGGATAGGATCCGAGAAGCAACGCTGAGTTGGGAAACGTGGAAGACATCATGGACTCGAAAGATGCGGAGGTAGTTCCAATTGGTAGGCAACTTCTCCTCGCTTGGCAAGAATGCGAAAGGGTCCAATGTAGCGAGGAGCCAACTTGCCTTTGATACCTAATCGATGGGTTCCTTTAGAGGAGTAACCGAAGGTAAGCCTTCTCGCCAATTTCATAAGTCATAGGCTTATGCTTGCGGTCATATTGACTCTTTGACGAGATTGGGCTGTTTTCAATTTCTCACGAACAACGCGAACCTGCTCCTCTCGCTTCTGAATCATATCCGGCCAAAGAGTTGTCTCTCCCGGTTTCGACCAGTTAAGAGGCGTTCGACATTTTCGCCCATAAAGAACTTCGAAAGGGCTTTGCCCAGCTGGCTTGATAACTATTGTTATAAGCGAACTCAGCGAATGGAAGGCATTTCTCCCAATTCATGCCGAAAGAGATGATGAAGCTCAAGCATATCCTCTAGGATTTGATTGACTCGTTCTACTTGACCACTTGATTGGGGATGGAAAGCGGTGCTAAAGGAGAGACGAGTTCCCATAGCGTTTTGGAAACTTTCCCAAAATCAACGAGGTGAAGAGACTTCCACGGTCTGAGTTAATCTCTAATGGAATACCATGAAGAGATACTATTCGAGAGATGTACAACTCAGCTAGCTGGCTAGCGGTTATACTCTCACGAACAGGTAGGAAGTGGGCTACTTTGGAAAGACGATCGACGACAACGAAGATGGCATTATTCCCTCTCTTGGTCCTGGGAAACCCGGTAATGAAATCCATACCGATTTTATCCCATTTCCATTCAGGAATTTCCAAAGGTTGAAGGGTACCAGCAGGCCGTTGATGCTCGGCTTTAACCCGACGACAGATGTCGCAGTTAGCAATGTATTGAGCGATTTCTCTCTTCATCCTAGTCCACCAAAACCTCTGGCGTAGGTCTTGATACATTTTAGTACTACCGGGATGAATGGTGAGAGGAGAGTCATGAGCTTCCTTAAGGATCAATTGCCGTAGCTGTTGTTTCTTGGGAACCACTAAGCGGTTCTCAAAGAAGACAACACCTCGTTCATCTATGGAGAAACACTTAGCAGCTCCGCTAGCAATGTTCTCCTTGATCCGAGATATTCCTCTATCATCGCTGAGCAGCTATGATTCGATCCGTAAGGTTGGGTTTCGCCACCGTGGTGGAAAGGAATCCTCGAGGAACAATGTGGAGATTAAGCTACGAAATTCCTCGTGGAGAAATGGTTGACTTTGTTGTAACATCAGATTGTTACAATAAGATTTGCGACTTAGTCGTCAGCCATGACATTGGCTTTGCACAGGGTGTAAGATATTCCTAAGTCGAAATCTGTAATCAACTCGACCCAACGTCTTTGCCCGAGATTCAAATCCGGTTGGGTGAAGATATATTTCAGACTTTGGTGATCGGTGTAGATTTATAGCGATTACCCGAAGGTAATGTCGCCAGGTTTTGAGTGCATGAACCATCGCTGCAAGCTCTAGATCGTGTGTGGGGTAGTTATCCTCATGTGGACGAATCGCCGAGAAGCGTAGGCAATCACATGACGATCTTGCATGAGTATGCAACCTAGTCCTTGTCGCGAGGCGCCGCAATAGATAATAAAGTCCTTAGAGAAATCTGGTGGAACAAGCACGGAGCAGATGTCGAGCGTCTTTTCAGTTCTGAAAGCTGAACTCGCTTTGTGGCGCCCATTCGAACTTCTTATCTTTCTTGAGGAGTTCGGTTAGAGGTTTAGCAACTTTAGAGAAATTCTCGTGAAGCGGCGGCAATAGCTCGCTAAACCGAGGAAACTCCGAACTTGCTTGACCGATTCAGGTGGGGTCCAATCAAGGACGGCTTGAACTCGCTCGGGATTGACAGCAATGCCCTTACCAGAGATTACATGTCCTAGATAGGTCACTTCTGGTAACCAGAATTCACACTTAGAGAATTTGGCATAAAGGCGGTGCTCTCGAAGTTTCATCAATACTAGCCTTAGGTGTTCGGCATGTTCTTCCTCATTCTTGGAGTAGATGAGTATATCATCGAGGTATACCACGACGAATTTATCCAAATATTCCATGAAGATTGAGTTCATTAACCGAGAAAAAGTGGCTGGAGCATTGATTAATCCGAAGGACATGACGGTGTACTCGTATTGGCCATAACGAGTAACAAAGGCCGTTTTGGGAATGTCCCCGTTCTTGATTTTGATTTGATGGTAGCCCAACCTCAAATCCATCTTGGAAAAGACTGAGGATCCAGCGAGCTGATCATACAGTCATTGATCCCGGGAGCGGATACTTGTTCTTGATAGTGACCAAATTGATGTGTCGGTAATCTACAACCATCCGATCCGTACCATCCTTCTTCTTTACGAAGAGGACGGGCAAGCCCATGGAGATGAACTAGGACGGATGAAACCTTTTGCAAGGATTCATCGAGTTGTTTCTTAAGTTCAGCTAGTTCTAGGGTGCCATCTTATAAGGTCTTCTAGAGATTGGGACGGTTAGGGAACAAGATCTATCACGAACTCGACATCCCTGTCTGTGGAACACTGGCAGTTCCTCGGAAAGACATCCGGAAATCACGGACTACCGGAATATATTCGAGGTCCGGAAGGGGTTGGCATTTAAGGAGTAAAGTGGCGCTTAGACACTCGGGTTAAAACATTCTTTGTCTTGCCCAAGGATGGGTAAGTTGAACAGTTCTAGTAGAGCAATCAATCCTAGCATAATGGGCTGACATCCGGTCCATACCCAAGATGATGTTTATGTCCGAGGACTTAAGAGCTATTAGGGATGCAAGAAAGACTAATCTGTCGACAAGAATTTCATTCCCATGACTTATTCTAGAGGTTTGCCATCTAGAACCGTGGAGTTTGAATTTCCATGAAGGTAGGCATGTCACAGAATGTAGTGTTGTGCAACCGAGCATAGCTCTTTAAATAAATGAATGAGATGCTCCAATATCAAAAAGAACGGTTGCCGGATGGCAATTAACAAGAAGCGTACCGAGGACGGCGTTAGGATCCTCATAGGTTTCTTCAGCAGAGACATAGTTGACATGGCCACGAGCGGTGGCAACTGGTTTAGCATAGGGCACCTTTCCTGCTGGCTTGCCGCGGCCAACAGACTTTCCAGCTTGATTGGGGTTGTTCTGGGGACACTCTCGGATATAGTGGCCCGTCTCTCCACACTTGAAGCAAGTTATCACATTTGGGCGTGGAGCAGCATTAGCAGTTGGACCTCCATAAGTCTTGGGTGGAAAATACGGCTGGTTGGGGCGAGGCGCCTCAGAGGATGGCCTCGGGGTGAACCTGGGTGGTAGAGCAGTATTTGGGACCCAAACCCGGCGCTTCTGGGATCCAGAGCCGGATGAAGATCCAGAATCACGGATGTGTTTGCGTGAAGCCTCAAATCAGTCTCGCCCAGCCGCACCGATAGCCTTATTAACTAGCTTCGGAAAGAGGTACACTCATGCAGACGGAGATCTCGGCGTAGCTCAGGGCTAAGTCCCTTGCGGAACCTTGCCTGCTTCTTGGCATCGGTAGAAACTTCTTCGGGAGCATAACGTGCTAACCTCCCAAATTCACGGCTGTAGGCATCCACTGTCAGCCTACCTTGGGTGAAATTGCAGAATTCCTCACGCTTTGCATCCATAAGACCTTACGAATATGATGCTCACTAAGGCGGCACTGAATTCAGCCCAAGATGTAACTTGTCCAACCGGACGATAGCCTCATAATTCTCCCACCGAGGCTAGCGGGGCCTTCAAGATGATAGGCGGCAAAGGTAACCTTGTCGGCCTCAGCCACGTTGGCGGAACGCAGCTTGTGGTGGATCTGCGGAGCCAATCATCCGCGTCGAGAGGCTCGACGGAATATTTGAATTTTGGGGGATACAGCTTGACGAAGTCGTTGAGTGAAACCACATCGTTTCTTGGCTGGCGTCTGTGTTTTGTTCAATCCGCTCCAATAAGCGGTTGGTTTCACGCTTATTGCGCTCGCTTCAAAGATCACCTCGGCCAAAGATGGCGGTTGCGGCAGATCCACATTTCTGGCTGCACTGGCTTCTCCCTGCTCTGGAACAGCAGGAGTATTGCGAGTGTTGACCATCCTGGGAGACAAAGCAAAGGTTTAAACCAGGATGGCAGAATTTAACAAGGAAGTGCGGAAGGTAATGGATAGCATGGAATGCAAAGATGTTCATCCGTATGACATGGTAATATAAAACTGCCATATATATATATACCAACGGTCATACACACCATCCATAGTTTAGTACAAGCCTGACGGAGTACAACTATAAGGAAAGCGTTACATCTCATCGGAAGCAATCCAACTCCTATACATTATTTTTCTACACTTCCGGAACGATACACACTAAGTCGTATCCCACGAGTCACGCAGGACGGTGGAAACACAACTATTACCATACTAGGAATACTACTACTATCTCAGGCAGCTCCATAGTAGTCCTCATAGAAGTCACCACCCAGACCTGGAAGTGGAACATGATCGTCCGGAAACAGACAATCCTGTGGGTCCTGTGGACCATAAGGACTCGGATGTGGCCGTGGACCAACAAACGGTGGCAGACGAGGCCCACGAGGAGGAGTGATGCCTCCAACCTCACGCCACTCCATAAAGTCCGGCAGACTCGCCCGCACGGGGTACAAGTCCCTCATGTCCATATATCCAGCTTGCACGGCAGGTGCAAACCTAGTCAGAGTAGCCCAGTGGTCAGAACGGGCATTAAAAAGCTCCATACGCAAGGCCCGGTTCTCACGGTCCTTGTCCTCCAGCAACTCAGTAGTAGTGCGAAGGAGTGAGTCCTCATGGGATGCATCGCTGTACAAACCACGAAGGTAGCCATGCGCCCGTGGAGGGATCTTGGCATATAGCGAAAATCGGTGTTGCCCGACAAAGCAGTTACGGCTCGAATAATAGTCATCATGGAATAGGCTGCATCTTGTACAGACATTCCAATAGTGATTCCGAGCCCGTAAGAACGAGTGAAGTGGCTCAAGAGCTCGGGATAAGATGGATAAATCCGGACCGTGCATAGGTATTGGCTTTGATTGAAATCCCTAAACTGCTCCTCGACGATATATTCAGGATACCATCGATAACAGACTCAATCATCACGAACCAGCATTGCCGTGTGACCACACACATCAATGCAACGGGTGAAGCGAACCACTTGGTTACGGGGACGGTGGCCATCTGAAAGCACAGCCACAATGCAAAGGCATTAGAATTCTAGGAAAATCGGGCAGCATAACATCTGTAAATGCTCAAAATCAGATTTGAGACATTAAAATCAGATTGCAAATCCACTCAACAACATCATATCAAGGTTCGGTTCAAATGATAGCATACTAAAATTTAGTAGCACCGAATCGAGGATGTAATCAACAATCCTATAAGTTACTACAGATTAGTAACACGTGAAACCGATAGAGAAGAGAGCCTAGTCCTATACCCACGTCGAATGAGAAGAGGATGACTCAGATCAGAGGGCATAAGGTAAAGAAGTAAAAAGAGCCTTACGTTCCCTCCCACAATCAATTCCCCTACATATAACTAAAGCATTTCTAGACTCAACTTCGACCAGTTTGGCTTAGCGAACCTACAGGCAGCCCTGCTCTGATGCCAACGCTGTCAGGACCCCGATTCCAAGTCACATCGACCTAGCTGGTAACACCTCATATCACTTTGCGGCCTCACGCACGGTATTCCCACGGGTGTCGCCTTACCATGGCCCGGGACCGTTTGCGTCTTTTGGCTCACGTATATGATAGTGTCGCTAGCATCCACATGACAAAGAACCCGGGCCGACATGGCTAGTCGTGAACCCAAAGCGGCACTAACCTATGGGGACAGGCATACATGAATCACCTCGAGCATGTCGGTCATCAACGTATGAATTCGGGCTGTAGCACTGGGCTATCAGGACTCCGGTATCCCGGGCTGTAGTAGGCTAGGCAGGACTCCGAATACCACCGCGTGACATTTCCCCGGAGGGACAGACATAGGAACGAAATGAATCACATGCCGCCGATCAAGTGTCCAAGCAGTAGTCTTTGGGCTAGCAGGACTCCGTGAACCGGGCTGTAGCGGACTACTATCGCCGAAGCACGAGACTACATTTCCCCATATGAGAGGCTGCCAAGGATAAACAACTAGTTGGTCGGATCCCACTCATACCAAGCATTTCAATCATACACGCAATATGCCCGATATGAGTAAATACAACAAGGCATCACAACAAAACTCTACAACTCAAGTACTTTATTTAAGAGGCTCCGAGGAGCCATACATAACATAGTCATACAGGTAGGGGTCACATGACCCAACACTCAAGTCATACAATCATACAAGCACATGCGGAAGCAAACTAGTCTGAGTCTGAGACTCTAGAAAGAAAGAAAGCTTGTTGGAGCCTTTCTATCTACAATGGCCCTTCACAAGTCTTAGATCGCCACCTGGGTGGCTAGTTCACTCGTCGAAGTCGATATCTACATAGAATCCGTCGGAGGGGGTAGTATAGTCCTCTGAAAAACATTAATTAAGCAAACATGAGTACAAAGGTACTCAGCAAGTCTTACCACAGAATCCTATCATACATGCACATTCTCAAGGAAGGAAGTGGAGTTATTTGCAGCAAGCCAGCTTTGACTCTTGGCTAAGCTATCCTACGTGACACACTTTGTAAAGCATTTGTCGTACACGAGTCCACTAATCACCATCACAATACTCCACCGTGGATCCTCTCTCGTCATCCCACGAGAGGGCCATCCACGATACTCACACTTATCTTGAGGCTTTTAGTAGTATCCATTTACTTGTCTATGAACTGATATAGGCAACCCGAAGTCCTTCTCCGTGGACACGGCTATTCAATAGATCATACTTAACCCTGCAGGGTGTACTTCTTCACACACGCTCACCACTTATCGCCGTTTACGACATGTACTCGGCAACCTTCAAGCGGAAGCCCAACGTGGGTGTCGGCCACAGCCTACCCAAACACTCAAGTCCCTAGTCCGGGTTTATCGCCTATTCGGGTTCCATCCGCAGGAGTCCGCCGAGGTTTCCCATACAGCCCGAACGATGTGTGCAGGGTTCCCGAGATACCAAACGGGCACTCAGACACCGGCCACGTGCCTACCGCAACACAACCCACCCCTAAGGTCAGCGTTGCGTGCGGCCCCCAGCATACTACAAACACCAGAAACTACTTGCAACTCCCGGACTAAGAACAAGGGTGGTTAAGAAGCCGAGAGGGTCAATTAAGGATCCCAATGTGTGGTAGTAACTGATTCATGGATCACAAACACAGATCTCAGTTCTTAAGTTCGGCTTCAATGAAACAACCCACCATGTACTCCTACATGGCCTCTCATCGATACCTTTACCAAATCGTGTTCAACACTTTCACTCTCGAACCAACACAACCTTTCACTCCAGTTCATCATCCCGATGAGCCGACCGACACAACTCTAAGCATAGCAAGCATAGCATGGTAGGAATCACAAACATGGCTCAATCAACTCCTACACATACTAGTGGGTTTCATCTAATTCTTGTGGCAATGACAGGTCATGCAAAGGAAGTGGGTTCAACTACCGCAGCACACAACAGTTGAATCGCGTTGTCTTAATGCAGAAACGAGAGCGAAGCGAGAACATGGGTTTGTATCGGAATGATCAACGAGTTGCTTGCCCGATGGAACTGGGGTAGAGAGCGCCCTTTCGATGGGTAGTCGAGGTTATCTTGGGCGAGAACCTATCATGAAAGCACACCGAAAGTAAACACACATGACAATATGCAACAATATGATGCATGCTATGACATGGCAATATGGATGTGTGTTTGCCTAATGCAAGCTGAAAGAACAGGGGATGAACTCATTTGAATCAAGGATTCAAATGATAGCTCATTTGAGTTAGTCCTAAAGGTGCATTATCTTATTCTGGTTATTCAGCATAGTTAACTTGTTTTAACATGCATGAAACCTGTACCAATGGATAGAGTGGATTTTTCTGATAATTTTTCATATATAAAACTTTGCATTTGGAGTTATAGATTAAAAGTTATAGGCATTTGAAATTTGAATTATATTCTGGAATTTGCTATATCAAAATAAATCCAGAATTCATTTATTGCGTCAGCATGAGGTCAGCGTGACGTCAGGGGTCAACGGGGTCGTCCAGGTCAAACTGACCAGTGGGACCCGCATGTCGAGAGTTAGTTTAACTAATTAACTTTAATTAGAACTAACCTAATTAGTTAACCGGGGTCCACATCATTGACTCAGAGCGATCAACAGGCCCACCACCAATGGTCGTGTCAGCTTCGCTGGCGTCTAGCCAGCCGGCGAGGCCAAAGGGCGGGGCAAAGTGCTTTTGCGTCGCCGGCCACAAATGGGGCGGAAGGCATCTACGTGGAGCTGGAGATGAACCGCGGCTCTTGGTGAGGTTAGTTGGGGTAGGGGTGGCGGAGTTGGCGCCGGCGACGAGTTTGGCGGCGGGGGCTCGGGTGATCTTGGGTTTGTTGCTAGGGGGCAAAGTGAGGCGCGTGGAGTGCAGAGTTAGACCCAACGCAACTCGGTGAGTGCGATGGACACGGTGGCGTGGCCGTTGGGTGGCCGGAGCCTCGTCGGCGACGGGCTCCGCGGCGGTGCGTTCGGGCGATCGTGGTTGGGTCGTTAGGTTGCTCGGGGCGCGAGAGAGAGGGAAGGGGAGTTAGGTATGCTCACGGGCGTCGTGTAGAGAGCCTCGTCGGGGTTGGAGATGAACCGGGGCGACGGCGACGTCAAAAGGGATCTCCGGCGACTTCGAGCTCGGTCGAGGTCGGTGAGCTGGGTTCGGGGTACTTAGAGCGAGCGGGACTCAGCTAGCTAGGGGTAGTGGAGTGCGGTGGAGCTCTTGGACATGGTGGGGAGGAGCATGGACGGCGGGGAGCACGACTTGGGGTGGCCTGGCGATGGCGTCGGCCAGTTGGGGGAGAGCGAGAGATGAGGCAGGGGCGAATGGCGTGTCAGGGGGTCGGGCGGCGACGTGGAGGCCGCCCAGGCAGCGAGGCGGCGAGGAGGTGAAGCAGGCGGCGGCCAGCTGCGTGGCGCGCCCGAGCTCGCTGTCGGGCACTGGCTGCTGCTGGCCGAGCCAAGCAGCTCAGTTGGGCGGCTGCTGGGCTGGGCAGCAGGTGGGCGCACGCAGCGTAAGGGTTTTTCCATTTTAGTCTTTTTCTATTTTCTGCAACTGTGTGGGGTTTTTAAAATACCAAAACTGTTTTAAAATCACCAAAATGCTCCTGGTCCCTTGTTGGAATATTCCCAACATGAAACATTTGGTTTGGCAATTTTGAACATTTAAAATATTTTATATAATTTAAATTGCTCAAGTCCAAAACTTGTGGATTAATCCTAGGAACTTTGATGACCTAGAAAATGATACACCTCCTTTGACATAGGTTACGAACCAAAACAAAGAGGATGAGCATTTTGAAGGGCATTTTGATTCATTGAAATAATTTTAGTAAACTCTAGTTGTTTTAAGGGGGGGGGGGTGTTCTGGGGTTTCCTGCCTTCCCCATTTCAAAATTCAAATGGAATTTAAACATGATGCACACCCTAATGCATAGTCTAACTGGGATGTGACAAACTACTTGAAGCAACAACATTGGATTTAGCATGATTATTGTTACTACTAGAGGAAGAATCTTTCTTGTTCTATACTAGACTTGACTTGAGGCATGTAAGTGGATAAGAGTAAACGCTTGGCAATGTAATAAGAACTTTTCTTGCGAAGATCATCATTGATTGCCTTTAAGAACTCATGCTCTTGCTCAAGGTTGAGCTTTTCAAAACTTAATTTCTCATGAGTCCTTAAAAGTTCTCGATGATCTCCTAAGATAGTTTCATGAGCTAACTTAAGAGTGTTTAGTTCTCTAGTTAGAAACTCAATCTTCTCCTTATCATTGTCATTCATTTTATCTTGATTAGCATGATTAATTGACGTTTCATCATAGTCTTCATCACTAGAGTTGTCAACAAGTAAATCATCATCACCTAACAAGTCATCTTCATCACTATTGAAATCAACATACTCGGGGTGTGATACCTTTGGGCCTTTAGCCATGAAGCATCTTCCAAATCCTTCATTTGGTGAATCAAATATGTCGTAGGAGTTGGTTGACTATCGTAGGAGTTGGTTGACACAAGTGCTAGACCGGAAACACCTTCATCTTGAGTATATTCGAAGTCGGAGTGATAGCTTCTCTCAGAGTGATTGTTAGAGTCGGAGCCGGATACCCATTCACCAACATGAGCTTGATGTCTTCATTTTGTGTAGCTCCTTGATGACTTGTCCGTCCTTTCCGAATCCTTGCTTCCCCGGGATGTTCTTGGTTCATAACGATCATCTCTACTCCTTCTCTCTCTTGATGGTGATTCTTCTCTTCTACTTCTTCTCTTTGGAGAATCTTCTCTTCTCTTGTAGGGTGCCGTACACTCATTGGAATAGTGCCCGTGTCTTCCACAGTTGTAGCAATTTCGTTCTCGACTAGAAGATATTTTGTCAGTGTAGGACCTTGACTTGGAACTTCTCTCTTTGCTTCTACTCTTGTAGAACTTGTTGAAGTTCTTCACCATTAGGCTCAATTCTTCATTGAAGATTTGTTTCTCACTTGATGATGTGGGAGCTTCACATGAGGGTTTGTAAGCACCCCTTGACTTGGTATGGAGATCCTCCTTATCCTTGAGTGACATCTCATGAGCAACAATTCTTCCAATGACTTCTGTTGGCTTGAGATCTTTGTAATTTGGCATCATTTGGATCAATGTGCATGCAATATCATATTTTCCGTCCAAAGATCTTGGGAACTTCTTGATGATGAATTTGTCGGTCATCTCTTCACTTCCTAAGCCGGCGATCTTATTTGTGATAAGAGCAAGCCTAGAGTACATTTCAGCGACACCTTCACCATCCTTCATTTTGAACTTGTCAAGCTGACTTTGAAGCACATCCAACTTGGATTCCTTGACGGAGTCGTTACCTTCGTGCATATCAATCAAAGTATCCCAAATTTCCTTTGCATTCTCAAGATGGCTGATTTTGTTGAATTCTTCGGGGCACAATCCGTTGAAGAGGATATCACAAGCTTGAGCATTGTATTGCAGCATCTTCAACTCTTCCGCGGTAGCTTCATAGTTCGGTTCTCTCCTATCAAAGAATTCACCTTGCAAGCCAATACACACAATAGCCCATATGGCGGGGTTATGTCCAAGAATATGCATTTTCATCTTATGCTTCCAACTAGCAAAATTTGTACCATCAAAGTAAGGACCTCTACGGTGGTAATTTCCCTCGCTAGACGACATACTCTCCTAGGTTGTGAAACCAAGGCTATGACTACCAAAAGCTATGGAAATCAAAGCAAATGGAGACCAAAGCTCTGATACCACTTGTAGGATCGAAAGTATGTCTAGAGGGGGGGTGATTAGACTACTTGACCAAATAAAAATCTATCCTTTTCCCAATTTTAGTTCTTGGCAGATTTTAGCAACTTTGGACAAGTCAAGCAATCTTA
The DNA here is from genome assembly GCA_021605205.1 of Aegilops longissima. NCBI lineage: Eukaryota > Viridiplantae > Streptophyta > Magnoliopsida > Poales > Poaceae > Aegilops > Aegilops longissima. Next base: position 473,803,204 of record CM038676.1, read on the forward strand.
ACACAATTCAAGCAAGCATGCAAAGAGTATATGAGTAGCGGAAAGTAAAGCATGCACCTTCCAAGAATGTAAAGGGAAGGGTTTGGAGGATTCAAACACAATAGAAGACACGGATGTTTTTGTCGTGGTTCCGATAGGTGGTGCTATCGTACATCCACGTTGATGGAGACTTCAACCCACGAAGGGTAGTTGCACTTTCAATCATCAACTACGCAACATGGCTAGTGACGCTTTATTCACAACCGCAGCTAGTGATTCACAGTCAGAATAGGTGATGGAGCTCCTCCAGAGTATATTGGTTGATGGAGAAAAAAACTGATGTGGATGAAGGCCAGAAATCATTTGTTCCTTTGCCAGCATACTTCTCTGTTGCTCGTGAATGCTGCACTGATGACGTGGAAAATCCAAACAAATAATTCCAAAAGGGAGACGAACTACCGAAGAATCGAAAAAGATGATTAAATCCAGGCGCGAGCGGATGAGAGGGAAAAAAAGCAATGAAGTTAGTGCACATGTTAATCTCATTGTTCATTTCCATACATGCTTACAGAGTTAATATCTTCTCCGGGAGAGTGTTCACATGTTTTCCTTCAATTTAAGCTGGAAAAAATCAGGGAAATCAAAGGTCACAAGGAGGAAGAAGCGAAAAGAGAAAGACTTAGAGACAGAAGAAGACACGGAGTCAGATACAGAAGAAGAGGAAGCTTCTAAAAAAGCAACAAAGTTAGTGTAATCTCATTGTTCATTTCCATACATGCTTAAAGTGTTAATGTATTCTCCGGGAGAGTGTTCACATGTTTTCCTTCAATTTACACAGGAAAAAATCGGGGAAATCAAAGGTCACAAGGAGGAAGAAGCAAAAAGAGAAAGACTCAGAGACAGAAGAAGACACAGAGTCAGATACAGAAGAAGAGGAAGCTTCAAAAAAAGCAACAGAGTTAGTGCACATGTTAATCTCATTGTTCATTTCCATACATGCTTACAATGTTAATATGTTCTCCCGGAGAGCGTTCACATGTTTTTCTTCAATTTACACAGGAAAAAAGCGGGGAAATCAAAGGTCACAAGGAGGAAGAAACAAAAAGAAGAGACAGAGTCAGATACAGAAGAAGAGACAAAGGCGAATCTGTAAGAAGAGAGACGCAGACTGTAAGAAGAGGAAGATTCAGGTACAGAAGAAGAGGAAGATTCAGATGCAGAAGAAGAGGGAGATTCAGCTGCAGAAGAAGAGGAAGATTCTGCTGCACAAGAAGAGGAAGATTCAGATGCAGAAGAAGATGAAGATTTAGATGCAGAAGATGGTGGGCTGAGGAGGGCTAGGAAGAGACCATTGGAGGTTGCAGAAGAGGATTATGCAAAACCAAACAAGTGGGCGTACTTAAACATGTTTTTGGATGCTGGCTGTAGATTCATCTATTTCATTTTTTGTAGGAAATGCAAGGGCGCTCCAAATGTCAAAGCTGGGAGGAAGAAAAATAACGATGACAAGGGTGTGCGAGGAAAACCAGTGAAGTTAGTGTCTGTACTTACATGTCCGCTCTACAACTCAGGTCTTTGCTAGTACTGTGTTGACGTTTCTTAACTTTTCCAGGAAAGACTCTAGGAAGGGCGGTAAAGAACAGGCCAAAGGGGTGATGAAGACAAAAAGGCCTGCTAGGAATGTACCAAAGGCTGAGTGAATAAGAGTTGTCAAGTAAGCTTCTGCATCTATGAAGAGAAAATCAGTGAAGTTAGTGTTTTTTGTGTTCAAGTGTACTGTACATGCTCAAATCTTCTTTGCTATCCTATTAACAAACGTTGTCTCATGCAGGAAAGCTAAAGTGAAGTCGAGACAAGATGTTTAGATGCACAAGGTCAGGCAGATAAAAACAAAGGATTTCTGGGGTCAAAAAAATTAGAACAAACTGAATTGTTTCCATGCCATGATCCACCTTGTTTATGATGTATTAGACCTATTTGATGGACTGCCACTATTTTTCTGAATACCTCGTTTGATTGGTACACCCTCATTTTATTATGGACGGGTCGACATAGTCGGCTAGTTATGATTTATCAACATCTATCAAACAATGCATTTTTAGTGAAGTTGGTTTTCTGTATTTTTTTTCATTTTCTACATAATATATTGCTGAAATTTGTTAAATGTACTCAAATTTCATACTTGAAATATAAAATAGAAACTGAAAAATTTTATATATATATATATATATATATATATATATATATATATATGAAAATATAACGTTGGATTTCCTCAGGAACCTACTTGAAATCAAAATAGAAACCTCGTTTTCAAATAACCTTGAAAATCGTTTATTTTGAAATTGTAAATAAGCATACTGATATTTTAAAAATAGCATTCTCATTTGAAAAAGCATGTTCCTCTGAAGATAGAATGAATATGCAGATTTAAAAGTAGCATGCTGCTTTGAATATGCTGTTTTAAAATACCATGCTATTTTAAAATAGCATGCTGATTTTAAAAATATAATGCTGATTTTAGAAATAGCATGTTGATTTTAAAAATAGCATGCTGATTATGCTGTTTTCAATATGCTATTTTCTAAAATAAGCATGCTGATTTAAAATAGCATGCTATTTTTGAAAATATAATGCTTCAAAAATAGTATGCTAATTTCAAAATAATGATGCTGATTTTAAAACAACATGCTACTTTTAAAAATATAATGCTCTTTTCAATATGCTACTTTTAAAATAGCATGCTGATTTTCATGTTGTTTTTAAAAATAGCATGCTGATTTCAAAATAACATCCTGATTTTTAAAATATAATGCTGTTTTCGATATGTTGTTTTTAAAATAGCATGCTGATTTCAAAAGTTACATGCTTTTTTAAATATGCTGTTTTGAAAGTAGCATGCTGATTTTGAAAACAACATTTTTTAATTACGCTGTTTTTAAAGATTTTGAAAACAACATTTTTTAATTACGCTATTTTTAAATTTTTTAAAATAACATGCTGCTTTGCTCTGTTTATGAAAACAGCAAGCCATTTCGAAAATAACAGAAACATCATTTTTTAAATATGAAAGCTTCGACCCGCAAGTTTTTTTTTCATTGCATTTTTTGTGCAACACATACAAACCTCATTTTCAAAATAACTCGTACTAGCTTAAAATGAAAGTAGCATCTAATCCATATTAAACCCGGTTAGATTTGATTCTAAAAATACTAGCATCACTGTGGCAAAAAAAGGAAATATCTTTGCAGTCCATAAAGGTAATTATATCAGGGAGGGTACCAGGGTGCGTTATAAGAACAGACTTGCATAGCAAGTACATGTCGGGGAAGCTGATCGTGACCCACGAACACCTATGGGACCTGGTCCCTTGTGGTTCGGAGGGGGGCGGAGAATGCACAAAGAGCGGATCGAGGCGATGCACACGAGCAGATTTACCCAGCTTCAGAGCTCTCCGGAGAGATAATACTCCTACTGCTGCTTGGTGGATTGTATTGTGTTCTTGCTAGGGAGCAATGGAAGCTACAAAACCTAGCCTAAGTGAGTGTGGTCTCGCGTGAGTCGAATGAACCGAACCAGTCGAACCCTTTCTCCGTTGCCCTTGGGCCTCCTTTTATAGGCTCAAAGGGGTCACCACAGGTGGCAAGTAGACAAGGGTAAAACAGGAAAAATAGTGGTTGGTACACCAACTTGTACAGTGTACAGTGCCCTATACCTAATTCTGACGGCAAGGGACAAGAGTAATAAATGCCCATCCCAGTCGCCTGAACAGTGCAACAGGGACCGTCAAGTGCGCCTCCGTTCGCCATGATGGTAGCTTGTCAGCGCCGCTGCTCCCCACTGGCTGCACAGCCCTTTGACACGCGTGCCTGGAGTAGCCCCATGGCGACACGTTGGCGGATGAGCTGGAGCGGAGATTAAGAGAGGTTGCCTGCCGCGGCAAGCGCCTTGCTTGCGCAGAATCCTTGTCGCGCGGGAGCTTGTCGCTCACCAAGCCTTCCGGCAAGCTCCTCTTGCCGGGCCTTGTTTCTTCGTGCCTTGAGTGGTCTTCCGGCAAGCTCCTCTTGCCGGGCCTTGATTACTTTGTTCTTGAATGGCTCCAAAGGAGCCGTGGAGGACCTTGGCGGTCACTAGGCCAGCCCCGCCGCTGGGTGTCTGATGTTGCCCGTGCAGACGAAGTTCGGGGTACTAGGGTACCCTACTCTAGTACACCGACAGGAGCCCCCGGGCCTGGGCCATACACGGCGCCGAGCTCTGTTGGGCCAGGCCCAAAACAATGCACGGGCACGCGTGGCCTAGATTACGCCATCATTTGCCTTGGACCCACCACATCCCCCACGAACGACACGTTCCGGACGTGGCGTCGTGGGAGAGATCATGGGGGCTTTCTTTAATGAGAAAATCGGAACGCCCGCCCCCTCTCCCTCCTTATAAGCAGGGGGAACAGGGGCAGGACGCCCACTTGCCATTGCTGTCACATCAAAAACCACCGCCGCTCCCCCCTTCTTCTCAAGTCCACAGAGAGCGACGCTCCGCCCCCCCCCCCCATTGCCACCGGCGCCACCAACGCCGTCGACCTCCTCCACCACCTCCCCCCATGGCTCCGTAAGCCGACAAGGGGAAAGGCGTGAAATCGGCCGAGGCGCAGCGGCTCATGGCTGCGGAAGGAGCAGGCCTTCGATCACCGCTTGACAGAAGGAGCTGCGGAGCTGTATTACCTTTTCAGTCGACGGAGACGCGGCGCACCAGCACGAGGGTGATCTCCGCCGCCACATCCGAGAAGGTTTCCATGGTACCCTTTCTTCGCCTTTTCTTCCATCTGCGGGCTCTGCCCGCCTTTTCCAAATTCTTTGCGATGTCATGAACACATATGGCCTCCGCCTCCTTGATTTCACCCCCAACGCCGTCCTCACCATGGCAGTTTTCGCACACCTCTGCGAGAACTTTGTCGGGGTCCACCCAAATGTAGCACTTTTCCGCCATTACTTCATGCCCCGTGTTGAGAGAGGAGAGCCGCTTGCCGGAGGAATTGCATGGATCTCCAGGATCGGCAAGAAGGAAGCATATCTTGACGGAGAACTGCGCAGCAAGTGGGAGGAGTGGAGAGCCGATTGGGGTTGGATCTTAGAGGAGGACCCGCAGCCTTTCACTGCCCTGCGCCAAACCCCCATAGTGCGCGGCAATGATTGGAGCAACTTGGCGCCGGAGGATGCCAAGTTGAAGATTGTCGTGACTAGGATCTTGCGCCTCAGGCATGCCGGGCTTACCGTAGGAGCAGTTGGCGCGGACTTCCTTCGCCGCCGCATTGCGCCCTTGCAGGAGAGGGGGAGGCCTGCTTGGGAGTTCCAAAACACGGCGGACATCATGAGGCTGCGCCCGGGTCTGAACTGGAACTTTACTGTCTTGGAGCTGGATGGCATGCTGCGGGAGCTATTCAAGCCTGACGCAGATCACCCCGAGTGGTTCATGTTGCCGAGGGGAGTCGTGCCTCTGTGCAACAACTCGTCGCTTGACCGCATCCGCGCGATGATGCCGTTGTGCGATTCCCATGGAATCGTTCCAACTTGGCAGGAGCCCACCGACGACGTCGTGCAGCAGTTCTTCGACGACTTGGAAGAAGTGCTGATCCGTGCCGACGAGCAGAAGCGGCTCACCCGCGACACCACCGAGCAAGAGATGGCGCGACGCCACAAGTTGGTTGGAGGCGGCGAAGCTGCTGCCGCCCGGCGTGTTTGGGTTCACCGTCGAGGAGGCGAAACAGCCGAGGCGGCAAGCCTTGCCGATCGAGAGGAGTTCGCCGGTGAGGAGGAGCAGGTCGAGCCCGACGCTGACCCGAACGAGCCTGCCGGGCGCCTCCCTCCGCCGTCAAGTAGCTTGCAGCGGGAGGAGCCCGCAGCCCGCCAAGAAGACGCCTCCGAAGACCGGAGAAGTGGCGGGCGGCAGACGGACCAACAACCGCCTCGCCGCCCGGCGCGCTCCATCGCGGCAAGTACGGTTGCAGCGGAGTGCCTCATGCCGCCACAAAGAACGGGAGCGGGCCTTCGGAGCCTCGCCCCAAAGACACCGCCAAGCGTCCGAGGAGCCTACTCCTCCAGCTCGTCGTCTTGGAGCGGAATTTGACTTCTCCGCTCTCAGCTCCGAGGAAGAAGAGGAAGAGTAAGATCTTGTCGCTGCTACTTGCAATTCTTCAATTTCTTGCTTTGTCTTGTATCGACTTGCTTCATTCGACCTCTTTCCTTTTCAGGACACCGCTCGTGAGGGCATCAAGAGAGCCAAGACTCGGTGGTTGTCGTCGAAGGCGATTCCCTAATGGCTGTGGAGGCACGTCTGAGACTCCCTTGCGGATCCGCAACCCTTCAACAGAGCAGCCCAAAGACAGCCCCCAGCGTAAGTGTTTGGATTATCTCTTACGGTTCGGTGTGCTTGGGTGCTCCTTCTTCTTGACGACGGCTTGTTGATTTGTGTAGGAGCGAGCAGCCTCATCAGGAGGTCCCGGAAGTCACTCCTGAAGTCCTGTCTGCTTCAACTACGCTGCCAAGGGAGAAATCTCCGCCAAGGGAGCGCTCTCCGGCAAGGGAGGCATCTCCGAAAAGGGGAGCTTCTCCGACAAGGGGCAGCGCCGACGACCCTCCGGTGGTGGAGACCGCGGCAACAGATCCCATTGCAGGTAATCTTCTTGCTTGAAAATCTTCCTTGGGTTCTCTTTCTTCTGTTCTTCTTGAACATCTGCTTGACTGTTCTTTCTTTCTCTGATCATCAGATCCATCTACCGGAGAGCTGATGGAGACTGAGGTCGCCGGCGAGGAGGACGTTCGCGGCAACAATGACGACGCCGCCAACATGGAAGAGGAGGCCGATGCCGATGGGTCCGCCGGCGAGGAGGCCGCCAAGGCTGCCGGTGCAGAGGCCGGGAGGGTCGGTGATCGTCGTGGCCCCGAGGCCGCAGGAGCGCCAGCGCTGCACCGACCGCCGATCCCCCGCCACCGATGCCGCACTGGACTCCAAGAGCCCCAGCCGGCGCCTATCGAAGGCCGGCGAAGGTGTCTTCATCAAGCTTCCATGGGCATCGAGCTCCAGGGCGCCGGTCGAGGGAGAGACCTTCGACGTGGAGCTGCTCGCCTCCGCTGGGTTGTCGCTGGTTGACGCGCCAAGCAGCAGCAGCGGCGAGCCTGAGGAGGAGGAGCTGCTGAAGAAGCTGCTGTCGCTCTACCGCATCCGACAAGCTAAGCTGGAGTCGCGGGAAGCACTCGTCGCGAGGGCGGGAGCCGACATGGAGAAGCGCGCAGAAGAGCTCCGGCGCGCCAACAAGGAAACTCTCCGGGACATAGCGGAAGCGCGGGAGCAACTTGCTGAGGAGCGCACTGCCTTCATCCTAGAGAAGGCCGAGGTCGAGGAGCAGCAAAGGCTTGCCGACGAAGCTCTCTGCGAAGAAGGTGGTGGCGCGAGCGGAAGATCAACCTCGGCAGCCTACGAGGAAGATCTTTGCAGCATGAGCAATCAATTGGCGGAGCACTCAAAGAGGCAAAGGGCGCCGCCGCAGCTGCCGAGGCCGCCAAGAAGGAATTGGAGACGAGGGTGGCACAGCTGGAGGCCACCCTCCGTAAGAGCGAGGAGGAGGTCACGGGCTGAAGCGCTTGGCCGAGAAGGACGCCTACACTCTTGGCGAGCTGCAGGGTCGTTTTGCTGAGAAGATCAAAGAGCTCGACGCCGCCAAGGACTCCAAGGCGGATCTGGAGCTGAAACTGACCACCCTGACGGAGACGCTGAACGGCGCCAAGGAGCGGGAAATGGGCCTGCTGGAGAAGATTAAGGCCAACGAGGGGCTGTTGGCGAATGCCGCGACTGCCCAGGATACTCTCAGAGATAGCATAATGCACTGGACAGAAGGTCTTGTGGACACCGCCGCCGCCATCCACAATGAGCTGATGGAGCTGGGGATGGTGGATCTTGGGTACTCCACCGACGAGAACCTCCAAACCAGCGCCAAGCTCAGCCTGTTCTTCAAGGGCGTGCTGACGGGTCTCCAGCGGCTCCGGGAAAAGCAACTGGCCGATGAGTCGCGCCAAGTCTGCGCCAGGGCTCTCCAGAAGGTGCTGATGAAGGTGGCCTTCCGCAACCCAGGCGTCAACTTCACCAACGTCCTCAAGTCCCTGCCTCCATCTGCTGACGTTGAAGCGCTCAAGGCCCTTGTCGCACCCATCGTGGACAGGGTGAGCGGAGTCAAGAGGCTCGATGGCGACCGCGTGGACTAGGCCGCCAAGTTTATCTTTTCCTTGTCACTGCAGATCATGTTTAGTAGAACAATTTATTAGATCTGCGACAAGTTATTTTGTAATATACTCTATCTTAGGCAACAATTGCAATGTTATTCCCTTTACTTGATTTCTTCCCTTGTATGTTTGTGCCCTACGCTTTTAGGGAACTTGTCGGTGCGAGCACCTTTGCCATGATGTTGAGTGCGAACGTCAAGAGCTTCTTGGTGATGCTGCCTCCGACAAGCAACCTTGTCGCAACTAGTTGCAGCACGCTTAAGTTGTTGAGCGGACTCGAAACAAAGAAAGGGCGCAAGCTAGCCGCGAGTTGGTTCCTCCGCGCACAGGTTTTCCATACAAAGTACTATCGTTCGAGGAAGATAACTTGAAAATTTAAAAACTGATTGCTTAAACTTAGCAACTTAGCTTTTCTGTCATTTGCTTCCCGACAAGGTGATACTTCCTCGAGCGACACTTGGTGGCCCACACCATTATCTTCTCCTTCCCCCCCGGTTAACTTGTGGGTGGATGAACCTTCCTTTCTTTTGAGAAGAAAGAAGAGAAAACAAAGTTATGGAGCCTAGTGGCTCGTTATCGCTTACCGGGTACGGATGCTGCACAAAATGTCAGATAACACATGCATAATAATGATGAAAGCATGAAATTGACAAATTGTGCGCAACACATGAGCTTTACTGATGCACGGGGTCTGCGCCCGGCTTTGTACAAAGGATTACATGCAACAGCGGCAAGACTTGTACAAAAGGGTGGTTGCCGGAACAGGTTCCGGCAACCGCGCCTTATGGGTAAAACTTACGAAGATGCTCTATGTTCCAGGAGTTGCTCACCGGAACGCCATCTTCGGTCTCTAGGCGGACAACGCCAGGCCTAGTGACTCGCTTCACCCGATAAGGGCCTTCCCACTTCGACGTCAACTTGTTGGAATTCTTGGCGGACTGAACGCGCCAAAGATGTCGGGGAAGCTGATCATGACCCACGAACACCTATGGGACCTGGTCCCTTGTGGTTCGGAGGGGGCGGAGAATGCACAAAGAGCGGATCGAGGCGATGCACACGAGCAGATTTACCCAGCTTCGAAGCTCTCCGGAGAGATAATACTCCTACTGCTGCTTGGTGGATTGTATTGTGTTCTTGCTAGGGAGCAATGGAAGCTACAAAACCTAGCCTAAGTGAGTGTGGTCTCGCGTGAGTCGAATGAACCGAACCAGCCGAACCCTTTCTCCGTTGCCCTTGGGCCTCCTTTTATAGGCTCAAAGGGGTCACCACAGGTGGCAAGTAGACAAGGGTAAAACAGGAAAAACAGTGGTTGGTACACCAACTTGTACAGTGTACAGTGCCCTATACCTAATTCTGACGGCAAGGGACAAGAGTAATAAATGCCCGCCCCGATCGCTGAAAAAGGCAACAGGACCGCTGCGCCTCCGTTCGTCATGATGGTAGCTTGTCAGCGCCGCTGCTCCCCGCTGGCTGCACAGACCTTTGACACGCGTGCCTGGAGTAGCCCCATGGCGACATCGTTGGCGGATGAGCTGGAGCGGAGATGAAGAGAGTTGCTGCCGCAGCAAGTGCCTTGCCGCTGCAGAATCCTTGTCGCGCCGGGAGCTTGTCGCTCACCAAGCCTTCCCGCAAGCTCCTCTTGCCGGGCCTTGTTTCCTTCGTGCCTTGAGTGGTCTTCGGCAAGCTCCTCTTGCCGGGCCTTGATTACTTTGTTCTTGAATGGCTCCAAAGGAGCCGTGGAGGACCTTGGCGCCACTTGGCCAGCCTCGCCATGGGTGTCTGCGATTGCCCGCAGACGAGTTCGGGGTACTAGGGTACCCCTACTCTAGTACACCGACAGTACATTACGCCACATAAGTTCATACGACCACCAAGTTACTACCAACTTCCACTTACTGGACGATCTTCATATCCAGTCGGACCCAAAAGTTATACCACCAAAGTACCAGTTACTACCAAGTACCAATTACTAGTAAGTTGCACTCACTGGACCCAAAAGATGATACTACCAACTTCCAGTTACTGGCTACTACATACATATCATAAAAATAGCATCAAACTACTCCCATGGGTCAACGAATCCTCATGCCACTGGCCATGTTCACCCTAAGCCCACCTCCACTCCTTTCCATGAACCTAAAGATAGCCATTTGATCTTCTTTCATTTTGGCGTCCTGAACGACTTCTCTCCAGTTCTTCATCATGATCGCATGCCCGTCCTTCTTGACCATCTTGAACAAGACCTTTTTAGAACCTTCAAAATGTTTGTTGGTGACACGCACAACCATGGGCTTTCGCAGATAGTCTTTGAGGTAGGCCTGACTGTAATCCTTTAAGAAGCACTGATTGCACAGGGAAATAAATAATTACATAAAAAATAAGTATGATTTGCACAACCACGCCCGTCCTCCTCTCTGTCTCTACATGATGGCATGTTCACTTGTGAAATATGATATGCAAAAAAAGAAGAAGTCCAAGTGTTTACCATCTCGCTCTTCCCTCTGATGACTGCCGAGCGAGTGATGGTGCTGACATAGTATGGTATGGGAGTTTTGCACTGCTTTACTATGGATTTGAGACAGTCCCTCCAATCCTGGTTTAGCAATACATGGTTGCCGTAGAAGATGTCATCCTCGAAAGTTCCTCTTCTCCATGGGTATCCCTGACCTGTATAAAAAAATTAAGATGACAGAGTAGTAAATAATTTCATAAATAATATCCAGAACATCAGCACTGGGTTGATGATCAATGCCTACTTCAATGATCAAGAAATGAAGGACATAGATAACCCAATCACATCCACCCAGCAATATCTCATAGAAACATGGGCAAATTGAATATTTGATTTATTTAAGCTAACAACTAAACACTGCTCTATTTAAGCTCTAGTTCCGTCAATGTTGATTTGGAAGGTCATCTATAACCCAAACAGAGTAGTGTGTGGTAATCAAGTGTCACTCAAACATCAACTTTAGATAGTTCACAGTTCATTTAATATCTGACCAGCCATATAGAACTTTACCCCTGTGTGCCAAGATGGGATTGTGGTCCACATATCCATCTCCATCAGAACTATCATCAGTGTCATAGTCGCTAGAGGTGCCGTCATCACTGCTATAGCCGTCACTCCCATGTGAAGTGCCATCTGAAGCATCATCTGAGGTGGTCCGGTGATCACTATCTTCACTGCTGATGAGGATGGTTTCCCTTGCCATTCAAACCTGTTGCATGCATTGCAATGAACAAATGTTAGTTATTGATATATGAAATCAGTTTTACACTAGAAATTGTTAGCACCATATACAATGTGAATAATCTTTTCGCATACTTCTTGCTAAGTACGTAGTTAATGTATAAAAATCTACACAAAAAAGCTAGTCGACAACCAGATTGATACTACTAGACTATTCGCATGACTAGTGAAGACTAGTGGTTAGACTCATAATCACTGGGCAGACATAACCAATTAGGATATTTCAAAGTTACAATTTTTTTGGCATATTTTTGTGACATTGGCAGAAATAGTTGGTAGCCAACCAATCACTAGCGAACATTTGGCATTTTGCCAGATATTGGCATGCCAAATTTTGGCATCGAACCATTCATGCTGACAGATCATGATTGACTTGCTACCAATGTTGGCATTGCCAAATATTGGCAAATTTATGTGAGCTGGACAAGAAAACTTGGTAACCAACCAATTATTAGCCATGTATATTTGGCATCAAACCAATTTCGCTCATAATTCGAACAAGCAATAAAAGGAATCGTCAAAAATATAAACCAACCATAATTGTTACACCATGATTGGTAGCCAACCAATCACTTAACAGATCATTTCATCAAAGGTATGCACAAGTTAGCAGACTTGCATAATTAACAAATATTCAAAAAATGAACCATGATTGACTGCTCTCATCGAGTAATACGTGAAACGATAACTGATCTGCCTTTGATCACTGCAAATTTCCCGATGGGCTGTTGTGTGCTACCATTAGGTAATAAATATAAAGTCTTTAAATTGCCCCAACAAAACAAATAATGCATTTGCTCCTGTACATAACATTTTTAGAGGTAGCTGTGGAGGTTAATTTTCCAGTGAGAATAAGGACATGGTAGCATCTCTCAAGCAAGATGGCAGCATAGTGAAGGCTATGAGAACGAGCAAGGTATGTTGTCAAACAGTCACCCTTTTGTATACTTGCTATGTATTTACTCATTACTACCAATACCAACAAGTAAAATCATGATTATGAAGTATAATGGCACAAAATCCAACAGTGAGGAATTTGTTGCAATATGAACTACTAGCTCACAGCAAATCTTCATTGACCCCAACAAGCCCATACCATATCATGGCGATAGGCTGACATAATTCAAGTAAGCAGTAACAACAATCATAAAAAATATGCACCAACCAAAAATATTACATGTGTGCACATATCATCAAAAACATGCACCAATCAAGAGCCATCTATACTTGACAAATCCTTCAAAATATGCACTAACCATCGAGTAATACATGAAACTATAACTGATCCTCATTCCATCATTAAAAAATTCATCATGGACTACTTCTGTGCACGCCTTTTAGTTTTTAATAATTAAGTATCAGCAAATACATATACACAGTCTTCAAACTATCCCAACAAACCAAAACATGTGTATGCTCCTGTGAATATACTTTTTATATATCTAGCAGTGGGGATCATTTTCCAGGGAGAAAAATTACTTGATATCATCTGTCAAGCAAGATGATAATATAGTGAAGGCTATGTCGACGAGCAAGGTATGCTGGCCAACACCCACCCTTTTCTCATACTTGCTACCAAAGTGTTTACCCATTACTACCCATACGAACAAGTAAAACCATGATTATGCAGTACATTGTCAGATTATCTTGCTGTAAAATTACTTGTTGCAATATGACCTACTAGTTGACAGTAAATCTGCGTATACCCGAAACATGCACACAAGCAAGTGTCTGCTTTTAACTTGGGCGGTGCTGCTAGATCGCAAAATTAAGGTCAGATCGACATGCGAAGGGCAGAGAAGATCAATCTTGCCTGCGAAGTGGTACCAGATGGGGCTGGAGTAGACTTGTTCAAAGCTGGCAACACCGGAGCTCCAGGCGGCGCGGCCAGGGATTGGGGAGAAGAGGTGCTGTTGTCGAACCTTGTTGTCGATGAAGCAGTGGAGAATCGTGGCTGGAGCAGGGGGAGTTGGTGGCCGGAGCAGATTCGGCCGATTTGAAACGACGGGGGCGGCCAACGTGACGGCTTAGCAAACCCTAGCCGTCGCCCTCCGCGTCTCCTCTCTGTCTCTGCAAAGAACGAAGTGTGGTGGGATTGGGAATGGGGATGGGGTTGGGCCATTGCTCGCTTTTCTCTCTGCCTCCCACTTGTACAGGCCCACAAAAGAACCAAGTGTTGTGCCGGATCAGATGCAGATTTGGCAGCTTACCAATTCTGGCCAAACAGAAAAAATCAGCATCACCAGGCCGGCAGGACCACCACAGGTGTGCTTTTGAAGAAACGCTAAAAATACAGTGTTGTTCATATTGCATGTGCATGAGTCTTTCAGTAAACCAAATGATCTTGAATAATTTTAAGCACTCCACAGTATATATATGAAAATAATGGTTAACCAATAAAATGGTAAACTATTCGATGCAAGGTTAAATTTTTTAAATCAATAATTGAATTGCATGCATTTTTATGATTAAATTTAATAAATATAACATTTTTTTCAAAAACTATGATAATTTAAATATTCATTGGTATTTAAAAAAATAACTGCAAATGACTACTTATGCCAACCACAACTTCTTAAGGGTTTCGATTATTCATGTTTCTTTGGCATGCTGGTTCTCATAACGCCTTCTTCGTACCTTCTCTTTGTCCGACAAATTCCTGAGATATTGGGCTAGTCCCTTGTGTTTCGCCTTCACACCATGCTTCATTTGGTAGCCTTTGGCAACTCCTTCGGCGTGCTCAAGAATACTAACGAAAGCCGGGTCCAGATATTTGCCATAGAAAGCGCAACGATACGCCATATGCTAAAGCACGTTGCACTGTCCATTCTGCAATTCTTCAAGGGTTTTCTGAGTGTGTGTATCCATCTCTCCTTCATAAATGTCTGCATAATCATCAGAATTGGGCTCCAAGTTTAAATTATGTATGATATAAGCTGAACCATTGTTTACAGTAACTAATATTCCCTAAGTTCCATACTGTAGTGCCTATAAATTATTTTTAATATAAATATTTATTAACTATGAAAATTTAAGGAGAAAAAGCAATATCAATTCCATATGGAAGCATAAATCATATGATGTACTTTTAAAAAATGTTAATAAACATGGACAACCTTTATGATGTCTGACTTTTAGCATAAAACAAAAATGCACTAAATTGTGGAGTGGATGAACCATTAATTTGTCAAAGATTGATTGAATAAATAATGATCATTACATAATGATGATCAACAATATATTTTGAGCTAGATTCCATTATGCCAAGTCAACAACATATTGATGGTTTAATTATTAACCTCTAACCTTAAACTTGAAGACATATGTAGGGTTAAAAAAATAAAATTACCGTAACGGAATTCCAGTCCATGCCGTGCATGTGCTGCTGCTTGTGATCGACGACGGAGTAGTGCACTTCCTCGTTGACAGAATGCTTCTCTGGGTCGGATACCGAGTAGTCCAAAGCTTTCTCATGGGGATCCTGATCCATGTGATGGAATACGACGTCGGTGGTTAGCACCGCAAGTCCACGATCTGTCACGACGGCGTCCATGACAGACCCCCCACGTCCATGGCCCCGATCTGTCACGACGGCCAATCGACCTCCACGAGTGGATTTCTTATCCGGCGGCAGGGAGGCGGGCGTGTGAGCGGCGGCGATGGCTTTAGAGCATACCCTAGGGGGAGAGATGCGGGGAGTAATTGGTAGTTACCTACTATAGTGGAAATACTTCAGTGTTGGGCGCCTACAATGCAGCGGGCTTATTTAGGCGCTTAATTAGGATCCTGGAAAAAAATCACAATCGTAGGCGCTTGGGGCAGGCGCTAGGAACTGGATTTTGTACATCTACGTGATGCAATCCAAGGATCGTGTCCGGGGTGGATGGGTTGGGGATTGAAAATTTTGTACATAAACCCTGGTGCTCAAGACTTGTGAAATATCAGATCCAATTGTCATCAAGTGATCTAAAATTTTCAAACTGAGAAAGAAATGTACGCAAAGGCCATTATAGTATTACTTGGATCGAGACTTTGTGATCATCATGTAGCCACGCCACAACCAACACGATGGTCTCCGTGGCCATCTAGACATCACACCATGCACCGTTGGCTGCCTAGACCCTTAAACCATGCATCGATAGTCATCACGTCTCGCATGCATTTGTGATGCTAGCAATGTCATCACGTGATGTCATAAACTAAAAGGCGTGTGACAATAATTTGTAAAACAACAAGAAAATACTTCGTCCCAAAATTTTGACTAAAACATGATTTGATACGTCAGTATTTACACAAATGGAAGACAAGAATTTTGGACGGAGGGAGTACTAAAGCATCAATATTCCAATCCTAGGTTGCTATAAGAGAAGCTTGGATTTCCATCTACCAAACTGAATGCAGCTAAAGGCTGCAATTCCATTGCACTGGTACGTTAGATATGTAGTCGGCACACAACTTAACATGCATAGTTGTACCATAGTTCAGTAAGCATACGATACTTCTTAACATAGTTCATCCATAAAGTCTCGCCAACATACCACAAACTAAGGTAGTACTTAACCTAGTTCAGACCAAAAGAGCTTCCATTATGGCTGCCAGGGTGCGCTCACTGCCCTAAACCCCCTCCAAGAACTCAACAAGGGCAGTGCGTGCCACTCTGGAAGCATATCCATGGGCGTGGCTAGTGGCTCGTCCGAGTGCATGCTAGATAAGACTCATACGGGTGTTATTAATCTTGCGGTTGCAGAAAGGGCATCCGTAGCGCCCAGCACTAGGCCTGACACGTCTGGCATGCACACCACTGACAAGCTCCCTCCCCTTGCGATTCTTGTAGATCATCTGGCCTTCTTCGTCACTATTGATGTCTTCAGATAATATCTACATGTAGTAAAAATGTTGCGTAAATAATGGGAATTCAGCAGGCACAGAGTCTATGAAACATAATATTATAGATGATAGCGTAAACCCGAAACCCTAAATGATCTTGATGAAAGAAGTGTGTTGTTTATTAGGTGCTACATAAACAACCAATCAGATAACATATAATAGAAAATAATGAAGGATCAACCATACATTTATGTGCCAAGCACCCAACACAGTTACCATGACGATGAGAGCACGCAACTTAATGCAAAAAAATCAGTCATGACGTAAAATGCATGAACTGATGATGTACCATGGCAGAGTTGCGTAAAGATGTACCAATGCAAAAACAAGACTTAAAACTTACATGGATGACTTACTGATGTGTCACTGGTTTATGACTCGATAAAATAGGTAGTGAGTTGTATATATTTAGCAATATAGGAAAAGAGAGACGTACCTAGAACACTGAAAATCAACTACATATGTATTCTCCAAGCTTCCAACACACCTCCCTTGCTCACTGATATATTTGCTAGTCAAGTAGTAAGATTTGACTACCATAACCAGCTACTATTTCCTGGTTCTCTATCTTAAAGATACCGCCAATTGTCTATCTTATGGATCTCGTTAGCTAACCGCAAATTGCTACATAAATAAGACCATTCTGTTGCTTTCTTGCATCCAGTCCATTGTCATAAAAGATCCACCCTGTATCTAGTAACATATAGATTTTGTGTGGTTAGTATCATGGATATTGAAAGTCCCCATGTTATCGTCGTGGCAGATTCCCCTGTTGATACCCCGACCGTCAATGGTCCTTAACTATTCAACATTCTAGCTAAGTAGTTATTATGAATTCTGACAAGAAGCGATCCAAAATTTTGTATTTACAAAGAAACTAATTAACAATGCTCAAGTAAAACAGTGATGAAATCCAGTTTCTTTATGCATTTGCCTCCGCTTAGAGATAATCAATGTTTAAAATCATTGTCACAATCACTTAGGTAGATCATTAAATTAAAACCAAAAATCAGTGCTCAAAGAACAAAAGTAGCAAAGCATTTACTCAACATTTTAAGACCTTATTTTCCTAGTGCATAAGTCGTGCTCAGCGCAAATCAATCTTTATGTTATTATCACAATCATCTGCATAGGAAATTCAATTCCAAGGTGCAGCTACTAAATAGTATAAGCACAATAACCAACCATAGCCGGATTATTAGCAGAACAATTTATATAGATCAAAAAATGACCTCTAAAGGGCTCAACACATGTAAACTAGCAAGTTAGGTAACACATCTATAGAATCTAGATAGGCATTTCACCGATTAAAGAAAAAAAGAAACCCTGGCCTTCCCCAAAATTAGAGAAAAGAATAGACCAGACAAAACCTGGGATTTTACAATAATAATAAAGGAGATAGATGACTAACGTCTTCTTCGTCGACGTCGACGGTGACCACACGCTCGGGCACAAGATGAACCAGCCGCAGAGGAACTGGCTGCGGCAGAGGAGCCACCTGCTCCGGCTGCGGCAGAGGAGCCACCTGGTCCGGCTGATGAGCCACCTACTGTGACCGAAGAACCTGGACGGCAGCAAGGACGTCAAGCCCGCCCATGCCGAATTATTAGCACAAAAACTTATATAGATCAAAAAATGACATATACATGGCTCAACAAATGTAACCTAGCTAGACAGCAGCCGATCCAGGATTTCACACTAGGGTGTTCAAAAATTTATATCGTAAACAAAAAACCCACAAATAATTTTGATACAGAGGGAGTAATATCTGAAATGTTCATGTGAAAATAATTTCTATTCCATCATAATGATAGTACTGACATGAATGACAGAAAATGAGGATTATTTACTGCACGACCATAGAATGAAATCAATGGTAATTGGGCTCCAAGAAGCAAGCAGTTTTATACGAATTGGCATGAAGTTTAGTGAAAAAAGTACACCCATGAACCCATGTGGACCTACCCCTGAACCTAGATATACAGAATCTAGGCATGGATTTCTTCGACTAAAGGAAAACAGAAACCCTAGACTTTCCCAAAAAAGGAGGAAAGCACCGACCAGATAAAACTTTGGATTTGGCCCAATAAGGAAGATAAATGACCGACCTCTTCTCCGTCGTCGTCGCCGTCGACCACGGGCTCGAGCGGAGGAGTCAGCAGCTGCGACAGAAGAGTCACCTGCACCGGCGGAGGAGCCACCTGCTCCGGATGAAGATCCAGGATGGCGGCGAGGATGTCAAGACGGCCCTGCTGCCCGCTCGACCCCTCGCCGGTGGCCCGGGCGTCGCCCCCGGCGTGGTCCATCCCTCCCATGGTGCGTGGCATCTCGACGGCAGAGGTGCACGGCATCTCGACGGAGGAGGTGCAGCGGCGGGAAGGGTGCACGGCAAGCGGTGAAGCGTGGGAGGAGAAAACCCTCGTCTGTGGATTTGTGGATGGGGAAGAGGACGACGCGGCCGACGATGAGATTAATAATCGAGAAGCGGAGCGACCGGCTCTAGGATGACTTAATTAGTACTACTTTGGCCACGTTCACACCACCCCGTGTGTTGTTCACACCGCCCCTGATCTGCTAGGCAGGTTTGAAATGGACACGAAAGTGCACAGCCAGGATTTAGGAGTAATGCACGTGTCATCTTGTATTTTTTTAATATGTTGTAAAGCTTCAGAAACAAAGCAATGGTAGATGAAAAGTTACGAAAATTCAGAACTAGTGGTCATCGACTTTGATGTAAAAACAATTGATTTGTTTAATTTATTTGTTAATTCCTAAATATTGAATTTAATCATGCACCTAAACCATGGAGGTTAGTTCACATTGGTCTCATCGTGCGGATTCGTCTACCATATGCATGTCGTTACGGCATTTGGTACCATTGAGGGGAATCAGATGCGGTGTGATGTGACAACATTCATACCGACCCATATCATGTACCCCTAGCCAACCCGACCGGCAACATGCACTATTTGCCACCTCGATGCAAACCATGAACTCATGTCAACCATGGACAACACGCTGCTCAACTAGACACATTTTATGGTAAAATAGTGCATGATGCCCAATCTCGGTGTGCAATATGTGCAGTTGACTAGCGGTGCATGATTTGAGTATAGCTGGCTAGGCGTGCATGGTTGGTGGCTAGATGACTAATAAGTGTGCCTGCATCATGTCCACATTGTCAAGGTTAACCGATGAGTGTATACGAGGCCATGTGTGCATGCATCGTGTTGGTCCAGTAGGCGTGCGGTGCATGGGGCGGGTGAGGGAATCCTGGACTAAGG
The DNA here is from genome assembly GCA_021605205.1 of Aegilops longissima. Classification (NCBI taxonomy): domain Eukaryota; kingdom Viridiplantae; phylum Streptophyta; class Magnoliopsida; order Poales; family Poaceae; genus Aegilops; species Aegilops longissima. The sequence goes on from CM038676.1 coordinate 473,822,877, forward strand.
AGTCCTCGGGCGTCCGTCCTGTTATTCATTGGGTCGGACTGGTGGGCTACGAAGACATGAAGGCCGAAGACTGTGCCTGTGTCCGGATTGGACTCTACTTGGCGTGGAAGGCAAGCTTGGCGACCGAAGATTCCTTCTTATGTAACCGACTCCATGTAAACCCTAGATCCCCTCGGTGTCTATATAAACCGAAGGGGATAGTCCGGAAAGGACAGATATTCAATACCATATACACATAGGCCAGACTTCTAGGGTTTAGCCATTACGATCTCGTGGTAGATCAACTCTTGTAATAATCATATTCATCAATATCAATCAAGCAGGAAGTAGGGTATTACCTCCATAGAGAGGACCCGAACCTGGGTAAACATCGTGTCCCCCGTCTCCTATTACCATCGATCCTAGACGCACAGTTCGGGACTCCCTCCCTGAGATCCGCTGGTTTTGACACCGACATTGGTGCTTTCATTGAGAGTTCCATTGTGCCGTCGACGAACGGTTCGATGGCCCCTTCAATCATCGGCAATGACGCTGTCCAAGGAGGAACCTTCCTCCCCGGACAGATCTTCATATTCGGCGGCTTCGTACTGCGGGCAAACTCCCTTGGCCATCTGGAGAAGATCGATAGCTATACCCCTAGCCATCAGGTCAGATTCAGAAGCCTGAATTACGTCGCAGACATCCGTGGAGACTTGATCTTCACTGGATTCGAGACCGCGGCGATCGCTCCCCCCGATGAACATGACTTAAATTTGTCATCGGATCACATCCAGGAGATGGTTCCTATTGCTGCAACAACCTTAAGGCCGGAGCAGATTGCGCCACCCGAGGCCACCAAGTCCGCGGCGTTGGAGCCGCATATAGACTCAGCCTCATGCAACATCTGTGATAACGGAACGCCGGACTCGGTTATCGATTCTCGAGTTCAGCGCCGCAGATGTCTTCCAACACTCGCCCATGGGCGACCTACTAAACTCATTAAAAAACCTATCCCTGGAGGATGACTCGTCGCCGAACTATGTTCGGTTCGAACTTACGGCTGATGATGGAGAATTTTGCTTCCCACCCGCCACCCACTTCATAGCCACTGTCGAAGACCCAACCAACACGCTTGACCTTGGCCCCGAAGACATCGACGGTACGAACGATGATAAGGGGCAAGGCCAGAACTCACTACCCGCTAGACGCGGGATGGCTGCCTCATGGTACGACGTGTGCATGATAGACACACCCAACGACGCTTTCGACGATGACAAGGAGGACCCAGTTGAAGATAAACCTCCTGGTGCACAGTACGAAAACTGGCGCGCCTTGCACCGCTCCAAGTCACGATGCTCAAGAGAAAATAACACTAGCACTGGAGAAGACAACACTCCGGACGATGGAGACCCTGTTGAGGTAGGATCCGAACTGGAGGAACAGGAAGGCGGGCAAGACAGCCCTGACGAACAGGCAGCATATAAAGACTCAGAGGATAGCAATTATCTCCCACTCTCCGAGGAAGAGGAGATCCTAGACAACGAGGATCTTATCGTGCCTAAGGAACCTCTCAAGCAGGAGCACTTTAAACACCAGCTCATAGCGACTGCAAGGAGCCTAAGAAAGAAGCAGCTGCAGCTTCAAGCGAGCCAAGATTTGCTCAATGATAGATGGACCGAGGTCTTGGCCGCCGAAGAATACGGCCTTATCGGCCCAGACTAGAGCCACCCCAACAGCAGGTGGCCCCCTCAACACGATGGCAGAGCGTTGGAGCCCACACCACCATCTAATAAGGCTGTAGGCCGACCACAGTTCGGTTCGGACAAAGCGGCAGAGCATCATACCAACCCATTCGGCCGTGAAAACAAGAACAAAACAGCTCGGGGGAGCACTCGCGACATCCAACATGACCTGGAGGGTAGAACAGGACACACACAGTCAATACACAGATCGCGGGGACATGCCCCGACCCGTGATGATGGTCACCTATTTGGACACAACAGAGCCGACCACGCTCGGTCCGAACTCCATACACAGAGTCCGCTGGAGGTGCTTCATAGTGTGGCTCAACATAGAGGATCCGCACACCCTCTCTGCTTCACCGACGAGGTAATGGAGCATGAATTTCCAGACGGGTTTAAACCCATTAACATCGCATCATACGATGGAACAACAGATCCCGCGGTATGGATTAAGGATTACCTCCTCCATATCCACATGGCTCGCGGAGACGACCTTCATGCCATTAAATACATACCTCTCAAGCTTAAAGGGCCAGCCCGGTACTGGCTAAACAATTTGCTAGAAAACTCTATTGGTAATTGGGAAGACTTGGAAGACGCCTTTCGAGGCAACTTCCAAGGAGCATATGTCCGGCCACTAGATGCCGATGAATTAAGTCATATTGTCGAGAAGCCCAGTGAGTCAGCCAGGGAGCTCTGGACTAGGTTCTTAATCAAAAAGAACCAAATTGTTGATTGTCCGGACGTAGAAGCCCTCGCAGCCTTCAAACATGGCGTTCAGGATGAACGGCTAGCACATCACCTCGGCCAGGAAGGACCCAAATCCATGACAGCCCTTACCGCTCTGATGACTCGCTTTTGTGCGGGAGAAGACAACTGGCTCGCTCGTAAGAGAAACAACGCCAGCGACCCAGGCACTTCCGAAATTCGAGACGACAACAGTAAGCCACAACGAACCAAACACAACAGTCGTAATAATACTGAAGGATTACGCGACACAGCGGTCAACGCTGGATTTTACAATCCGAAACCCGGTCAACGGAAGAAGCCACTAAAGGCAAACAAGGATGGATCATCCACCCTTGACAGAATATTGGACCGACCGTGTCAGATTCACGGTCATCCTGATGAGCCAGCTAACCATACCAACAGAAACTGTTGGGTCCTCAAGCAGGCAGGCAAGCTCAACGCCGATAGCAAGGGGAGGAGGCCACCAAGCGATAAAGACGACGAAGCGGCTTGCCAGCCAAATATCAGGGGCCAGAAGCAGTTTCCCTCCAAAGTCCGACCACTCCCAGAACCGAAATAGCAGTTCGGCTTCCGCCACCCACCTACAATACCGGCGAGATTTACACCACGCGTACATCACTACGCACTCAGGATACCATGGGCATCAGCGGAAGCACAATATGGACAACCCTGCAAGAATCCCAGTAACGTTTTTATCCATTTTTTATTTTTCTGTATCATTTCTTAAGAACAGGTGACCAACACGACAGCATCTACAACGGACTCTATCGGAGTTCGGATCCGTACACTCATCTAAGGGGCTACTTCCATTAAGGATTCCCCTCCCCAAGGACGGGAGGCGTAGACGTGCGACAGGAGGTCCAAAATAACTTTTTGTAGACCGCACTCTTTATTCCGAGCCTGTACTATGCCCTTTTTTCCTCTGTACCCGACCCCGAGCATGTCAAATAGCCGGGCTTGTGGTTTCTTTTTTATTATTATCTTTATATATATACATAAATTCGTCACTGGCGTATCGCTCCGCTCCCGGTAAACCTGACCAAACTAATCTTTCATACTCTTGCAACAATGAGTACGGCCTCAACGGCCGCGCTACAGATGCACCTCGGCATACCCTGCCAGGGGCTCGGTATAGGAACGAAAGAGTTGCCAGCAAAAGTTTGAATAGCTCTACAGCGTACTTCGGTGTCGCATGTTTGGCCTTATATGCATCCGCTCCGAATCATTGTCTTGGGTCAATACTTGGGTTGCCCGGCTCCTGTGCTTGCTACCCTACGTTCCGCTCTATCAGCTAGGATATTAAAGGGAGAACTACTGCGATTGTGCCCTGGTCTAAACCGGACGAGCACCTCAGTAGAGAAAGTCGAACTGACAGTCATTATGCGGCGAGAGCTGATCAACCACTTAACGACTTCTTGGAATCCTTAGCGATTCTCCATGCCACACGAGTGATCTTTTTTAGATCAAATATGCAAGGCATCATACGCCGCATACATACCAGGGGCTATGTCATAGCCCCACCATAAAACTCGTATGGCTAAGTGAAAGTGTTAACGCTTTATAGTCCGATTTCCTGGTTCGCTGCATTATCACCTCCTTTGCAGACAAAGATGTTGGATAAAGAGTGATTAAATGCTTTTCCGAACACCCCCGTACTTCCTACGAGGGGGCTGAAGCCGACGACTGGAAAACTTTCAGATTATATTAAAACGGCCGCACAGGAGGAATTCAAGCTTTGAAGCAAAAACATAAAATAGGTCAAGTATAAAATTGTCTTTTACAACTCTAAATACACCTCACTCGAACATTATGTTCTTCGAGCATTGACCCTCTATCAGGCGGGCGGCTTCCAGGACGTCTTCAAAATAATGCTCCAGCTCATTACGGTCCTTGCCCTTGGGCAGACTCTTCGCCGCAACATCGACGGCCTTCATCTTCCCCCAGAACGTCTTGACTCAGGCAAAGGCCATCCGTGCACCCTTAATGCATGCCGACCGCTTCGCAGCATCGATACGCGGCACCGCATCAACAAGACGATGCACTAGGCCAAAATAGCTCTTGGGAACATGCTCACTCGGCCACAACCGGATTATGAAATTTTTGATGGCGTCGCCGGATATCCTATGAAGCTCGGCCCATTGGGACATCTGTTCATTTAGCAACAAAGGGCGCTTTGATGCACCAAATTGTGACCAGAAAAGCTTCTCCGTTGCATACCCCTCTTGCGCTCGGTAAAATTTCACCGCATCGGAAGAACTCCTTGGCAAGTCCAAAAATTCGGCCGAGAACTCCACACCTGGTTTAGCTGAGCATAGTCCGGATCGCCAAACTTAGTCTGAAGCAAAAAGGGCTTACCGGCTGCTATCTCCTTAGCCTGCCGGATCTCTTCACGAGCTGCCCTAGATTCAGACCGAGCTTCACTCGCCTCTCGTACGGCCTTATCAAGTTCAGCCATTTTAGCTTTATTATCCTTCTCAAGGAATTCACAGCTGCTGGCAGTATTCTTCAATTCAAGCGCTAGTGCGGATATTTTTTCCTCACTTTGGTGCCGAGCTGCTTGTTAGGCTCTGAGATCAGCTGATGCCTTCTTGGCAGCCGCACCGCTACAGCGGGCCTGCTCCTTGGCCCGAGCTAGCTCCGCCCGAAGAGCTTCAATGGCGGTAGCACCATCTGCAACCATGCACATTTCATATAAAACTCTTTTTAGAGTCAGGCTTAAAATACAGGCACATTGGTGTAAGGAATATTTGAAATATATACCTTGCGAGTCATCAAGACGCTTGTTAATCAACATAATGTCATCCTCCGCAATATCCAGCTTTCGCTGTAGTTCGGCCACTTCCGTATTTCGGGTAGCCGGAGGAGGGGAGGCAGCCTGTATTCCATGTTAAATCAAGTTTAGTACCTGAGCACGTCTTTTCGATCCTTCGATCGCCTCCTTTGGCAGGCAATCCGAGTTTCAGGGGCTACTGCATATACAACAGGTGCATTCTGTCAATAAAATTCCATTGGCAAAGTTACATCACAAACCTCAAAAACCTTCAGAAGGCTCGTGAAGGCCTCGTTCAACCCGCTCTTCGCGGATAAAACCTTGTCGACCACCATAGCCATCAAGGCATGGTGCTCCTCCAAAATGGACGCTTGTCGCAGCATGTCAGTTAGCGTTTCCAGCGCTCCTGGGTCTTCGGAAACTGCCGCCGGAGGGCGGCATTCCTTTGAAGGAATCGGCCCACTCGCCTCCAGAATTATCTCAGGCTGTGAACCGGATAGTTTGGAGCCGTCATGCTTGATCCCCGAACCCTGAGTGACAGAGGAACCACCTTCGGGTAACGCCTTCTTCGTTTCCTGCACTACTTGTCGATCGGGAGGAGCCCCCCGGGACGATACCTCTAAATCATCCGCCCAGTTGGGCGGGGAGGTGGGAGAAGGTGTGTCACTCTCCATCATCTCTGGAAGAAGGTCTCCCGAGGAGGAAGACGATTGAGGAACACCAGGCGTTAACCTGCGAGGACGTACATATGTCGAAGGATTACTTCAGTAATAAGAAAGGAATGATGTATGATTAAAATACCCTGCTGCACTTACGGTTTGGCCAGAGGTTCGTCCTCATCATGAAGCTCTACATCAACATTGCTTGCCCGGCCCAAGCCGCCCAACGATGGCGTTTTCCCTTTCTTGGAAGTTTACCCTCCTGATCTTCAGAAGCGGCCCTATTCTTGCTATGAAAGCTTCCTTTGCACCTTTGCCCTCGGGGAAAAGGGTTTTGGTTTCCCCGAACACATCGTATGATTCATCCTCGGGGCGGGCATCACCTCTGGGCTCCCCGCTCTCGTCCCTCTCTGCGGACACCTGGTACAGTGTCGGAATCAGCATCCTCGTCAGCAGGGAGGTCGCAGAGTCTTCGAGAAGGGGCGCCGGACACCAGATTAACACCGCTTTATTTATCCAGTCCTGTATAGGGACGCATTGTTCAGTATCTTGTCAAGAGATGCTTGAATGGAAGGTGTTCAGAGTTCGAGTACTTACCGCGGTGTCCAGATGATTGCAGTCAAGGCCGACATCTTCGGTGGTGTCCAGCCATTGCTCTCATTCCCCGAAATATAATTTCCACATTCCTTCGTGCGTGGTGCCGAAGAAGTGCTGAAGAGGCTCCTCTGGATTAAACTCCCACATACGGAGAGGCCGCCGCTGACATGGCAGGGTCCGGCGGACTAGCATTACTTGAACGATGATCACAAGACCGATGCCCTTCTCGGTAAGGCTTCGGATGCGACCTTGCAAAGTCTGCACTTCATTGACGGATCCCCAGTCCAGTCCCTTATTGATCCATGAAGAAAGCTGAATTGGAGGGCTGGGTTGGAACGCTGGCGTAGCCGCCCACTTGGAGCCCCGCCGCTCGTTGATATAAAACCACCCCTGTTGCCACAGGTCGGAAGACATGGCGAAAGATCCTTCAAACCAAGTCGCGGTGGCAAGCTTGCCTATTGTGACGTTGCCGCACTCTGGCTGCTCCTCCTCCGTCACCTGCGGCCTCACATCAAACGTCTTGAGCCACAAACCAAAGTGTGGAGGAGTCCGGAGGAAGGCCTCACACGTGACGATAAACGTCGAGATGAGGAGAATAGAGTCCGGGGCCAGATCATGAAATTCTAGCCCATAGTAGAACATGAGCCCCCGGATGAAGGGGTTAAGCACGAACCCTAACCAATGGAGGAAGTGGGATACAAACACTACCCTCTCGCCGGATTTGGGGGTAGGAACGACCTGCCCCTATGCAGGGAGACGATGAAGGATTTCCGGGGTCAGATACCTCGCAGCGCGAAGCTTCGCAATATCCTCCTCTGTGAGAGAAGAAGCCACCCACCGGCCTTGACGGCTGGATCCGGACATGGTTAGGGCTGGTGGCGATGGGAACCCAAGGGTTGGAACTTGGGGTGGCTAGGGTTGAGGAAGAAGCAAGCGCAAAGTAAGAAGACTAGTCTGGGACCCTATATAAAGACCCCAGATACTAAGCATATCCACCTGGGTCTCGAAACTTACCTATCTCTAGAGAGTTGTACCCAGGGGACGGTTGGGTTTCCCATGCTTGCATTAATGAGAATCCCGTGAACAAGGGAACACGATCTCTGCCTTGGCAAGACGTGCCAGTAAAACCGCGTCCCGATACGTGGGGCGACGTGCCAGCCAACAGTTGGAAATAGTAACCGGGCAGGCGTGATGCGATGCCATAAACAATTATCAACAAATTAGACTCGTGGGATATTGTATTTTTCTGCAATTATATACACAGGTCCAAATATATCTACTACATCCGCAGACTATTCTGGAGTTCGGAAGGTGGGAACCCGCCTTGCAATGCCGAAGACAATCTGCGCGTCGGACTCCTCGTCATTGAAGCCAGGTTCAGGGGCTACTGAGGGAGTCCTAGACTAAGGGGTCCTCGGGCGTCCGGCCTGTTATTCATTGGGCCGGACTGGTGGGCTACGAACACATGAAGGCCGAAGATTGTACCCGTGTCCGGATTGGACTCTACTTGGCGTGGAAGGCAAGCTTGGCGACCGAAGATCCCTTCTTATGTAACTGACTCCCATGTAAACCCTAGATCCCCTCGATGTCTATATAAACCGAAGGGGATAGTCCGGAAAGGATATATATTCATTACCATGTACACATAGGCCAGACTTCTAGGGTTTAGCCATTACGATCTCGTGGTAGATCAACTCTTGTAATACTCATATTCATCAAGATAAATCAACCAGGATGTAGGGTATTACCTCCATAGAGAGGGCCCGAACCTGGGTAAACATCATGTCCCCCGTCTCCTGTTACCATCGATCCTAGACGCACACTTCGGGACCCCTACCCGAGATCCGCCGGTTTTGACACCGACAGCGGGCCTTGGTGGCTAGAGACCACATAAAGTGGCACCGATTTTTGAGGCAAATGAAGGTTTGGGCCCCGCACTCCTTCCACAGGCCGGACTCGTTCCCTCTCGTTGGCTTGATCGGGTCCCGTTTCATGTGGCCGTGATCTAGATCTTGATTTTTTGAGGTCACAACCCTAGAAATGCTACAGATGTCCCGAATATAGTAGCAGAGCGATAAAGGCCACGCAATGAGCTAACCCCCTCCCCCCTCCCGGGTAATTTAAGTTTATTTTCTCTACTCCTATAAAACACTCAGTTTGTGATGGTGGTGCGCATGTCATCCGTCATTTCTGACCATCAGATCTGCATCTAACGACTGTCATGTAAGCTGTGACATTTTTGGAACATGACCACACTTCTTTGCTCCAATTTGCAGAAACACCTTAGTATCTTCAAACCAATCTCATCAAGACATTCACAAGGAATATATTTTGAGTGAAACTTAATACGATTAGATTTTTAGTGATATATATATATATATACCAAAACTAGTGTTTTTCTTTCAAGTTTGTGACCATGCATTATTCTACTTTGGATCTGTTGCAACGCACGGGCACATTGCTCGCTTCTTAGTGAACGAGCTAACGAGTTTCATGAGTAGCTCGTTAGTATCAACATAACACCAATTTTCATCTTACGCGGCCATTTTTGGAGGCAGCAAACTAGTGCATTTCCTTTTAGTCACCATCTTCCTTCTTGAAAACCACATCTACACACTCAACAAGTATACCGTAACACATCAGAATCTGTTAACAAGCGCTCACAAGCTTAACTAGCTTCAAACAAGCGGATGATTAATGATCACAAGTTTAACAAGCAGAGATGCCAGACCACACACCAATTAACATAGGTCTACCTTAGTTCAACGCTTCCATATATACAAACCCAACAAAGTATAGCATAGTTCGACCATAAACGTCCACCAACAAAGTATATCATAGTTCAACCATAGCAGTTAGCATAGTTAAAACCAAAAGAGCATCAGTTCTAGTCATTCTATCTTCAAATCAATCTCAACAAGTACTCGGCATACGCTGCGTGCTTCACCCCGAAAGCGTAGCCATTCTTGATGCTGCCTTGGGATGTTCGAGTGCATGCTGAATGGCACTCTGGAGGCTGCCTTTCATCAGCTTGTTGCAGCAAGGGCATCCGTAGCCCCCCCTTCTGATTCTAGGCCTGACACCTTTCTCGAGCACACCATTGTTCAGCTCCCTCACCTTCTGCCTCCTGTTGATCCTCTGGGTTTCTGGGTCGCTGCCGACGTCGTCACTTAGGACCTACATATAGTACAAAATGTTGCGTAAGTATATTTAATATGAGAATTCAGCAGGAACAGACTCTATGAAACATAATGTAATTGATGACAGCATAAAATATCTTCAAATGATGTTGAAAAAATAAATGCATAACTTATTAGTTGTTACATAAGCAACTAAATGGGATAGTACCATATAGTAAAAAAATGAAGGATCAACCATACATGTCGAAGAGAGCACTAGCATTGCCACATTTTGCCACACATTTTTCCCAAGCTTGCCTAAGGTTATTTCATCAAAATGAGAGCCACAAGTTGGCAAGCCTAAGGGAATCTTGCCACACTTTTTGTGTGTATGCCATGTGGGGACCAAGTATGGCTTGCATGAGGTGTGGCTGGAACCAAACACTCACTTAAGTTGGTCAAACTTGCCTAACCTTAGGTGTGGCAATCTTTGGCAAATTTAGTCACAAACCAAGCAGCCCTTTAGTGCAACAAAATTCACTTATTACGTAAAAATGCATGAACTGATGATGTTACATGGCAGAGCAACATACAGATGTACTAATGCAAAAGAAAATGAATTATAACTTACATTCATGACTAGATAAAATAGCTAGTGGGCTGTATCTATTTAGGGTTAGAATTTTGTGTGCTTATGATGATGGATATTGAAAGTCCCCATGTTATCGTCGTGGAAGTTTCCCCTGTTGATCGCTACCCCACCCCATCAATGTTCATGAACCATTCAACGTTCTAGCTAAAGTAGTTATTATGAATTCTGACAATATATGATCCCAAATATTGTACTTACAAAAAAGAGTTTTTATCATTTATGCCACCAGTTGTGTCCCACAACTCAGTATCGCCACTAGGAATTTCTACTGCTAAAAAATGCCATCGCTTTGTTAGACACATGCTAAAAAATGCCACTGCACATCATTATTGTGATCTCAAATCTCTTTTGACATGTTATAATGGCATCAATCAATACCTATGGACCAACATACCAGCTCTCCCTCTATCTCACTACAATAAAGTGTGGGCCCACTTGATCCCAACAGCGTTCTTATTTTCCTGTAAAATTATTCGCTTACTTACTCCTCACTAGTGGGGCCACATTTATCATTGAGAGATAGAGAGAACTGAAATGTGGGACTAGGCTTTTTTGTCATATTGGATGGTCAACAAATTTTACATGAAAATAACCATGTGTAATGGCATTATTGAGAAAACATCTAACGGAACGATGGCATTTTTTATACATCTAATGGCATTTTTGAGTAAGCATCTCACGAATCGATGTCATTTTTGAGCGGCTGTAACTTCTAATGGAAAAACTGAGTAGTGGGATAAAACTGGTGGCATAAATGAAAAAAACCCTACAAAAGAACTAATTAAAACAACTCAAGTAAACATTGACGATATCCAATTTTTTCTAAGATAACCGTTGCTTAGAGATAATCAATGTTTAAAATCATTGCCGCATCCACTTATGGAACATTTAAACCAAAGATCGATCAAGTGCAACCAAACATGCACTCAACATTTTAATACCTTATTTGCCTTGTACTGACCAGAGAAAACCTAGGATATTACAAAATAAATAAATAAATAAATAAATAAAGGGGATACATGACTAACCTCTTCTTCATTCTCGTCGGTGACGACCGCAGGTGGGGGCAGAGGAGGCAACACCAGCGCAGATGAATACCCGGCTGAGGCTGAGGAGCCACGACCTGCTCCGGCGGAGAAGCCAGAGGAGCTACCTGTTCCGGATTATTAGCAGAATAATTTATGTAGGTCAAAAACTGACATATACATGCCTAAAAAAATGTAATCTAGCTACACAGCTGCGGATCCAGAATTTCATACTTGGGTGTTAAAATTTTTATATTGCAAACTGAAACCACAACAATATTTTTCAACTGGAGGGAGTAATATCTAAAATTTTCATGTGAAAAGATTCTTTGTCCATCGTAATGACAATACTGACATGAATGACAGAAAATGGAGATTATTTACTTCATGACCATACAATATGACATTTTCATAAACAAGGCATGGTGTTGTTATCCTTAAGTTGCAGAAAATATTTTCACAATCACCTACGTAGGCAATTCAATTCCAAGGTCCAGCTACATATTTGTATTAGCAGAGTCAACAAACCTTGGTGGATTTATTAGCTGAATAATTTGTCTAGATCAAAATATGTTATAATGGCACGTGATAATGGACCAACATGTTATTGTGATCTCAAATCTCTTTTGACATGTTATAATGGCATCAATCAATACCTATGGACCAACATGCCAGCTCTCCCTCTATCTCAATACAATAAAGTGTGGGCCCACTTGATCCCAACAACGTTCTTATTTTCCTGTAAAATTATCCGCTTACTTACTCCTCACTAGTGGGGCCACATTCATCATTGTGAGATAGACAAAACTGAAATGTGGGACTATGATTTTTTGTCATATTGGATGGTCAACAAGTTTTACATGAAAATAACAGTGTGTAATGGCATTATTGAGCAAACATCTAACGGAACGATGTCATTTGTATAGATCTAATGGCATTTTTGAGTAAGCATCTCACAAATTGATGTCATTTTTAAGCGGCTGTAACTTCTAATGGAAAAACTAAGTAGTGGGATACAACTGGTGGCATAAATGATAAAAACCCTACAAAAGAACTAATTAAAACAAATCAAGTAAAACATTGATGATATCCAATTTCTTTCTAAGATAGCCATTGCTTAGAGATAATCAATGTTTAAAATCATTGCCACAACCACTTACGGAACATTTAAACCAAAGATCGATCAAGTGCAACCAAACATGTACTCAACATTTTAATAGCATATTTGCCTTGTACTGACCAGAGAAAACCTAGAATATTACAAAATGAATAAATAAATAAAAGGGATACATGACTAACCTCTTCTTCGTTCTCGTCGGTGACAACCACAGGTGGGGGCAGAGGAGGCAACACCAGTGGCAGATGAACACCCGACTGAGGCTAAGGAGCCACCACGTGCTCCGGCAGAGAAGCCAGAGGAGCTACCTGTTCCGGATTATTAGAAGAATAATTTATATAGGTCAAAAACTGCCATGTACATGCCTCAAAAAATGTAATCTAGCTACACAGCTGCGGATCCAGGATTTCATACAACTAGTGGCATAAATGAAAAATAACTACAAAAGAACTAATTAAAACAACTCAAGTAAAACATTGATGATATCCAATTTCTTTCTAAAATAGCCATTGCTTAGAGATAATCAATGTTTAAAATCATTGCCGCAACCACTTATGGAACATTTAAACAAAAGATCGATCAATGTTTAAATTTATATTGCAAACTAAAACCACACTAATATTTTTCAAATGGAGGGAGTAATATCGACAATTTTCATGTGAAAAGATTCTTTGTCCATGGTAATGACAGTACTGACATGAATGACAGAAAATGAAGATTATTTACTTCATGACCATACAATATGACATTTTCATAACAAGGCATGGTGTTGTTATCGTTAAGTTGCAGAAAATATTTTCACAGCCACCTATATTGGCAATTCAATTTCAAGGTCCAGCTATGTATTTGTATTAGCAGTCACCAAACCTAGGTGGATTTATTAGCAGAATAATTTATCTAGATCAAAATATTGCCTATACAGGGCTCAATACATGTAACCTAGCTAGTTAGCTAACACATCTACAGAATATTGGTATGGAGTCCATCGGTCAAAGATAAAAAGAAACCCTGGCCTTCCCCAAAAATAGAGAAAATGACTGACCAGAGCACTGATACGTCTCCAACGTATCTATAATTTATGATGTATTCATGCTATTATATTATCCATCTTAGATGTTTTATATGCATTTATATGCTATTTTATATGATTTTTGGGACTAACCTATTAACCTAGAGCCCAGTGCCAGTTTTTGTTTTCTCCTTGTTTTTGAGTTTTGCAGAAAAGGAATACCAAACGGAGTCCAATTGACGTGCCAATTTTTGATGATTTTTTATGGACCAAAAGAAGACCATGGAGCATCGGAGTTGGGCGAGAGATGTCCCGAGCTGCCCACGAGGGTGGGGGGTGCGCCCACCCCCTGGGCGCATGGGCCTGCCTCGTGGACAGCTCGGGCATCTCCTTGACGTGAGACCGACGCCAAAAATTCCTATAAATACAGAAACCTTGGAAAATTAACCTAGATCGGGAGTTCCGCCACCGCAAGCCTCTGTAGTCACGAGAAATCAATCTAGGCTGTCGGCATTCTGGGAACGGGGGTCCACAGACTTGCCTGCGTGCGGCCTGCGGCGTGGCTCAAGTGGGGGCCCAGCGCGGCCCAGCTTCATCAGCTCGAGCTCAAGACCCTCGTGAGGGGCCAAGCCTCGCGGGGCGGACGACAGGAACCTTCCTCAGGAGCAGACTCGTCAGGCAGGCTCGCGAGGAGGCGGAGAGATCAAGGAAGGGTACCTCACGAGGGTGCCCCGTGACGCAAGCCATGACGATCGAGACCAGGTGGGCACCAGGCGGGCGCCAGCCCGTGCAATGTCCTCGTTTCCCCTTTGGTGCAAACGAGGCAAGCATAGGCCAAGGCATCAAGCAAAGGTTGCCGCTTCGGTGCAACAAGACCAAGACCAGCAGAGCGGCAGGATGGAGGTCATCGTGGAGCCCAGGACGGCGTCACCGTCAGAGCCTTTGGCAGCCGAAGACCAACTTTAGTCAGGATAAGTGTACTAGATGTTCCCCTTCAAAATGGCCAATTGTTCGCGCCCTTCCCGCTCATTATTTGGGAAGAGGCCCAAGGCCTCCCTCTATAAATAGGACTAGCCACCACAGAGTGAGGGGGAGGAAGAAGAGATCGATCCATCGAGATCACGCATAGAGAGAGAGAGGCGAAATCCGACATAGGCCCTCTGTGGCACCCTGCCAGAGGGGGCCATCATCACCAGAGGGCATGGAGGAGGATCCCGGAGGGGCCATCATCGCCATGAAGGCCAAGGACCAGAGGGAGAACCTCTCCTCTCTCTCGGTGGCACCGGAGTGCCATCGGGAGGGGAATCATCGCCGCGGTGATTGTCTTCATCAACATCACCATAATCATCACCGTCCTCATCTATTTTACGTGGTCCACTCTGCCGCACCCCGCTGTAATCCCTACTTGAACATGGTGCTTTATGCCACATATTATTATCCAATGATGTGTTGCCATCTTATGATGTTTTGAGTAGATATCTTTTGTCCTTGGGTTGATTGATGATCTAGATTGGTACGAGTTGTATGTTTTATTTTCATGTTGTCCTATTGTGCCCTCTGTGTCGCACAAGCGTGAGGGATTCCCGCTATAGGGTGTTGCAATACGTTCATGATTCGCTTATAGTGGGTTGCTTGAGTGATAGAAGCATCAACTCGAGTAATGGGGTTGTGGCGTATGGGATAAAGGGGACTTGATATGTTAATGCTATGGTTGGGTTTTACCTTAATGATCTTTAGTAGTTGCGGATGCTTGCTAGAGCTCCAATCATAAGTGCATATGATCCAAGAAGATAAAGTATGTTAGCTTATGCCTCTCCCTCATATGAAATTGCAATGACGACTATCGGTCTTGTTAACAATTGCCTAGGACAATTCCGCACACCGATCCACCATTATTCCACACTCGCTATTTATAATATTTAGTAATATATTCTAACTTTATGATAACACCACCCACTTTTATATTTTAGCTCTCTGATATCATACAAAGTTATCCTCTTCATACCCACAACATATTTTTATTTCTTGTTTCTAGTTGAAAGCAAACGTTCGGTGTACGTAGAGTCGTATCAGTGGCAGATAGGGCTTGAGAGAATATTGATCTTACCTTTAGCTCCTTGTGGGCTCGACAATCCATACTTATCACTTCCACCTTGGGAAATTGCTACGATGATTCCCTGCACTTGGGGATTATCAAGCTCTTTTCTGGCGCCGTTGCCGGGGAGCAATAGCGTGGGGTTGATATTCTCGTGTGTGCTTGTTTGCTTTCTTCACTAAGTATATTTTGTTTTTCCTTTTTTTTATGTTTATTTGTGGGTGAAACATACAAAAAATTAGAATAATGAAAATACAAAAAAAATTACTTGCCTTTCATGCCTAAAAAGTTTTTCAAAAAGAGAAGTGATTGGAAAGTTATGCATTGAAGAAGTGAGGGTCGACCTTGAGCACTTGTGTTCATGCTCACGGAAACAATGTAGAATTTTTCATGGAAGTTTCTCTGTAAATAATTATCCCCTTGTGTATATCCATTGTATTATAAAAATAATGTGCCAAGCTTTGGTTTTAGGATGATTAGATTGCTTGCTTACTATGTGCAGAACAAAAACAGAAACTTTGGCTGTAGTGCATGAATTTACATTTTTTACTGGAAGGTCAAATGGGTCTGAAACTTTTTGCACATTACTTCTGTACAAATTTTTCAAATTTTCAAATTTATTTAATAATTTTAGGAGTTACATAAGTTTACTAAACTTCCAGATTACTACAGACTGTCCTGTTTTTGGCAGATTCTGTTTTGTGTGTGTTGTTTGCTTATTTGGATGAATCTACGGCTAGTATCGGGGGGTATGAACCATAGAGAAGTTGGAATACATTAGGTTTAACACCAATATAAATAAAAAATGAGTTCATTACAGTACCTAAAGATAGTGATTTGCTTTATTACACTAACGGATCTCACAAGTTTTTGTTAAAGTTTTGTGTGGATGAAGTGTCTGAAGGTCGAGGAGCTATCAATATGAGAAGAATAAAGAGAGGCAAGAGTTCAAGCTTGGGGATTCCCGAGGCACCCCAAGTAAATATTTCAAAGGATACTCAAGCATCTAAGCTTGGGGATGCCCCGGTTGGCATCCCATCTTTCTTCTTCAACAAATATCGGTATACCTCGGTTTTTGTTTTGTTCACTTGATTTGTGTCCTTTGTGCTTTTGTTTTTCCTTTAAGAACCATGCTAGCATGAGATAGCCCTTCATTGATTTATAGAATACTTCATGTGCTTCACTTAAATCTTTTAAGTATGATCTTATAGAATTGTTCTTTGTGCTTCACTTAAATCTTTTGAGTATGGCTTTATAGAATGCTTCATTTGCTTCACTTGGTTAGTCTATATTAATTGTAGAATTATCCATGAACTTCACTTATATATTTTGGATTATGAATAATACTATCATTTAAAGTGGGTTTGGAAGAGTGTCAACTTTAGGAATTAGTGATCCCACTATTTTGGAGGGTGTTGAATCTTAGTGTGATATTTATGAAAGTGGATTTGGAAGAGTGTCAACTTTAGCTAGTAATGATTCCACCATTTCAGAAGAGGTTCCAATTGAGTATGAGAAAAAAGTTGCTATCCATGATGCTACTGAAAATTATTATGAGGGAGGAATATATGCTTGTAGGAGTTGCAATAATATCAAGTGTCCTCTCTAAGTGCTTCAAGTTTTGAAGTTATACTTGTTTTGCCTTCCTATGCTAGTTGATTGTTGTTCTTATAAATGGTGTGATCTCAAAATCCCTAGGCATAGGAAGTGGGTTATGTTTATATGTGCTAGTTATATTCTTCATGGTGCTCTCTTTCTGTTTCAGTTCTTTTCTTTTATGTGAGCATCATTGAAATCATCATGCCTAGCTAAAAGGCACTAAAGAAAAGCGCTTGTTGGGAGACAACCCAATATTTACCCTTAATGTTTTTGTGTGTTTACATGATTAAGCTACTGTAGTAATCATTTTTTATAGCTTTTGTTTCAATAAAGTGCCAAGTAAGAACTTCGGGAAGACTTGGGTGAAAGTTAATGTGATCTTGCTGTAAAAAACAGAAACTTTGCGCTCACGAGATTAGCTGTCATTTTTTACAGAAGAGTGATTTTGAGTTGATTCTTTTTGCAGAAGATTAATATACAAATTCCTCACGTCCACTAATTTATTTAATAATTTTTGGAGTAGCATAAGTATGGTTTATGTTCAGATCATTACAGACTGTTCTGTTTCTGACAGATTCTGTTTTCATTGCATAGTTTGCTTGTTTTCTAGTTTCTATGGCTTATATGTCTCAATATAAATTGTAGAGATGATATGGTACAGTAGACATTGTGTGGTAACAATTATGAACCTTGTCTTACACAGTACCAAAGTGGATGGTTTACTCTTTATCATACTAACCTATCTCACGAAGTTCTGTTAAGTTTTGTGTGATTGAAGTTTTCAAGCTTTGGGTGAGATATCGATATGAGGAGAATAAAGAGTGGAAAGACCCTAAGCTTGGGGATGCCCAAGGCACCCCAAGGTAATATTCAAGGAAGACTCAAGCGCCTAAGCTTGGGTATGCCCCAGAAGGCATCCCCTCTTTCGTCTTCAAAACTATCGGTATACCTTACTCGGAGCTATATTTTTATTCGTCACATGATATGTGTTTTGCTTGGAGTGTATTTTAAATTTTACTTGCTGTTTGAATAAAATCATTGGATCTGAAATATTGAATGAAAAAGAATCCTCACATGGCTAGTTAATTATTTGACTACTCAGTGTTCTTCACTCATATCTTTTGGAGTAGTTTGTCATTTACTCATGTGCTTCACATATATCCTATGAGTAAATGGTTGAATAAATTTAATGTCATAAACATAAATTTGTATATGTTTCATGTGCTTATAACATGGGGAGTAATGACTTCACACATAATAAGTATAGGTAGTAAGCTTATTGAAAGTTAGCAAACGTAGAATTGGTCACTTGAACAATTCATGAAAGAATATTGAAGGAAGAGGGATTTCACATATAAATATACTATCTTGGACATTTTTTGTAATTGTGAGCACTCATTAAAATATGACATGCCAAAAGGTTGATGTTGGACAAGGAAGACAACGTGATGGGTTATGTTTTCTTATATCTAAAATAAAGTATATTGTCATGGATCGCCCAACGCGTTGAGCTTGCCTTTCCCCCTCATGCTAGCCAAATTCTTCGCACTAAGTAGAGATACTACTTGTGCTTCCAAATACCCTTAAACCCAGTTTTGCCATGAGAGTCCACCATACCTACCTATGGATTGAGTAAGATCCTTCAAGTAAGTTGTCATCGGTGCAAGCAATAAAAATTGCTCTCTAAATATGTATGATTGATTAGTGTGGAGGAAATAAGCTTTATACGATCTTGTGATGTGGAAGAAATAAAAGCGACGGACTGCATAATAAAGGTCCATATCACAAGTGGCAATATAAAGTGATGTTCTTTCGCATTAAGATTTTGTGCATCCAACCCTGAAAGTGCATGGCAATCTCTGCTTCCCTCTGCGAAGGGCCTATCTTTTACTTTTATCTCTTACCCTTATGCAAGAGTCATGGTGATTTTTCACCTTTCGTTTTTACATTTTATCCTTTGGCAAGCACATTGTGTTGAAAGATTCTGATATATATATATATATATATATATATATATATATATATATATATATATATATATATATATATATATATATATATATATATATATATATGTAAGGCATCATGAACTATTATTGTTGACATTACCTTGAGGTAAAAGGTTGGGAGGCGAATCTATAAGCCACTATCTTTCTTTGTGTCTAATTAAAACTTTGAACCCATAAATATCGCGTGAGTGTTAGCGATTGTGGAAGACTAAATGATAGTTGAGTATGTGGAGTTTGCTAAATCAAAGCTCTGACATAGACCCTTCCTGAAAATAAGATGAATTGCAATTGTTTGATGACCAAGAGCACTGTTTGTTAGTTTTCAAGAAAGTTTATGATCTATACTTTAACATGTGAATTGCTTGTTACTTGATCATGAAATTTTTTATGAGATGAGCTACTGTTATGACATATAATGATGCTAGAAAAGGTGATTGAAATTATTATTGATCAAACTTGTGCACCAGCTAGCATTCACAATTCATAAATTATTTCTTTTATCATTTACCTACTCAAGGACGAGAAGGAATTAAGCTTGGGGATGCTGATACGTCTCCAATGTATATATAATTTATGAAGTATTCATGCTATTATATTATCCATATTAGATGTTTTATATGCATTTATATGCTATTTTATATGATTTTTGGGACTAACCTATTAACCTAGAGCCAGTGCCAGTTTTTGTTTTCTCCTTGTTTTTGAGTTTTGCAGAAAAGGAATACAAAATGGAGTCCAGTTGACGTGCCAATTTTTGATGATTTTTTATGGACCAAAAGAAGACCACGGAGCATCGGAGTAGGGCCAGAGGAGTTCCGAGCTGCCCACGAGGGTGGGGGCGCGCCCACCCCCTGGGCGCGTGGGCCTGCCTCGTGGACAGCTCGGGCACCTCCTTGACTTTAGACCGACGCCAAAAATTCCTATAAATACAGAAACCTCGGAAAATTAACCTAGATCGGGAGTTCCGCCGCCGCAAGCCTCTGTAGCCACGAGAAATCAATATAGGCCCTCTCTGGCACCCTACCGGAGGGGGCCATCATCACCGGAGGGCATGGAGGAGGATCCCCGAGGGGCCATCATCGCCATGAAGGCCAAGGACCAGAGGGAGAACCTCTCCTCCTCTCTCTCGATTGCGCCGGAGTGCCATCGGGAGGGGAATCATCACCGCGGTGATCATCTTCATCAACATCACCATCATAATCTATTTTACGCGGTCCACTCTCCCGCACCCCGCTGTAATCCCTACTTGAACATGGTGCTTTATGCCGCATATTATGATCCAATGATGTGTTGCCATCTTATGATGTTTTGAGTAGATATCTTTTGTCCTTGGGTTGATTGATGATCTAGATTGGTACGAGTTTTATGTTTTATTTTGGTGTTGTCCTATTGTGCCCTCCGTGTCGCACCAGCGTGAGGGATTCCCGCTGTAGGGTGTTGCAATACGTTCATGATTCGCTTATAGTGGGTTGCTTGAGTGACAGAAGCATCAACCCGAGTAAGGGGGTTGTGGCGTATGGGATAAAGGGGACTTGATATGTTAATGCTATGGTTGGGTTTTACCTTAATGATCTTTAGTAGTTGCGGATGCTTGCTAGAGTTCCAATCATAAGTGCATATGATCCAAGAAGAGAAAGTATGTTAGCTTATGCCTCTCCCTCATATGAAATTGCAATGACAACTATCGGTCTTGTTAACAATTACCTAGGACAATTCCGCACACCGATCCACCATTATTCCACACTCGCTATTTATAATATTTAGTAATATATTCTAACTTTATGATAACATCACCTACTTTTATATTTTAGCTCTCCGATATCATACAAAGTTATCCTCTTCATACCCACAACATAGTTTTATTTCTCGTTTCTAGTTGGAAGCAAACGTTCAGTGTATGTAGAGTCGTATCAGTGGCAGATAGGGCTTGAGAGAATATTGATCTTACCTTTAGCTCCTTGTGGGTTCGACACTCCATACTTATCACTTCCACCTTGGGAAATTGCTACGATGATTCCCTGCACTTGGGGATTATCAAGCACACCTAGGATTTTACAAAAAATAAAAGGAGATAGATGACTAACGTCGCTGACGACCACAGGCTCGAGCACAGGAGGCGTCACCCGCAGCAGAGGAGACTGTCGGCGTTCTAGGAACGGGGGTCCCCAGACTTGCCTGCCTGCGGCCCACGGCGTGGCTAAGCCAGCAGGCCGTACGGCCCATCTTCATCAACAAGGCATCCAAGACCCTCGCGAGGCAGACGACGCAAGACCTCCTCTGGAGTGGCCTAGTCAGGAAGGCTCGCGAGGAGCGGAGATATCAAGGCGGGGCAAACCTCACGAGGCTCTCGTGACGTGAGCCATGACGATCGACACCAGGCGGGCGCCAGCGTGCGCAGGTGTCCTCGTTTCCTCTTTGGTGCTAAGGAAGCAGACGCAGGCAAGGAGTACCGAGGGATCAGGCAAAGGTTGCTATATCGGTGTAGGCGAAGACCACTTTTGTCAGGATAGCTTGTACTAGTTGTCCCCCTTCAAATTTGCTCGCCGTTGTTGGCTCCCTTCCCGCTCAATATTTGGGGAGAGGACCAGGGCCTATATAAGTAGAGCTAGCCACCACAGTAGGGGACATCGAGCAATTCATCCAGCTCTCACCCGCTAAGTCACGAAGCACAAGAACACCTCAACCTCAGGAGGTTGTTCTTCCCTCTGTATTGTTTATCATCAGCCCAAGAGGCAATCCACACCACCACACTGGAGTAGGGTATTACACCACAACGGTGGCCCGAACCAGTATAAATCTCGTGTCTTTCTGTGTTGTGATTTTGTCGAGTTCGTCCGCGAGATCTTAGCGAGCTAGGGCGTAGATCGGTAGGAGGGAAAGACTTCGCACGCACCCCACTGTTCAAACCTTGAGGGTTTGCCGGAACCCCACATCCAACATTTGGCGCGCCAGGTAGGGGTGCGCCGTAGCTTCCCTTCCACCAGTTCGTCGCTCCGTCGTCTCCATGGCCGATGCTCGCCATGCTCGAGCTGAGCGTCGGGCTGCCCTCACCGCCCATGTTGCTCCGACGGCTCCCGTCGGCGGGCCACCTCGTCGTTCTCTGTCTCCCGCCGCCAACGCTGCCACCGGCCCGGCGGGGAACGAGCAGCAGGCGTCCTTGCTGCATCCCTCGGTACGGCAGGACGGCCGCACCGCCACTCCATCGCTGACCCCGGCCGGTTCTTTGTCTCACGCACGCCGCGCTCCCATGGAGGTGCGGACCACGCTCCTCACCGCAAACGAACTCCTGCACTACCGCCCAGTCGACAACCTCTACGTGGAGTGGCTCGACCACGTCGCCTAGCTCGTCCGCGCTGCAGGGGGCTCCCCGGCGCCGTCCCTCTTTCTGCCTCACCCTCAGCCGGCCACGGGCGATGAGGCTCATGGCGCGCCTCCACCACCTCTGCCCCAAGACGGAGCCTTGGCACCAAGGCGTGCGGCCCCGCGGCGTGATCCGCCATGCCCGCTGCCTGCGCGCGAAGAGAGAAGCTGCCAAGAAATCCCTCGGCCGCGAGAAGCTGCACCCGCGCTTCCCACGCCGCCTCGTCAAGACCGCGCACCGCCCGCGGCGGTGCCGCGTGGACCTCATCAAGACCAAGCTCCACCTCCAAAGCGGGCCCCAGCAAGCACGGCCGGCTGCCGCGCCTTCACCCCCGAGCTGCGTAGCATCGCCTGGCCAGGCAAGTTCAAGCCGGATCTGCCTCCTCGCTACGACGGCACCGCCGACCCTGCGGAGTTCCTGCAGCTCTACGAGCTGAGCATCCAAGCAGCCAACGGCGATGAGAAAGTCATGGCAAACTGGTTTCCCATGGCTCTCAAGGATGGAGCCCGCTCCTGGCTCCTGAACCTGCAGCACGACTCGATCTCCTCCTGGGACGAGATGCGCGACCGCTTCGTCGCCAACTTTGAGGGCACTCGCGACCGCCCGCCGGCCGCGGGCGACCTGCGCCGCATCAAGCAACAACCAGGAGAGACCCTCCAGAAGTACATCCAGCGCTTCAAAAACACCCGCCTCAAGATCCGCAAGGTCACGGATGAGGCCATCATCTCTGCGTTCTCCGACGGCGTCCGCGACGTGAGGATGAAGGAAGAGCTTGCTATCCATGAGAAGCTCTGCACATCTCAGGAGCTGTTCAACCTGGCGACCAAGTGTGCAAGAGCTGAGGAGGGGCACCTCTCCCTCCTCGAGCTACCAGCTGTGGGCACAGAGGAGAAGAAGGCCAAGGCCAAGGACGTGAAGCGCAAGGAAGCAGCAGTGCTAGCAGCTGAGCCCAACACCAAGCGGGGTGGAGATCAGCTCGAGTCATCCAAGAACAGCCGACCGTTCTGCGCCTTCCACAACCTGAACACCCACAACACTAGCGACTGTCAAGAGCTCAGAGCCATACAAGAAAGACGCTTCGGTCGACGCCCCGAGCGTAGCGACCGGGGCTACGACCGTGGAGGAGGACGTGGAGGCGGACGCTGGGACGACCGTGGCCCGCGCCAGGAATGGCGCGACAGGCCTCGTGAGGACCGCTGGTAGGACCATCCTCACGAGGGGGCCTGGAGGGACCAGCCTCGTGAGGATTGCCCCCAAAGCAACGCCGGTCTTCCCCCACTGCCGCCACCAAGAAGGAACGACGACCACCATCAGGACGAGGGGGCTGGGGGCTTCCAGGAGCCGCGTGCAATCGCTTGCATCTTGGGCGGCGCCCAGGCCCCAGCCTCTCAGCGCATCTTCAAACAGTTCGCTCGCGAGGTGAACGCAGTGCTCCCCAAGATCGAGGTCACGCGCCCGCTCAAGTGGTCCCAATGCGCCATCACTTTCAACTCGGCAGATCAGCTCAAGTGCACGGCCATCGCTGGCGCCCTCCCGATGTTGTGCTCTCCAGTCATCAGCAATGTGCAGGTTACCAAGACCCTCATCGACGGTGGTGCAGGGCTCAATGTCCTGTCCGTCGACACGTTCGACAACCTCCAAGTGCCATATGAGCAGCTGCAGCCTACCAAACCTTTCTCAGGATTGACCGACGGTTCCACCACACCGATAGGGCAGGTCCGACTGCCTGTCACCTTCGGAGAGCGCAAGAACTACCGCACCGAGCTCATCGACTTCGACGTCGCGCACATCTGCCTGCCGTACAACGCCATCCTCGGGTATCCGGCCTTGGCCAAGTTCATGGCAGTCACCCATCACGGCTACAATGTCCTCAAAATGCCAGGAAGCGGAGGAATCATCATGGTCCCATGTGAAAAACGCGTTGCGGTGTGCTCCCTTGAGCGCGCTTTCCTAGCTGCAGCAATCAATGACCCCGACAGCGGAAGTGGGGGCCCTCCGGAGGTCATCCCCCAGAAGAAGAAGTCGCGCCGTACAGGACCTCAAGAGGATGGCGTCGCGGCAAGAGCCTCATCAGGATCAGCGCCCGTCCCAGGGGCGCCTCCCTCCATCGCATTGGAAGCCGCGCCTGGCGCCCTCCTCGGGCAAGGCTCGGGGGCTCTCTTCAGGAGGACCTCGGACCTTGCCAACCTCACGAGGGAGGTGCTTGTGCACCACTTGGAGGCATGCTTCGCGGCACATTTCCCTCAGGAGAACACAGGGCAAGGAGTGCCCACTAATACGTCTCCAACGTATCTATAATTTTTGATTGCTCCATGCTATATTATCTACTGTTTTAGGCAATATTGGGCTTTATTATCCACTTTTATATTATTTTTGGGACTAACCTATTAACCGGAGGCCCAGCCCAGATTTGTTGTTTTATGCCTATTTGGTGTTTCGAGGAAAAGGAATATCGACGGAGTCAAAACGGAACGAAATCAACTGGAGAAGTTATTTTGGAAGGAAACCCACCGATGGACTTGGACTCCACGTCGGAAGATACGGAGGTGCTCACGAGGGGGGGGCGCCCACCCCTCCCCGGGCGCGCCTGCCTCGTGGGGCCCCCGTAGCTCCACCGACGTACTCTTTTCACCCATATATACTCACGTACCCTAGAACTTCCAGAACAGAGATTAGATCGGGAGTTCCGCCGCCACAAGCCTCCAGAGCCACCAAAAACCAATCGGGACCCCTTTCCGGTACCCTACCGGAGGGGGATCCATCTCCGGTGGCCATCTTCATCATCCCGGCGCTCTCCATGACGAGGAGGGAGTAGTTCACCCTCGGGGCTGAGGGTATGTACCAGTAGCTATGTGTTTGATATCTCTCTCTCTCTCTCTCTCTCTCTCTCTCTCTCTCTCTCTCTCTGTTCTCTCTCGTGTTCCTCTATGCCACGATCTTGATGTATCCCGAGCTTTGCTATTGTAGTTGGATCTTATGTTTCTTATCCCCCTCTACTCTCTTGTGATGAATTGAGTTTCCCCTTTGAAGTTATCTTATCGGATTGAGTCTTTTATGAGAACACTTGATGTATGTCTTGGTGATCAACTTGCGGGTTTCGTGACATTGGGAACCTATGCATAGGGGTTGGCACACGTTCTTGACTCTCCGGTAGAATTTTTGGGGCACTCTTTGAAGTACTTTTATGTTGGTTGGATGAATCTGAGATTGTGTGATGCATATCGTATAATCATGCCCACGGATACTTGAGGTGACAATGGACTATCTAGGTGACATTAGGGTTTTGGTTGATTTGTATCTTAAGGTGTTATTCTAGTATGAACTCTAGGGCTGTTTGTGACACTTATAGGAATAGCCCACCAGATTGATTGGAAAGAATAACTTTGAGGTGGTTTCGTACCCTACTATAATCTCTACGTTTGTTCTCCGCTATTAGTGGCTTTGGAGTGACTCTTTGTTTCATGTTGAGGGATAGTTATATGATCTATCTATGTTATTATTGTTGAGAGAACTTGCACTAGTGAAAGTATGAACCCTAGGCCTTGTTTCCTATCATTACAATACCGTTTACGCTCACGTTTATCATTAGTTACCTTGCTGTTTTTATATTTTCAGATTAGAAATACCTATATCTATCATCCATATTGCACTTGTATCACCATCTCTACGCCGAACTAGTGGACCTATACAATTTACCATTGTATTGGGTGTGTTGGGGACACAAGAGACTCTTTGTTATTTGGTTGCAGGGTTGTTTGAGAGAGACCATCTTCATCCTACGCCTCCCACGGATTAATAAACCTTAGGTCATACACTTGAGGGAAATTTGATACTGTCCTACAAACCTGTGCACTTGCAGGCCCAACAACGTCTACAAGAAGAAGGTTGTGTAGTAGACATCAAGCTCTTTTCTAGCGCCGTTGCCGGGGAGGCTAGGTAAGTGAAGGTATATCTTTAGATCTTGCAATCGAATCTTTTTGTTTCTTGTTTTAGCACTAGTCTAGTTTATAAAAGAAAACTACAAAAAATGGAATTGAGTTTGTCTCATACGCTTCACCTTTTTAATATCTTTCGTGAGAATGATGAAAAGGAAAATTGTGCCAAAGTGCTAGAAGAAGAATTACATAGAATGCTTGGCATGAAATATGTGAATGATGAGCATGATTGCAATGTTGTTAGTATGAATTCCTTGAATATCCATGATGCTAATGATATGCAAAGCCACAAACTTGGGGAAGCTATGTTTGATGAAGATGATATTTTTTGTCCCCCAAGCTTTGATGAGCAAATTTACTATGATGAAAGCATGCCTCCTATCTATGATGATTATTGTGATGACACGTATGCTTTAAAGAATAATGATAACCATGAAAATTGTCATCTTGATCTTAATTTTCAATCACATGATAGTTATTTTGTTGAGTTTGCTCCCACTACTATTCCAAATGAGAAGAATTTTGCTTATGTGGAGAGTAGTAAATTTTCTATGCTAGTAGATCATGAAAAGAATGCTTTAGGTGCTGGTTATATTGTTGAATTCATTCATTATGCTACTGAAAATTATTATGAGGGAGGAATATATGCTTGTAGGAATTGCAATAATATCAAGATTCCTCTCTACGTGCTTAAATTTTTGAAGCTATTCTTGTTTTACCTTCCTATGCTAGTTGATTATTGTTCCCATAAGTTGTTTGTTCACAAAATCCCTATGCATAGTAAGTGGGTTAGAATTAAATGTGCTAGTCATATTCTTCATGATGCTCTCCTTATGTTTCAATTCTTGTCTTTTATGTGAGCATCATTGAAATCATAATGCCTAGCTAGGGGCGTTAAACGATAGCGCTTGTTGGGAGGCAACCCAATTTTATTTTAATTTCTTGCTTTTTGGTTCTGTTTAGGAATAGATAATCCATATAGCTTCTGTTTAGATGTGGTTTTATGTTTTAATTAGTGTTTGTGCCAAGTAGAACCTTTGGGAAGACTTGGGTGAAGTCTTTATGATCATGCTGTAAAAAAACAGAAACTTTAGCGCTCACGAGATTAGCTAGAAATTTTTACTGGAGAGTGATATTTAGTTGATTCTTTTTGCAGATGATTACTAGACAAATTTTTCAGGTCCACCAATTTATTTTAGAATTTTTTGAGTTCCAGAAGTCTGTGTTAGTTACAGATTACTACAGACTGTTCTGTTTTTGACAGATTCTGTTTTTCGTGTGTTGCTTGCTTATTTTGATGAATCTATGGCTAGTAAAATAGTTTATAAACCATAGATAAGTTGGAATACAGTAGGTTTAACACCAATATAAATAAAGAATGAGTTAATTACAGTACCTTGAAGTGGTGTTTTCTTTTCTTTTTCTAACGGAGCTTACAAGTTTTCTGTTAAGTTTTGTGTTGTGAAGTTTTCAAGTTTTGGGTAAAGATTCGATGGACTATGGAATAAGGAGTTGAAAGAGCCTAATCTTGGGGATTCCCAAGGCACCCCAAGGTAATATTCAAGGATAACCAAGAGCCTAATCTTGGGGATGCCCCGGAAGGCATCCCCTCTTTCGTCTTCGTTCATCGGTAACTTTACTTGGAGCTATATTTTTATTCACCACATGATATGTGTTTTTGCCTGGAGCGTCATTTTATTTTCTTTAGCTTTGCTTTCTGTTAGTTATAATAATTTTTTGCATCTTTAGTTTCAATAAAAAAGTCAAGGATAGCCTTTGCCATGCTTATTTAGTTACTATACATGTTGCTGTTTGAAAACAGAAAGTTTACCGCTGTTACAAAAATTCCCTAGAAAAGTCAGAGAGTGGTATAATGTTGAATCTTTTTGAATATTGAGCTATGATAAATTTATTACAGTGGGAATTTTAGTTCATAACTTTTGGAGTCAGGGAAGTATTGATAATCTTGCATTCTTTACAGACTGTACTGTTTTGGCAGATTGCTGTTATGTTTGCATTGTTTGCATATGTTTGCTTGTTTAATTATTCTATTTAAGGGTAAGAGTATTAAATATGCAGAGGAATTTAGTATGCAATGTTGAATAATAATGTTAGTGATTTGTTACAGTAGGAAATGATAAGGTTTTGCATTGGTTTATACTAACCTAACTCACGAGTTCTTGTTGAGTTTGTTGTGAATGAAGCTTTTGATAAAAAGAGAAACCATGATATGAGAGGAATTAAGGAGACACAAAAGTTCAAGCTTGGGGATGCCCGAGGCACCCCAAGATAATATTTCAAGAAGTCTCAAGCATCTAAGCTTGGGGATGCCCCGGTAGGCATCCCACCTTTCTTCTTCAACAACTATCGGTTAGTATTGGTTGAGCCTAAGTTTTTTCTTCTTCACATGAGTTGTGCTATCCTTGCATTGTAGTTTTATTTTGTTTTGCTTGCCGTTTGGATACAATACCAAGATCTGAAATTATTAAATGGGAGAGTCTTCACATACTTGTATAATTAGTCGACTACTCACTGATTTTCACTCATATCTTTCAGAGTAGTTTGTCATTTGCTCTAGTGCGTCACTTATATCTTTTAGAGCATGGTGGTAGTTTTATTTCGAAGAAATATATGAACTCTCATGCTTCACTTAGATTATTTTGAGAGTCTTAAATAGCATGGTTATTTGCTTAAATAATCATAATATGCTAAGCATACAAGATTTGTAAGAATTCTTATGAGTGTGTTGAATACTAAGAAAAGTTTGATGCTTGATAATTGTTTTGAGATATGAAGATGGTGATATTAAAGTCATGCTAGTTGGGTGATTATGAATTTAAATAATTCTTGTGTTGAAGTTAGCAAGTCCCATAGCATGCACGTATGGTTAAAGTTGTGTAACAAATTTGAAACATGAAGTGTACCTGGCTTGTGCATCCTTATGAGTGGCGGTCGGGGACGAGCGATGGTCTTTTCCTACCAATCTATCCCCCTAGGAGCATGCGCGTAGTACTTGATTTTTGATGACTTCTAAATTTTTGCAATAAGTATATGAGTTCTTTTGACTAATGTTGATTCCATGGATTATCGCACTTTTACCTTTCCGCCTTTGCTAGCCTCTTGATGCACGTGCATTGCCCTTTCTCACCTTGAGAGTTGGTGCAAACTTCACGGTGCATCCAAACCCGTGATATGATACGCTCTATCACACATAAACCTCCTTATATCTTACTCAAAACAACCACCATACCTACCTATTATGGCATTTCCATAGCCATTCCGAGATATATTGCCATGCAACTTTCCACCGTTCCGTTCATCATCATTATGACATACATTACTTTTGTCATATTGCCATTGCATGATCATGTAGTTGACATCGTATTTGTGGCAAAGCCACCATGCATTATTTTTCATACATGTCACTCTTGATTCATTGCACCATCCCGGTACACCGCCGGAGGCATTCATATAGAGTCATATCTTGTTCTAGTTTCGAGTGAAATCCTTATGTTGTAATCAATAGAAGTGTGATGATCATCATTATTAGAGCATTGCCCAAAAAAAATAGAAAGGCCAAAAATAAAAAAAAAAGAAGGCCCAAAAATATATAAAATAAATAAATAAAAAGGGAAATGTTACTATCCTTTTTTTCCACACTTGTGCTTCAAAGTAGCACCTTGTTCTTCATGTAGTGAGTCTCATATATTGTGCTTCAAAGTAGCACCATGTTTTTCATATAGAGAGTTTCATATGTTGTCACTTTCATATACTAGTGGGAATATTTGATTATAGAACCTGGCTTGTATATTCCTACGATGGGCTTCCTCAAATGCCCTAGGTCTTCATGAGCAAGCAAGTTGGATGCACACCCACTAGTTTTCTTTTGTTGAGCATTCATAGCTCTAGTGCATCCGTTGCATGGCAATCACTACTCCTCATGTTGACATCAATTGATGGGCATCTCCATAGCCCGTTGATTATCCTCGTCAATGTGAGACTTTCTCCTTTTGTCTTCTCCACACAATCCCCATCATCATATTCTATTCCACCCATAGTGCTATATCCATGGCTCACGCTCATGTATTGCGTGAAGGTTGAAAAAGTTTGAGATTATTTAAGTATGAAACAATTGCTTGGCTTGTCATCGGGGGTATAGAAGTTGGGAACATCTTTGTGTGACGAAAATGAAGCATAACCTAACTATATGATTTTGTAGGGATGAACTTTCTTTTGCCATGCTATTTTGAGAAGACATAATTGCTTAGTTAGTATGCTTGAAGTATTATTATTTTTATGTCAATATGAACTTTTGTCTTGAATCTTTCAGATCTGAATATTCATATCACAAGTAAGAAGAATTACATTGAAATTATGCCAAGTAGCATTCCACATCAAAAATTATCTTTTTTAATCATTTACCTACTCGAGGACGAGCAGGAATTAAGCTTGGGGATCCACTGATACGTCTCCAACGTATCTATAATTTTTGATTGCCCCATGCTATATTATCTACTGTTTTAGGCAATATTGGGCTTTATTATCCACTTTTATATCATTTTTGGGACTAACCTATTAACCGGAGGCCCAGCCCAGATTTGTTGTTTTATGCCTATTTCAGTGTTTCGAGGAAAAGGAATATCAGACGGAGTCAAAACGAAACGAAATCAACTGGAGAAGTTATTTTTGGAAGGAAACCCACGTGATGGACTTGGACTCCACGTCAGAAGATACGGGAGGTGCTCACGAGGGTGGGGGGCGCGCCCACCCCCCTCCCCCCCAGGCGCGCCCCCTGCCTCGTGGGGCCCCCGTAGCTCCACCGACGTACTCCTTTCACCCATATATACTCACGTACCATAAAACTTCCAGAACAGATATTAGATCGGGAGTTCCGCCGCCGCAAGCCTCCAGAGCCACCAAAAACCAATCGGGAACCCTTTCCGGTACCCTGTCGGAGGGGGGATCCATCTCCGGTGGCCATCTTCATCATCCCGGCGCTCTCCATGACGAGCAGGGAGTAGTTCACCCTCGGGGCTGAGGGTATGTACCAGTAGCTATGTGTTTGATCTCTCTCTCTCTCTCTCGTGTTCTCTCTCGTGTTCCTCTATGGCACGATCTTGATGTATCCCGAGCTTTGCTATTGTAGTTGGATCTTATGTTTCTTCTCCCCCTCTACTCTCTTGTGATGAATTGAGTTTCCCCTTTGAAGTTATCTTATCGGATTGAGTCTTTTATGAGAACACTTGATGTATGTCTTGGTGATCAACTTGCGGGTTTCGTGACATTGGGAACCTATGCATAGGGGTTGGCACACGTTCTTGACTCTCCGGTTGAAACTTTGGGGCACTCTTTGAAGTACTTTTATGCTGGTTGGATGAATATGAGATTGTGTGATGCATATCGTATAATCATGCCCACGGATACTTGAGGTGACAATGGAGTATCTAGGTGACATTAGGGTTTTGGTTGATTTGTATCTTAAGGTGTTATTCTAGTACGAACTCTAGGGTTGTTTGTGACACTTATAGGAATAGCCCACCGGATTGATTGGAAAGAATAACTTTGAGGTGGTTTCGTACCCTACTATAATCTCTACATTTGTTCTCCGCTATTAGTGGCTTTGGAGTGACTCTTTGTTGCATGTTGAGGGATAGTTATATGATCTATCTATGTTATTATTGTTAAGAGAACTTGCACTAGTGAAAGTATGAACCCTAGGCCTTGTTTCCTATCATTGCAATACCGTTTACGCTCACGTTTATCATTAGTTACCTTGCTGTTTTTATATTTTCATATTATAAATACCTATATCTACCATCCATATTGCACTTGTATCACCATCTCTTCGCCGAACTAGTGCACCTGTACAATTTACCATTGTATTGGGTGTGTTGGGGACACAGGAGACTCTTTGTTATTTGGTTGCAGGGTTGTTTGAGAGAGACCATCTTCATCCTACGCCTCCCACGGACTGATAAACCTTAGGTCATCCACTTGAGGGAAATTTGCTACTGTCCTACAAACCTGTGCACTTGCAGGCCCAACAACGTCTACAAGAAGAAGGTTGTGTAGTAGACATCACCCACCACTCAGGAGTTCATCACCAAGACCACTCAGGAACTGCAAGACACAAGAGTCATGCGCGGCGACAACAGCTCACAAGGTGCAGCTCCCCATCCAGGTGAGGATGTCGGGCTGCGAGTTTGCGTCGACGTCCCAGGGCTCAATAGGGCCGCATCTTAGGAGCGTTTCTGGCCTTCGCATGTGGGCCGTTGTGAGGGCCTGCCACACAGCTACATTTGCATGCCCTTCGGCTTGCTGAGCGTGGCGTCAGCCTATCAGTGCAACATGCGGCGTATCTTGGCGGCTCAGGAGGCCAGGTACCATGCCGTCCTGGAAGAAATGGAGACGGTCTTCAGGGAACCTCCCGAGCCCCGAGGCTCAGGGTTCTGGTGGTTCGTGAGGAGCCACTCCCTCGACGCATGCCTTCAGTTGCACCAACTCTAGTTCGTGAGAACCAGGTGACATCTTCCAAGCTCGTTTAGCTAGGAGTGCCCCACGGGCTGCATAATTCCCAGGCCGCATGGGTCCATCCCTATGGCATGTATCCCTTTTGCTTTTGTCTTTAGCTTACCTTGATGGGGGCGCCCCTCGGGCTGCATTATCCCCAAGCCGCTTGGGCCGGATCCAGTGGCATGTATCTTCATGCATTTACCCAAGTTGATCTGCTTTCCATGCTTAACCTGCCTACGGCTATCGCCTGCTCGATCATCGCCTCCCACGGGGCATCCTCACAGGCACGGCGCCGGTGCATGGGTCCGTCCCTACCACGTCGACAAATCTGAGCAGTCGAGCTCTGGCTCGCGGCACGCCCCGCGCATGTCACTTCACCAGGCCCTCAGTGCCTTCACTCCATCCAGAGCAACCAGCGGCGGGCTGGCAGCTATAACGACAAACTATGTTCTTCTTGTGCCTGTTCACAGGAATCCCGTGGGGAGGATAGCAGGCGGCACCGCGAGTCTCCTTTTCTCTCGTGCAATTCGCTTGCGCGTTAAAGGAGGGGTCCTGAGCATCACGACTCAGGAGTTCTTACTAGCTCTCCAGACCTCACCCCTGACCTTGACCACGACATCGCGACCTGGCATACCAGCGGCGGCTGAGCTCTCTCGAGGGCCGGGACCTGAGGACGTAGAGCACTAAGGAGAGAACGGGGGAAGGGAAACTCGTATGGGCCGACCTAGCTATGCCGCACGAGTTGGCGCGTAGGCCTAGCGCACCATCATGAATCGCCGCGAAGTCAATGAGATAAGTCCCGCTCTCGGATCGGCTGAATATTGGGGCCTAATGGTCACCGTTGCCTTGCCGCAACCCCGTTGTGGCCACGTCAACTCCCTTTCTCACCTTACCATGGCTGCTTAAGCGCTAAGGGGGACCTCCTGAGCATCGCGCCTCAGGGGCTCTTACTGGACCTCGGGCCGCACACCTCCTGGCCTTGACCACGGCACGCGACCTAGCATACCAGCGACGGCTGTAGCCTGCCTGGGGACCGGGACCTGTCAGCGTAGAGAAACAAGCTATCGCGAGGAAATTAAGGGGGATCGAGCCCTAACGGGACATGCGTTCACCAAATTCTCATAACAGGGAAGATAAGCACAAAAGGCATTACAGACCCTTACATGCCCCCATGGGGCACTTCATGGCTCTTCACAGGGAACAAGAGCTAAAACTAAGGGGAGTCCTATCTACACCCTCCCACGGCGGACGCCATCATCAACAGTGGGCCACGGGAGGCCGGCGCCAACCCCATCCAGATCAGCGGCGAGGACGGCCGGACGCCGCAGCTCAGCTTTGAGCGCGGCGAGAGCTCGGGGGCACGTAGCTGTCATCGCTCATCTCCGGAGTCTCGTAGAGCTCAGGAGAGCTGCTGGACTCCCAAGGGCTGCTGCTGCTGGAGTGGTCGCGAGCAGAGCGCGCTTCAGCCTGACGCTCCTCTCCGGAACAGCATTCCAGGCGGCGGCCCTCCGCGTTGAAGACCTTGAAGAAGAGCGTGGAGGCGCCGTCGAACTCAAAGTGGATCATGAGGGCGCCCCTCGCACGGCAGACCCGTGCGATCTCGCCCCAGCCGCGGGACATGAAGATCTTGCCGGTGAGGACCACTTCAATCTCTGCTCTGGTCGCCGGAGCGCTGCAGTCGGCGTGCTGCAACCAGAGCTCGAGAGGCCCCCTCGGCGGCATCACGTTGGAGAAGAACCGTGGGAAGCAGATCCAAGAGCTTGGAGGCATCGGCGCCCATAGCACCAGCTCAAGTGAGGAGTCCGCGGCATGGATTCCGGGGGCGGCGGTGCGCGTCGCCGTGGCGCGGCGACCCTGGACGCGGCATGGGCGATGCTGCTCGCTGCTCCGTCCTCCTGAGCCCTCGGCTCGGGCGTACAAGGGTAGCGGATTCCCCGGAGGAGGCCGCTCGCACCAAGGCCTCGTCACCACCTATATCGCCGCTTCATCACGACGGTGGACCGACCTCTATTTCGGCGGAAGTGGCCCCGGGTCATCGCGAGGGGCCTTCCCCTTTTCTTCAGCAGAGAACCTTCTGATAGGCGCCATTCATGCTAGCGGTGAAGCGAGTAGGAAGAAGCAAGCAAGCGAGGAAGAGATGGGTGACGGGGCTCCCCCCTCCCCATTTATAGCGAGAGAAGGCCAACCGGCGCCTCCCACGATCGCAGGTAATCATGGTTTTCCTTGCATGTCGCAGGGACTTGTCAAGTCATGTAGTTGCCGAGGCAGAATGGGGAAGCGAAGACACCCACGTCCAATCAACCGCCACGCGTCAACCGAGGCCGAAGGCTTTTGGGGCCCGCGGTGCTCCTTGTTTGACCATTGGCTTCGCCGCAAAGCCAAGCCCGAGCGCACCTTGGGCCCGGGGGCTACTATCGGCATTCTGGGAACGGGGGTCCCCAGACTTGCCTGCCTGCGGCCCACGGCATGGCTAAGCCAGCAGGCCGTACGGCCCATCTTCATCAACAAGGCATCCGAGACCCTCGTGAGGGGCCAAGCCTCGCGAGGCAGATGATGCAAGACCTCCTCTGGAGTGGCCTAGTCAGGCAGGCTCGCGAGGAGCGGAGATATCAAGGCGGGGCAAACCTCACGAGCTCTCGTGACGTGAGCCATGACGATCGACACCAGGCGGGCGCCAAGGTGCGCAGCGTCCTCGTTTCCTGTTTGGTGCTAAGGAAGCAGGCGCAGGCGAGGAGTACCGAGGGATTAGGCATAGGTTGCTATATCGGTGCAACGAGACCAAGACCAGGAGGACGGCAAGACGGAGGTCATCGTGGAGCCCAAGACGGCATCACCACTAGAGCCTTTTGCAGGCGAAGACTACTTTTGTCAGGATAGCTTGTACTAGTTGTCCCCCTTCAAATTTGCCCGCCGTTGTTGGCTCCCTTCCCGCTCAATATTTGGGGAGAGGACCAGGGCCTATATAAGTAGAGCTAGCCACCACAGTAGGGGGCATCGAGCAATTCATCCAGCTCTCACCCGCTAAGTCACCAAGCACAAGAACACCTCAACCTCAAGAGGTTGTTCTTCCCTCTGTATTGTTTATCATCAGCCCAAGAGGCAAACCACACCACCACACTGGAGTAGGGTATTACACCACAACGGTGGCCCGAACCAGTATAAATCTTGCGTCTTTGTGTGTTGTGAGTTCATCGAGTTCGTCCGTGAGATCTTAGCGAGCTAGGGCGTAGATCGGTAGGAGGAAAAGACTTCGCGCGCACCCCAGTGTTCGAACCTTGAGGGTTTGCCAGAACCCCACATCCAACAGAGACACCTGCTCCGTCTGAGGAGCCGGAACAGCTACCGGGGTCCACATAAATGGCTCTGCAAGGAAAGTTTCATGCCGGTCAAGTACCATATATAAGAAATTTCAGCCAAAAAAATTCGGGTGCACTACTGTACGTCTGTACCGGTGCTGCTGCTATCAAAATTTGTCATCAACACATTTTGGATGCACGAGAGCCATGAGATCGGAGTGGTTGGTAGATCTTAAATAAAGATAACCTATACAATGAGGAGCCGACCCCCACACCATGTGGATCCGCCCTGAAACCTAACGGATCTAACGAATCTAGGTACGGATTTCATAGATGGAAGAAAATCAGAAACCCTAGACATGCCCATAAATAGATAAAGGACTGAACAAGGAAACCTAGGATATTTCCAAAAATAGGAGTTAGATGACTGACCTCTTCTCCGTTGACGTCGCCGTCGACTTTGACGACGGGCTGCGGCAGAGGAGGAAGATGGCGTGGCAGAGGAGTCACCTACTCCGGCGGAGGAGCCACCTGCACCGGATTAAAAGCCTGGATGTGGTCGACGACGTCAAGGCCGCCCTGCTGCCAGCTGGACCCCTCGCCGGCGGGGACGGGTTTCTCCTTATGTAGCGTCGCACGGGGCTTGGATGCTTCGTGCGCCATGGCGTCGGCCCCGGCATCGGCCCTCCCTCCCATGGTGCACTTGGGCATCTCAACGGTGGAGGTGCAGCGGCGGGAAGGGAGCAGCAGCGGGAAGTGCACGGCGGGTGGTGAGGTGTGGGAGGAGAAAACCCTTGATTGTGTCTATTTGTGGATTTGTGGATGGAGAAGAGTACGGGAAGAGGGGGGCGGCGATGAGATTAATGCTATGGGGAAGCGGAGCGGCCGATTTAGTCCTTGGCTAGTCAACCACATTTGTTGCCATGTTCACACATCGCCGTGCCTTGTTCACACCACCACTTCTGCCTCGTCAAAACGCATCTTCTCACTAAAATGAATAGCCCGATCGTGCACAGCCATGATTTAGGAGTAATGCAACTTCCGTTCAAAAAATTGTGTAATGCAACTGCTCCCTCATTACACAGAACAAAGTCATACAGTGGGACAACTACATTTGTAGGCTTGTTTCATCTGCACGTGTCATGTTTTATATTTGTCCTTAAATATGTTGTAAAACTTTACAAACAATGGAATGGCAAATGGATGTGACAAAACTTCGACCGCACCTACGCGGATTCGTCTGCCATATATCCGATGTCCGGTACCGAGGAGGGGAATGTTGATCCACATGATGCCATGCGTTTCATCTGGACCCATATTATGCACCCCTAGCCAACCGGGCCAAAACATGCGCCGCTAGCCTTCTCGATCCAAACAATGAGTGTCGGGGGAGAACTGATCATGTCCCACGAGCACCTACGGGACCTCGGTCCCTTGTGGTTCGGAGGGGGGCGGAGATTGCACAAAGAGCGGATCGAGGCGATGCACACGAGCGGATTTTACCCAGCTTCGGAGCTCTCCGAGGAGATAATACTCCTACTGCTGCTTTGTGGATTATCTTGTGTTCTTGCTAGGGAGCAATGGGAGCTACAAGACCTAGCCTGAGCGTGGTTTCGTATGAATGTGATGAACTAAGCCGGAGCTGGACCGAACCTAGCCCGAACCCTTTCTACGTTGCACTTGGGCCTCCTTTTATAGGCACAAGGGGTTACCACATGTGGCAAGTAGACGAGGGTAAGATAGTAAAAACATAGGTTGGTACACGCTTTATGCAAATGTACAGATAATCTATACCTAACTCGACGGCAAGGGACAAGAGTCATCAATGCCCGTCTCGATCGCCTCAACAGGTAACAGGACCGCAAGTGCGCCTCCGTTTGCCATGATGGTAGCTTGTCGGCGCCGCTGCCGCTACTCCCCGCTGGCTGCACAGCCCGTCGACACGCGTACTTGGGAGAGCCCCGTGGTGACACGTTGGCGGGTGAGCTGGAGCGGAGATGAAGAGAGGTCGCCCGCCCCGGCAAGCGCCTTGCCGCGGCAGGAACCTTGTCGCGCTCGGGGGATCGGCACCCGCCGAGCCTTCCCGGCAAGCTCCTCTTGCCGGGGCCTCGCTTCTTCAAGCGCTCGGTGGCCTTCCCGGCAAGCTCCTCTTGCCGGCGTCTTGACTACTTTGTTCTTGAATGGCTCCAAAGGAGCGCTGAGGGTCTTTGGCAGCGCCGGCAAGGCTTGCAGCGGGGACGCTGCGACTGCCTGCAGACAGGTTCGGGTACTAAGGTACCCTACTTTAGTACACCGACAGAGCCCGGGTCAGGCCATACACGGTGCCGAGCGCTGTTGGGCCAGGCCCAAAACAGGGCACGGGCACGCGCGGCCTGGGTCCACACCAAATCCACTCCGTATCCGCCGCGTTCCCCTGCAACAACACGCATCAATTGCGGCGTCGTGAGGGAAGTGGGCGGCGTGCGAGGTCGCTTCATCTGTCTCCTCAGTTCTGCATCCCTGCCACATGGTTCCCATGCTCTTGGGGTCACGGACGGTGGAAGTGGGAAACTGAGCCGTTGTGAGCAGAGGCAGCAGGTCTGCCCGATTCCCTGCTCTTCCTATGCCTTGATTCGCTGAAAGGGCGGCCGAGCCCCACCTTGCTTCTTTAAGAAGGGCGGTAGAAGCAGGTTCCCGATTCTCCCATCTCCTCCTTCCTCAGCTTCTGCCCCTTTCTCTCATTCGTCATGGAGAAAGGGATCCTCGATTCTCGGGCGAGGTGCTGCGTGGATAGCTCCTCCGACAATAAGATTCCTCCTCGGCGAGAGTGGCGAGGAGGAGAGCGACAGCGACGACGAGGGTAGCGGGCCCAACTAGTTGTCGAGGCGCGCGCAAGCGCCACCGGCGACCCCATCATCCGTGTCGCGGCTCCTTGAACTCCCGGGTCGTCTCCTTGGGCGACTTGCGTGGGAGGCTGCGGAAGGGAAGAGGAT
Organism: Aegilops longissima; assembly: GCA_021605205.1. NCBI lineage: Eukaryota > Viridiplantae > Streptophyta > Magnoliopsida > Poales > Poaceae > Aegilops > Aegilops longissima. The sequence continues at coordinate 473,862,076 of CM038676.1, forward strand.
GGCGACAAGGTCGTCAAGTCGAGTACGAGGGCGTAGTGCCCTCGACAGCGTGCTGACGTCCTGCCGCCCCGTCTTCGAGACCCGATTCCGGCGCCGCTGTTCCCGTCAAGCCCTCGGAGAGCCCCCGGCATGTTCCCTTGGTGCCTTCTGGCACCTGTAGCTCATGTAGGCGCTCCTTTTGCCCTTCCCGCCTCCTTAACCTACCTCCTGAAAAGAGGGACAGAAAAAGGATTACGGGCATCTTATCTTTTTAATTTGTAAGCCTTCGGGCCTTATCCGCTTTTTAAAAAACTGTAATCCTTTCTTTCATGTTTTTCATTCTCCACGGACTGTATCCGAGTAGAATGTTTTTAATGAAAAAGGGATGCTTGAAAAAGGGACGAAAAGCTTATCTGATACCGCAGCCCCCGGCAACTCTGGCTTGCCGCAGCCCCCGGCAACTCTGGCTTGCCGCAGCCCCCGGCAATTCTGGCTTGCCGGGGCTTGGGTGCCGGTGCGCCCTTCTTCTCTTCTTCGCTGTTATCTCAGCTCTGAGAACAATGTAGCCAGTGCCGAAATAAGTTATTTTTGTAATATAACTTTATTGTGGGCAACGTTTGTTATGTTACTTCCTTTACTCGATTTCTTCCCTTGTATGTTTATACCCTACGCTTTCAGGGAAACTTGCCGGTGCAGGCACCCTTGCCGCGAGCGCCGAGTGCGGAACTTCAGCAGCCTGCTGGCGGGGTCGCTACCGACAAGCAACCTTGTCGCGGACTAGCCGCAGCTCACTTAAGTTGTTGAGCGGACTCGAAACAAAGTAAGGGCGCAAACTAGTCGCGAGTCGGTTCCTCCGCGCACAGGTTTTCCATACAAAGTACTATCGTTCGAGGAAGATAACTTAAAAATTTAAAACTGGTCACTGAATTAGCAACTTAGCTTTTCTGTTGTCCATTTTCCGGCAAGTCGACAGTTCCTCGAGCGACGCTTGTCGGCCCACACCATTATCTCCTCCTCCCCCCCCCGGTTAACTTGTGGGTGGATGAACCTTCTTCTTGTTTGAGAAGAAAGAAGAGAAAAATAAAGTTATGGAGCCTAATGGCTCATTATCGCTTACCGGGTGCGGGTGCTGCACAAGATGTTAGTAAACACATGCATATATGATTGTGAAAGCATGTATTGACAAAATGTGCGCAACCATAGGCTTTACTGATGCACGGGGTCTGCGCGGCTTTCTACAAAGGATTACATGCAACAGCTGCAAGACTTGTACAAAGGGTGGTTGCGGAGCGGGTTCCAGAACCGCGCCTCATGGGTAAAACTTGCGAAGATGCTCTATGTTCCAGAATTGCTCCTGGAAGGCCATCTTGGTCTCAAAGCGGACAGCGCCGGGCCTAGTGACTCGTTTCACCCGATAAGGGCCTTCCCACTTTGGCGTCAACTTGTTGGAATTCTTGGCGGATTGAACGCGGCGAAGAACAAGGTCGCCTTCCTCAAGCTTCGGCATTAACTGCGGCTATGGTAGCGGCGCAAAGCTTCTTTGGTAACGAGCAGCTCGTCTGGCAGCCTGAAGGCGATCTTCCTCGAGGAGCAGCGCGTCATCTTGTCGCAGCTGCTCTTGCTCAAGCTCATCATAAGCGAGCACTCGAGGTGACCCGTATACGAGTTCCGCGGGGAGAACTGCCTCTGCTCCGTAGACTAGAGCAAAGGGTGTCTGGCCAGTGGCTCGATTTGGCGTCGTCCTGATCGACCAAAGAACCACCGGCATGTAACGCCCCGGATTCGATGCGCCAGGTGTCCGTCAGTTATTCGTCGTCTTTGCCATGTCATGTGCTTGTGTGTTGCACTTTGCCATGTCATCATCTGCATTTCATATTATGTCATCATGTGCATTTCTTTTTGCATACATGTTCGTCTCATGCATCCGAGCATTTTCCCCGTTGTCCGTTTTCCAATCCGGCACTCCTATGTCTCCCGGCGCCCTCTTCTACCTCTTTTCATGTGCGGGTGTTGAACGGTCTCGGAATGGACCGAGGTTTGTCAAGCGGCCTTGGTATAGCACCGGTAGACCGCCTGTCAAGTTTCGGACCATTTGGAGTTCGTTTGGTACTCCAACGGTTAACCGGGTAACCGCCAAGGCCTCTTTTGTTGCAGCCCAACTCCCCTTTCTAAGTGGCCCAAAACCCACCTAACTCCCCTCCATGTTCTCGGTCGTTCGATCACGATCGCGTGGCCGAAAACCGCACCTCATTTGGAGTCTCCTAGCTCCCTCTTCCTATAAATATGTGCCCCTCCCGGATTTTTTCGCGCAGTCCAAACACTAGCCATCTTCCTCCTCCCGCAGACGGACATGTCCGTTCCGCCGCCGGACGTGTCCACCGCCTCCAGCCACCTCACACTAACGAATCATAGGCCGCCACGTCAGCTCCGCCGCCGCCCGCACCCAATCCTGCGCCGCCACCTCACCCGCCCCCTCTCTCTCTCTCTCTCGGCCCGCCCGCCCGCCCGGGCAGGGCAGCCCGCGAGCCCATCGGTGCCGCCTCGTCCTGCGCGCCGTCCGGCCGCCCGGCCGCCGACCAGCTCCCTTCGCCGCCTCGTCGCCGCCCGTCGCCGCCCGGCGACCTATGCCGCTTCAGCCGCGCCTCGCCGGCCTCGGTTCGCCGCCGGATCCGCCTCGCGCCCGCACCTCCGCCTCAACCGCCGCCCGGCGCGGCCGCGCCAGGCGCGCGCGCTGGTCGCCGCCCGGCCGCCCCGTCCAACTCCGGCCGGCCGCGGTGCCGCCACCGCCGTGGCGCGGTCTCGCCCAGCGCGCGGGACCTCTCCGGCGAGATCCGGTCGAGGAGCGGCGGATCCGCCTCCCCGCGCCTTCCCGAGGTCTCCGGCGACCTCCTCCCGCATCTCCGGCGAGATCCGCGTGCATCTCCGGCGAGCTCTCCGGCCTGCATCGATAACCGTGCCAAGGGTTGACTTTCCCCCCCTCTAAAATTCGTCTAAGTCCCGAGCATGTGTGATATTTTGTGCCATTTTCGTTGCATCATATCTCTGACATCGTAGCTCCTTTTTGCGCGTGTAATATGTCAAAATGTTCGCCTCGAAGATTAGATCATTTCATCTCATTGCATCATTTTCATTTGAGCTCATCTTGATGCCCGAAATGCTGTTAGAAGAGTGCTATGTGATGTTAGTTTCTGATTTTATCAGAACTTGCACTTTGTCATTTTGCCATGATTGATGTGTGCATCCTATGGACTTGAGTCCTACATGTGTGTTGTAATATGCCATGCCATATTTCCAGTGGTGCTTGCTATGTATTTTTTTGATCTATGTGGTGACTAGCACAAGCATGCAAACTAGGTGTCTTGTTGTTGCTGTTTTCAGCCCTGTTTTGCTGATATTTTGATGCCATGTTAACTTGATGCTACCAAGAGATCCATGCATATTTTGAGATACTTCAGTAAACATGTTTTGTTCTACATGTTTTTCTCTATCCATCCATGCCCTTGTTTGCAATTATGGAGTGACATAGCTTGAGTCAATCGAGCTCTACTTTTGCTTCAAAATGTTCCTGGCAGATTGTTTACATGTTATTCGATTTTGCCAAGCTTGTTGTGGTTGATCCGTATATGCTATGTTATTGTTCTTGCCATTTATGTCTTCTATGCCATGTCTTCTTGATGTATATATGCTTAGTTTTTCATATAAGGCTCTGTAGTGAGTGCATTGAGCTTGTAAACATGCCTACTTGTTATCAGTTTTTGACATGCCATGTTGCTGAATCTGTTAACGAAACTTTCAATATTGACATGGGTGCCATCATATTTTCTGATCCTTTTTGGCTTATGGCCACTAAAGGACTTTTGTTCTATGCAATTATTAGATTCATGCCATGCCTTTGTTTGCCATGATAAGTTCCTGTAACATGTTGTTTCATAGCTCTAAACATTGCAACATGATGTTATTTCTGCCAAAGTCTGAAACTGTTATTAGTTGCAATCTTGCCATGTCATTTTGAGCATGTTATAGTCATTTCTGGAGATAGCTCAGTGCTCATGTTTTGCAATGCTTTACCTGTAGATCATGCCCATGCCTTTTGTTATTATGTTGAGGTCCTGTAGCATGTTGTTTTGATGCGTGCAATATGCCTAGTTGCTGTTTTGGACAGCTTATCCCTTAAACTTGTATAGAGTGTATGTGTTGAACCGTTGCTCCGTTTTGAGTGTGCTCTATATGAAACTTGCTTGATTTTGCATGTAGTTTCATATTATCATGTTGTATCCTTGTTTTGAGGTGTTTGCTTGATGTTTGTATGCATTTTGCATCAATGCCATGTTTAACTTGTTTTGCTCATATCTTCTAGGCCGTAGCTCCGAATCTAATGAACTTTATATGTAACTTGACTAGAATTTCGTGTAGACCATCGTGGTGCATATTAAATTGCTGTTTAACAACTTGAACATAATGTTTATTCAGATCTGGACCAATTTCGAAATTTGCATATGAGGACTTTCCGGAATTGTTATATGTTGTTCCCGGCCTCATCTAAACTTGCCTTGATGTGTTGCTCTTGTTTGCATCCTCCCTTGCCATGAGTAGCCTCATCCTAGCTTCGTCATGCATCATGTTTGTTGTGCATCTTGCCTTGTTCATGTGTGGTGTGTTTACTATGTTGTGTGCTTCTTCTTGTTAGTTCCTGTTTCGTTGCGATCGTGAGGATTCGTTCGTCTACGCTTGGTTCGGCTTCGTCCGTTCATATTCTTCATGGACTCGTTCTTCTTCCTTGCGGGATTCCAGGCAAGATGACCGCTACCCTGGATCTCACTACTACCATTGCTATGCTAGTTGCTTCGTTCTATCGCTATGCTGCGCTACCTATTACCTGTTTATCAAGCCATCCCAAATTGCCATGTCAGCCTCTAACCTTTTGCACCCTTCCTAGCAAACCGTTGTTTGGCTATGTTACCGCTTTGCTCAGCCCCTCTTATAGCATTGTTAGTTGCAGGTGAAGATGAAGTTTGTTCCTTGTTGGAACATGGAGATGTTGTTCCTTGTTGGAACATGTTTACTTGTTGGGATATCACAATATATCTATTGTTTAATTAATGCATCTATATACTTGGTAAAGGGTGGAAGGCTCGGCCTTATGCCTGGTGTTTTGTTCCACTCTTGCCGCCCTAGTTTCCGTCATATCGGTATTATGTTCCCGGATTTTGCGTCCCTAACGCGGTCGGGTGATTTATGGGACCCCCTTGACAGTTCGCTTTGAATAAGACTTTTCAGCAAGGCCCAACATTGGTTTTACATTTGCCTCACCTAGCCTTTTTTCCCTTGGGAGTCGCGCTCTCAAGGGTCATCTTTATTACCCCCGGGCGATGCTTGTCTAGCGTTGGTCCAAACTAAAGCACCGTCTTGGGACCATCCCTTGGCAACTTGGGTTACGTCGGTATTGTGACGCTTAGCTTATCCGGTCGTGGCTCGAGGCGAGATCTGTGCGGCTACTATCGTGGTGTCGGCACGCCGGGAGGTCTTCTTGGACTTGTTTTATTCTGTCGAAATGTCTTGTAGCCGGATTCCGAGACTGATCGGGCTTCCGGGAGAAGGTCATTTTCTTCGTTGATCGCGAGAGCTTATCATGGGCTAAGTTGGGACACCCTGCAGGGTTTGAACTTTCAAAGCCGTGCCAGCGGTTATGTGGCAGATGGGAATTTGTTAATGTCGGTTGTAGAAAACCGAAGTTGATCTCAATTAAAAAACACCAACCGTGTGTGTAACCGTGAGTGTCTCTTTTCGGGGTTGATCGAGAGGAGAACACGGTTTCTGGGTTATGTTTGACGTAAGTAGGAGTTCAGGATCACTTCTTGATCATTACTAGTTGACGACCGTTCCTTTGTTTTCTTCTCGCTCTCATTTGCGTTGGTTAGCCACCATATATGCTTAGTCGCTGCTGCAACCTCACCACTTTACCCCTTCCTTTCCCATTAAGCTTTGCTAGTCTTGATACCCATGGTAATGGGATTGCTGAGTCCTCGTGGCTCACAGATTACTACACCACCAGTTGCGAGTACAGGTTGTGTGATGCTCATGGCGCGAGAGCGATGTTTGCTTGTGTTGGAGTTCTTCTTACGCTTCTTCTTGATCAGGGTATAGGTTCCGGTCGGCAGCCTGGCTAGCGAGGTGGATGTCGTTTGAGTTTACTGTTTATGTTTCATCCGTAGTCGGATGTTGATCTCTTGTATATGATGTTGATGTATTCTTGTGGCACTTGTGCCTTATGTATGTATCCCTATGTATTATGTAATGTTGATGTAATGATATCCACCTTGCAAAAGCGTTTCAATATGCGGGTCTATCCTTGGTGGGACCGTCGAGTTCCTTTTGGATAGGGTCGCATATTGGGCGTGACAAGTTGGTATCAGAGCCTCGACCGACCCTAGGAGCCCCCTTGATTGATCGTGTAGTTTGGCCGTTGTTGAGTCTAGAATAAAAACTATTTTTGGAGTCTAGTTATATCGGAGAGTAGGAATTCTTTTTACTCCTCAGCCCCTTCGTCGCTCTGGTAAGGAATCTTGACGTAGGTGTTTGGAATTACTCCTCTTCTCGTTCAAAATTTTTCTTTAGGATCACGCAGTTGGTTTTCCGGTAGTTGTTTCTCAGCTCTTTTGATCCGGTGCATTTCTCATCAAGTCGACTCGACCATCTTCATCTTTGAGTTCAATCCTCAGTTCTTCCTCCGACATTGTTGTTTCCCTGTCCGAAGTTGTCTTTGTTTTTTCCCGCCCGCCCTCCCTTCTTCTTTTCCGAACCGGAGTCCACTACTGAGTATCGATCCTACTCGTGTGAAGTCTTTGCTTTCTTTCAATCGGTGTTTTCTCTTCAAGATATTCGTCTGTTCCCCTTCCAAATTGCCTTTGTTTTCCCGCCCTCCCACCCTTTTCTTCCCGGAGCTTGAATCTCTTTCGACCATCAATTTCATTCAGGTGGAGTCTTCCCTCAGTTATTTCAACCGGTGAATTCTCGTCTTGTTCGTCGTTCTTCATTCCTTTCTTTTCCGGTGGATTCAATTCAAGTTTTCGGTGTTGATCGTATTCTTTTCCCTCGGCTCAAGTGTTTTTTTTTCAGCTCGTTCTCCTCTTGCCAGTTTATCATTCCGGAGTTCTGAAGATATCTCAGGAGATTCGTCTGTCTTCCAATTAACTCGAGGTTGTCACCTCAGTCCAATATTTCAATTGTTCCGGTGCATCATCTATCTGTTCGACAATCTTTTCCAACGGTGTTTTCTTTTAGTGGGCCCTAACCCACAGGTCTTTTCCCAGGATCTTACCTGACCCTTCTGATTTTCCGGAGCTATTCTCAAATCCTTTTGAAGTTTGATGTAAGTATGAATTTCATCAGTCTGACGCCTTTCCAAGATCGTTTTCAAATCATTTCATTGTTGGCTCAACCTCTCTGTTTTTCTTTCTCCCGGGGTATCTCAGAAATTTTGGTGGTGTTTTTCTCGTCGTTATTTGAAGATCGAAGTAGAGTTTTTCCTCTAAATTTTGTCCGTTCTCCCGGAGATTCATGGTGCTAGCTCGATGTTATCCTATCTAATTGTTTCGAGTCATGTAAATTCTTTTCATCCGGAGCATTTCAGGAGTTGCTTTCTCTCTCGATCATCCGGAGGTCACCTTTTCGGAAGACTTCTTCGTTCTAAGCTTTCAGATTCGTTCTCCAATTATTCTATATCTGTGCCCTTTCGTTCGTCTCAATATTCTTCCGGTGCTTCGTTCAAGTGTTCTTTAATCAGCTCATGATCTCTTTGTTCTTTTGCATCTAAATCCCCTCTAGCATATTGGTTCTTCTAATTCTTCCCGGCGATTCATTCTCTTTCGTCAGTCATTTCCGAATTCTAACGGTGGTTCGTTCAAGATTCTTTTTCTTTGATTATCATATTAATTCATTCGTTCTTTAAAATCTTACCGATGGTTCATGAAGACTTCTCAAGTTCTGTGCTATCCCTTCCCAATCCTTTTTCAAGAAGAATAAGTAAGATGCGAAATCCATTGTTGGTCATCAATTTAATTTGATGAAGGATAAGCATACAATAAATCTTATTCTTATTTCATCCAAGTGAGTAATCCTTTCCTTCAGAGTTTGTTCTTGATGAATAAATTCGACTTCCAAGAGTTTTAATCTTTTCTCTTCCGGAGTTCAATTTCCTCGGCCTTTTCGTCGGAACCCCCATCTAAATCATCGCAATGCTCATCTTATTCTTTTCATTCTTCATTTCTATCTCATCATCCTTTCGTTACCGGAGTTCTTCATGGTGGTTCTTCATGATTTAATTCTTTCTTCAAGAGTTTCATCAATATTTTGGTGGAATTCAAATATCTTTTCTTCTCGCGTCTCGGAGTGCAATTAATTCTCCGCATTCCTTTGAAGTGGGGCTTTGCATTTCTTCGTTCTTCTCAGCTATCAAAGCATTTCCGTTTGCGGTTGGTTATCACCTCATAATTTCTGAGATGTTACCAATAAGTCCATAACAAGCTTATTCTTTCGTGGTTGATTTTCTCAACAACTCCGTTCAATCCTTCTTCTAAGGTTGCTTTCCATTCCATTCGTGGCACAAGTTGTCATTTTGTTCTCCGTTCTTTTCATTCAACTCTTTCAATTCTTTCCGGAGGTTTTGTGTCATGTCTTCATCAAGTATCATTCCATCCTCTCAAGTTCGTGTTCTATTTATTTCCGTGTTTCAGCCGGAGTGCTGCCTAAATCTTTTCAGTCTTATTCGTTTCTTTTCTCATTCTAACCACTCCGGTTAGAACGAGTGTTTTCATAGTCTATCTGATTCTGTGAGCTTTCGATTCTCGTCGTTCCTCTCTTCTTCTCGAGTGCTCTCGATTCTTTGCTTCTTCTCTTGAGTTTTTGTTTCACCTCATCCTTTTTCCCTTCCATCTCGGTCCTAAGATCTCGGGACGAGATCTCTTGTTAGTGGAGGAGTGTTGTAACGCCCCGGAATCGATGCGCCAGGTGTCCGTCAATTATTCGTCGTCTTTGCCATGTCATGTGCTTGTGTGTTGCACTTTGCCATGTCATCATCTGCATTTCATATTATGTCATCATGTGCATTTCTTTTTGCATACATGTTCGTCTCATGCATCCGAGCATTTTCCCGTTGTCCGTTTTCCAATCCGGCACTCCTATGTCTCCGGCGCCCCTTCTACCTCTTTTCATGTGCGGGTGTTGAGCGGTCTCGGAATGGACGAGGTTTGTCAAGCGGCCTTGGTATAGCACGGTGAACCGCTGTCAAGTTTCGGACCATTTGGAGTTCGTTTGGTACTCAACAGTTAACAGGGTAACCGCCAAGGCCTCTTTTGTTGCAGCCCAACTCCCTTTCTAAGTGGCCCAAAACCCACCTAACTCCCTCCATGTACTCGGTCGTTCGATCACGATCGCGTGGCAAAACCGCACCTCATTTGGAGTCTCCTAGCTCCCTCTTCCTATAAATATGTACCCTCCGGATTTTTTCGCGCGGTCAAACACTAGCCATCTTCCTCCTCCCATGACGGACATGTCCGTTCCGCCACGGACGTGTCCGCCGCCTCCAGCCACCTCACACCAGCGAATCATAGGCGCCACGTCAGCTCCGCCGCCGCCCGCACCCAATCCTGCGCCGCCACCTCACCGCCCCTCTCTCTCTCCTCGGCCCGCGCCCGGCCCGCCCGGGCAGGGGCCCGCCGAGCCGAGCCCATCAGGCGCCGCCTCGTCCTACGCGCCCTCCGGCCGCCCGGCCGCCCGACCAGCTCCCGCTCGCCGCCTCGGTCGCCGCCCGTCGCCGCCGGCGACCTATCCGCTTCGGCCGCGCCTCGCCGGCCTCGGCTCGCCGCGGATCCGCCTTCCGCCCGCACCTCCGCCTCAACCGCCTCCGCGCGGCCCCGCCGCCTGGTCGCTTCGCCCGGCCGCCCCGTCCAACTCCGGCCGGCCGCGGTGCCGACCTGCCGCCGTGGCGCCGGTCTCGCCCAGCCGCCGGGACCTCCTCCGGCCAGATCCGGTCGAGGAGCGACCGGATCCGCCTCCCCGCGCCTTCCCGAGGTCTCCGGCGACCTCCTCCCGCATCTCCGGCGAGATCCGCGTGCATCTCCGGCGAGCTCTCCGGCCTGCATCGATAACCGTGCCAAGGGTTGACTTTCCCCCCTCTAAAATTCTTCCAAGTCCCGAGCATATGTGATATTTAGTGCCATTTTCGTTGCATCATATCTCTGTCATCGTAGCTCCGTTTTGCGCGTGTAATATGTAAAAATGTTCGTCTCGAAGAGTCGATCATTTCATCTCATTGCATCATTTTCATTTGAGCTCATCTTGATGCCCGAAATGCTGTTAGAAGAGTGCTATGTGATGTTAGTTTCTGATTTTTATCAGAAATTGCACTTTTGTCATTTTTGCCATGATTGATGTGTGCATCCTATGGACTTGAGTCCTACATGTGTGTTGTAATATGCCATGCCATATTTACAGTGGTGCTTGCTATGTATTTTTGTGATCTATGTGGTGACTAGCACAAGCATGCAAACTAGGTGTCTTGTTGTTGCTGTTTTCAGCCCTGTTTTGCTGATATTTTGATGCCATGTTAACTTGATGCTACCAAGAGATCCATGCATATTTTGAGATACTTCAGTAAACATGTTTTGTTCTACATGTTTTGCTCTATCCATCCATGCCCTTGGTTGAAATTATGGAGTGCCATAACTTGAGTCAATCGAGCTCTACATTTGCTTCAAAATGTTCCTGGCAGATTGTTTACATGTTATTCAATTTTGCCAAGCTTGTTGTGGTTGATCCGTATATGCTATGTTATTGTTCTTGCCATGTATGTCTTCTATGCCATGTCTTCTTGATGTATGTATGATTAGTTTTTCATATAAGGCTCTGTAGTGAGTGCATTGAGCTTGTAAACATGCCTACTTGTTATCAGTTTTTGACATGCCATGTTGCTGAATCTGTTAACGAAACTTTCAATATTGACATGGGTGCCATCATATTTTCTGATCCTTTTTGGCTTATGGCCACTAAAGGAATTTTGTTCTATGCAATTATTAGATTCATTCCATGCCTTTGTTTGCCATGATAAGTTCCTGTAACATGTTGTTTCATAGCTCTAAACATTGCAACCTGATGTTATTTCTGCCAAAGTCTGAAACTGTTATTAGTTGCAATCTTGCCATGTCATTTTGAGCATGTTCTAGTCATTTCTGGAGATAGCTCAGTGCTCATGTTTTGCAATGCTTTACCTGTAGATCATGCCCATGCCTTTTGTTATTATGTTGAGGTCCTGTAGCATGTTGTTTTGATGCGTGCAATATGCCTAGTTGCTGTTTTGGACAGCTTATCCCTTAAACTTGTATAGTGTATGTGTTGAACCGTTGCTCCGTTTTGAGTGTGCTCTATATGAAACTTGCTTGATTTTGCATGTAGTTTCATATTATCATGTTGGATCCTTGTTTTGAGGTGTTTGCTTGATGTTTGTATGCATTTTGCATCAATGCCATGTTTAACTTGTTTTGCTCATATCTTCTAGGCCGTAGCTCCGAATCTAATGAACTTTATATGTAACTTGACTAGAATTTCGTATAGACCATCATGGTGCATATTAAATTGCTGTTTAACAACTTGAACATAATGTTTATTCAGATCTGGACCAATTTCGAAATTTGCATATGAGGACTTTCCGGAATTGTTATATGTTGTTCCCGGCCTCATCTAAACTTGCCTTGATGTGTTGCTCTTGTTTGCATCCTCCCTTGCCATGAGTAGCCTCATCCTAGCTTCGTCATGCATCATGTTTGTTGTGCATCTTGCCTTGTTCATGTGTGGTGTGTTTACTATGTTGTGTGCTTCTTGTTAGTTCCTGTTTCGTTGCGATCGTGAGGATTCGTTCGTCTACGCTTGGTTCGGCTTCATCCGTTCATCTTCTTCATGGACTCGTTCTTCTTCCTTGCGGGATTTCAGGCAAGATGACCGCTACCCTGGATCTCACTACTACCATTGCTATGCTAGTTGCTTCGTTCTATCGCTATGCTGCGCTACCTATTACCTGTTTATCAAGCCATCCCAAATTGCCATGTCAGCCTCTAACCTTTTGCACCCTTCCTAGCAAACCGTTGTTTGGCTATGTTACCGCTTTGCTCAGCCCCTCTTATAGCGTTGTTAGTTGCAGGTGAAGATGAAGTTTGTTCCTTGTTGGAACATGGAGATGTTGTTCCTTGTTGGAACATGTTTACTTGTTGGGATATCACAATATATCTATTGTTTAATTAATGCATCTATATACTTGGTAAAGGGTGGAAGGCTCGGCCTTATGCCGGTGTTTTGTTCCCTCTTGCCGCCCTAGTTTCCGTCATATCGGTATTATGTTCCCGGATTTTGCGTCCCTAACGCGGTCGGGTGATTTATGGGACCCCCTTGACAGTTCGCTTTGAATAAGACTTTTCAAAGAAGGCCCAACATTGGTTTTACATTTGCCTCACCTAGCCTTTTTCCCTTGGGAGTCGCGCTCTCAAGGGTCATCTTTATTACCCCGGTCCGGTGTTTGTCTAAGCGTTGGTCCAAACTAGAGCACCGTCTTGGGACCATCCCTTGGCAACAGGTTACGTCGGTACTGTATGCTTAGCTTATCCGGTCGTGGCACGAGGCGAGATCTGTGGCTACTATCGAGGTGTCGACACGCCGGAGGTCTTCTTGGACTTGTTTTATTGCTGTCGAAATGTCTTGTAGCCGGATTCGAGACTGATCGGGCTTCCGGGAGAAGGTCATTTCGCCGTTGATCGCGAGAGCTTATCATGGGCTAAGTTGGGACACCCTGCAGGGTTTGAACTTCCGAAAGCCGTGCCGCGGTTATGTGGCAGATGGGAATTTGTTAATGTCGGTTGTAGAAAACCGAAGTTGATCTCAATTAAAAACACCAACCGTGTGTGTAACCGTGAGTGTCTCTTTTGGGGTTGATCGAGAGGAGAACACGGTTTCTAGGTTATGTCTGACGTAAGTAGGAGTTCAGGATCACTTCTTGATCATTACTAGTTGTCGATCGTTCCTTTGTTTCTCTTCTCGCTCTCATTTGCGTTGGTTAGCCACCATATATGCTTAGTCGCTGCTGCAACCTCACCACTTTACCCCTTCCTTTCCCATTAAGCTTTGCTAGTCTTGATACCCATGGTAATGGGATTTTTGAGTCCTCGTGGCTCACATATTACTACACCACCAGTTGCGGTACAGGTTGTGTGATGCTCATGACGCGAGGCGATGTTTGCTTGTGTTGGAGTTCTTCTTACGCTTCTTCTTGATCGGGTATAGGTTCGGTCGGCAGCCTGGGCTAGCGTGGTGGATGTCGTTTGAGTTTCTGTTTATGTTTCATCCGTAGTCGGATGTTGATCTCTTGTATATGATGTTGATGTATTCTTGTGGCACTTGTGCCTTATGTATGTATCCCTATGTATTATGTAATGTTGATGTAATGATATCCACCCTGCAAAAGCGTTTCAATATGCGGGTCTATCCTTGGTGGGACCGTCGAGTTCCTTTTGGATAGGGTCGCATATTGGGCGTGACACGGCAGCTCCTCGATCCAGTTCCTTCCGCACTTGCGCAGCCTGTCGAAAGTTCTGGTCTTGAGTCCTCGCAACACTTCAGCATTTGCTCTCTCTGCTTGACCGTTGCTTCTCGGATGAGCAGCGGAAGCAAAGCAGATCTTGGCGTAAGATCTTGGGCGTACTGCATGAAGGTGCGGCTCGTGAACTGTGTGCCGTTGTCGGTGATGATTCTGTTAGGAATCCCAAAACGGCAAACAATTGACCTGAAGAACTTGATGGCTGACTGTGATTTCACCTTCCTCACTGGTTCCACTTCCGGCCACTTTGTGAACTTGTCGATTGCTACGTACAAGTATTCAAAGCCTCCAACAGCTCGGGGGAAGGGGCCGAGGATGTCGAGCCCCCAGACCGAAAAGGGCCAGGATAAAGGGATCGCCTGGAGAGCTTGAGATGGTTGGTGTATCTGTTTTGAATGGGCCAGCACGCTTCACACTTGGTTGCTTGTGCGGTTGCATCTGGAGGGCTTCGGCGGAAGAAACCTTGCCGGAAAGCTTTGCGGCAAGTGCTCTTCTTGCAAATGTGGTGACCACATATGCCTCCGTGTATCTCCGCCAACAGCTTGTCCATCTTCCGGCAAATACACTTCAATTTCCTCCGTTTAGTCTTCTTACATGCAGAATGTTGTCAACAAACTGGTACATACTTGATTTGCCGGGCTACTTTTTTGCTTCTTCTTGCTCTTGGGAAGTTCTCTGTCTGAAGGAAATGGACGATTTTTGTGCCCATGTTGGAGCACGTGGCTCGACAACAAAGACTAAAGGCTCTTCTATTCTGCGGGAACATCAGCTTCTCGGCAAGAACCTGCGGGTCCGCGGAGCTTGATGGTCCCGACAAGCTTGCCGGGCGAAACTTGTCGGGGCGTTTGCTTCAACGATACAAACTGCATGGTTTGTTGGAGCAGACTGCTCCTCGATGATATTTGCGTTGGTTTTAGGGACCTTCTTGGCGGCGGCCGAGAGCTCTGCGGAAAGTAGTCGCTGAAACCAATTTTCTCTTCTTGCTCTATCTGTTGATGGTGTTACGGTTGGCTGAGTTAGCTTGAGCACAAAATCCCTGGTTCCACGGGTAACTTAAGCGCGACACATTTGGAAGGCCATCGGCTATATCATTACGAGCTCTTGGAGCGTGTTCCATTTGCGGCCTTCAAAGTGCTCTTCTAGCTTTCTCACTTCATCGGCGTAAGCTTCCATCAAAGGACTCGATAATCTTTATTTACTTGGCGGACGACAAGTTGCGAGTCCCCGATAAAGAGCTTCTTGATCCCGAGGTCCACCGCAATCACGAGACCGGCAAGCAAGCCTTCATATTCTGCGGTATTATTTGTTGTTTGTTCCTTGGGAAAGTGCATCGGACTATGTACTTGAGGTGCTCCCGGTGGGTGCGATAAGCATCACGCCAACCTTTGGGCGCTGCAGCGAGAAGGCACCATCGAAGTACATCAGCCATTCTTTATTTGCCTCCTTGGCGGGGATGCTTGTCTGGAATTTCCTCATCTTGCGTTGGCGTCCACTCTGCTATGAATTCTGCCAATGCCCCTGCTGCGGATAGTTGAAGTGCTTTGAACTTGAGACCAAAGCTTGACAGTTCAGCGCCCACTCAACAATCCTGCCTGTTGCTTGATTTTGCAAAATCCTCTTCAGCGGAAAGCGGCGACAACTGTTATCTCATGTGCTTGGAAGTAATGGCGCAGCTTTTCGAGGCCATGAGGAGGCCGAAGCAGCTTCGCACACAGTACCTTGATCTAGCCCCTGCGGAGGGAGGCGACAAAGTATCTTGGCGCTGCACCATCTTCTTCGGTATCTTGTCGCAACCCTGCGCTGATCTGTCCTTGTCGGGACCAGAGCTTGTGGCGAGGCACCTTGCTTGTCATTGGATGCGCTTGCCTCGGTTGCGGCTCATCATCGCCTCCCCTCCGCTACTAACGCAGCACTAACCACTTGATTGGTCGCGCTATATACAGCAAGCAACTTCTCTTGTGGCTTAGGTGCGACAAGTATTGGAGCGGAGGACATGTATCTCTTCAAGTCCTGCAGCGCAGCCTCCGCCGAGTCCATTTCATTGGACCTGCCTTTTCAAAATCTTGAAAACGGCGTATGCTGCGTTCAGCAGAACTTAGAGATGAACTCGCCGAGAGCAGCCACGCAACCGGCAAGCCTCCCCGACATCCTTGGCGCTTTGGTGCTTGATGTGCTCAATGGCCTTGATCTTGTCGGGATTGGCTTCAATTCCCCCCGAGATACAAAGAACCGAGAAGCTTGCGGAAGGGACTCCAAACACGCACTTCTCGGGGTTGAGCTTGAGGTTGATCTTGCGAGGTTTGCAAGCGTCTCATCAAATCCTGAACCGAGTCGCTCTGTCTTTGCTCTTGACTACTATGTCATCCATGTAGCTTCTACATTTGGTGTATCTGTGGTCCAAAGGCATCATGGACTACCCTTGCAAAGGTTGAACCAGCAATCTTCAAACGAAGGCATCCGTATAAAGCGGTCGTGCCACATGGTGTAATGAATGCGGTTTCTCTTCATCCTCTTCGCCATGAAGATCGATGATATCCTGAATGTGCATCAAGAAAGAAAGCAGATCGCATCCAGCCGTGGAGTCAACAATCTGGTCGATACGCGGCAAGGAAATGGGTCCTGGGACAAGCTTTATTAACATCGGTGAAGTCAATACAAAGTCTCCATTTCCCATTAGCCTTGCGTACAACTACCGGATTGGCCAGCCACGTGGGGTGGAGGACTCCTCGACAAGCCCGCTGCCTCCAATTTCTTGATTTCTTACGCTATGAACTCTTGGCTCCTTTGCTGTTTCCTAACTCTTTGCTTGACGGGCGGCGTGAGGACAGACAGCTAGGTGGTGCTCAATTACTTTCCTGGGAACACCGGGGATGTCAGATGGTTGCCATGCAAACACATCGACATTCACCCGCAGGAAAGCAACGAGCTCGCCTTCCTATTTAAGATCAAGCGTGGCGATGGTGAAGGTACCACCGTCTGCCGTCCTCCTAAGCGGGCACATTCTTGGTCTTTGGCGGGGCTGCCATCGTCTTGTTGCACTTGCGGTGGAGCTCGATGGTGCGTCCTCGGCGGTGGCGCAGCACTCAAGAGGTGCGCTAGCGGAGTGGAGCATGAGCTTTTGTCGGACTTGGCGGTCTTCTTTCCCGGGAGCTTCAGCGGCAAGTGGTTTGCTTTCCGTTGCGGCTGCTGCATCGGTAAATCTTGTCGGCACAGATAAGCGCGTCCTTCTTGTCGCCATGGACAGAAATGGCGCTTATCGGGCGGGCATCTTAGTAGGTTGTAAGCATAATGAGGCGGCCATGAACTTGGCGAGTGCCGGTCGGCCAAGTATGCCATTGTAGGGCAATGGGAAATCGGCGGCGTCAAGCGTGATCCTCTCGGTTCGAAGTTGAGCTCGCTGCCGAATGTTACCGGCAAGCGTGATCTTCCCTTTGGGCTTGCTCCTTCTGGGTTGATTCCTTGGAAAGTACCGGTTTCTTGAGCTCATTGTCGAGGATTTGAAGTTTACGGAGCACTGCGAGAGGAGATCAAATTCAGGCCGGCCCGCCGTCAACCAACATCTTTGTGACTTTGAGGTTGCGGATGGTTGGTGAGACCAACATCGGCGGGCACCCAAGCTGCGATGATGCGATCGGTGATCCTCAATGTCGAAGATGATGGGCGTCTTTGGACCACTTCGAGATTTGCATGACTCTATGGAGGGTTCTGCTGCATTAACCTCACGCATCCATTGTTTGAGTTGGCGGTGCGAGGTATGCGAGAAGGCACCACCGTCAGCGCAAAGGACCTCTGTTGCCTTACGAAACTCCTGCTCATCGGTTTCGCCGTCTTCTATGTCCTCGTCGTCTTCATCTTCGTCTTCTTCCTTGTCGCGGCCGCGGGAGGTCATCACCTTGCCGCTGCTTGGCCTTGCTGGCGCCTCCCGGCCGGGTCTTTTCTTACTTGCTGCACCTGCACCTTCTTGGTCTTTCTCCTTGTCTCGCGCTCGTATTCAGCTTTACGTAGCTCAACAAGCTGCTCGACTTTCTTGCAGCTCACGGAGATCGTGGCCCTTAGTGCGGTGGATCTTCTGATCTTGCTTGTTGGAGCCGTCGCTCTGTCGGTAACCGCCACGGCTTGGCGGTCGGCGTCAACAACAACCTCCTTGCCGGAGCCACGGCCTTGGCTCCGTTAGCGGCACCATCCTTGCGGACTGCTCGACAACTAGTACTTCTTGGTTTTCTTCCTACATTGTTTAGCTTGGCGCTTCCTTGCAGGCGATCTCCTCCTTGTCGGACTCTGCTCCCACATTCTCTCACAGGAGTCTTCTTCCTTCTTGGTAGCGTGCACACTTGTCGGCCAGGCGTAGAGCTGTTGGCGTCTTTCACTTTGCACATCGCCATCTCTTCCCTCATCCTGCGGTTTCGCACATTACGATGGAATCGCGGCGATCCTTTGCAGCGGGGTGGAGCGTCTGGGATGTTGTAGTGCACTCGATGAATCTCTAGATGAACTTGCGCAGGGACTCTCCCTCCTTTTGGGCAAGCAGGTGGAGATCACTCTCCTGGCCATGAGGCTTGTGGCCACCTGTGAAGGCGCCAACAAACTGGTGGCACAAATCTGCCCAAGAAGAAATAGAGCTGTCCGGCAATTGCATGAGCCAAGATCTGACGTTTGGCTTAAGCACCAAGGGAAAGTAGTTGGCGAGGATCTTGTCGTCTCGTCCCCCCGCAGCTTGCACCGGGATGGTGTAAATGCTGAGGAACTCCGATGGGTGTGTCCTGCCGTCATACTTCTCCGGCACATCTGGTTTGAAGTTTTTCTTGTCGGACCACGGACTTGCCGCAGCTCACGAGTGAGCGCAGGGCAACCTACCGCTATCTGACAAGTCGCTGGTTCTTCGGCGCATGCATATCGGCGATGGGCCCGCGCGTTGGTCGATTGACGACGCGCTTCTCTTGGCCTTCGATCACGGGTTCGACCGTCTTCTTCTTGCCGTTCTCGGAGAACTTGGCGCTGGTCGCGACGAGCTCGCGGATCCGACGACGCTGTGGAGTCGCTGTCGAGGTGGATCCGGCGAGTTGGCGATCTTGGCCTTCGGGAAGGGGAGTGCACGGTGGCTGCACCCCCGCAAGTCTCGCCGCCTTGCCGCGGCTGCGAGGCACTCGGTTGCCGCGGGACGTCACCGTTGGCGAAGACGATGAGACTCTGGTGTGGCCCTCCATTAAATCGGCCTTATCGGCGTAGGAGGTAATCTAAGTAGTTGAGCTCTTGCCAAGGCTTCCGCTGGTGTGGTTGGCGGCAGCGGCGTGCGGGCGAAAACGGGATGTGCTCGGACTCCTAACCAAGTTAGGAGGAGCGATATCCATGGCGACCGTACTCCACTCCGTGCATCGCACGCTGAGGTGCATGCGGGTCTCGAGGGCCTCGGGATCCTCCAGCTTGACCTTGATCCAATGAGCGTATGGTGCCGCGAGTATCGTGACGCTGGCGGTCCCGCGCCTCCTGTGAACGACGCGGTGCAGATTCGGACGCCGACGCCTGCGCTGCCTTGTCCTTGGACCTGGTGGCATCATGGGCTCTCTCGACGACGTCGGTTCCTCCGCCAGCGTTTCCCCCACTACCTGACGGCTCCGGTGGTGGTGGGTTCGACGCGGACGGCCCTGCTGCTGCTGAAGACTTCTTCTTCGGCGCCATGTTGACGAAGATGTCGATGAAGTTGCTCGTGTGACCGTCAGATCGGGTTCACACAGCCTCGGCGCCTCTACGGCGCGCCAAAGATGTCGGGGAGAACTGATCGTGTCCCACGAGCACCTCACAGGACCTGGGTCCCTTGTGGTTCGGAGGGGGCGGAGATTGCACAAAGACCGGATCGGCGATGCACGGCGGATTTTACCCAGCCGGAGCTCTCGGGAGATAATCTGCTACTCCTGCTTTGTGGATTATCTTGTGTTCTTGCTAGGGAGCAATGGGAGCTACAAGACCTAGCTGGCGTGGTTTCGTATGAATGTGATGAACTAAGCGGAGCTGGACCGAACCTAGCACGAACCCTTTCTACGTTGCACTTGGGCCTCCTTTTATTGGCACAAGGGGTTACCACATGTGGCAAGTAGGCGAGGTAAGATAGTAAAACATAGGTTGGTACACGCTTTGTACAGTGTCAGATAATCTATACCTAACTTTCGACGGCAAGGACAAGAGTCATCAATGCCCGTCTCGATCGCCCGAACGATTATGAGGACCGTCAAGTGCGCCTCTGTTTGCCACGATGGTAGCTTGTCAGCGCGCTTATCGCTTCTCCCCTGGCTGCACAGCCCGTCGACCGCAGCGTGCTTGGGAGAGCCCGTGGTGACACGTTGGCGGGTGAGCTGGGCGGAGATGAAGAGGTCGCCGCCCGGCAAGCGCCTTGCATGGCAGGAACCTTGTCGCTCGGGGCTCGGCGCCCGCTGAGCCTTCGGCAAGCTCCTCTTGCGGGGCCTCGTTCCCTTCGCCCTGAGGTGGCCTTCCGGCAAGCTCCTCTTGCGGGGTCTTGACTACTTTGTTCTTGAATGGCTCCAAAGGAGCGGCTGAGAATCTTTGGCAGGCGCCCGGCAAGGCTTGCCGCGGGGACGCTGCGACTGCCCGTGCACAGGTTCGGGGTACTAAGGTACCCCTACTTTAGTACACCGACAATGAGCTAGCGTCCACCATGCATAGAGATGCTCATGTGGACAGGTTTTCTAGCACTAGTGAATGACGTCGGATCTCGGTGTGCAATATGTGTAGCCGCGTGTCTCTTTGGCATGCCTGGCATACAGACGGGAGGGACTCATTGAAGGTCGAACGTACCGCGGTGGGGTCAATGGTGGATGTATGGTGTGGGTCAACCTAGCTAACGGTGCATGGTTTGAGTGTAGGTGGCTGGGAGGCTAGATGGCTAATGCGTGCACATGCGTCATTTGTACATTGTCAAGGTTGAACGGTGGTTGTCTACGTGGGCATGCATGCATGCATGCATGGTGTGGGTCCAGTTGGCGTCTGGCGCACGGGACGTGCCTTCGTGGCTAGGGCGCACAAATTGCGGCACAGAGTTCTGAAGCAGATGAAGGTGCGGGCTCCGATCTCCGTCCACAAGCAAGACTTGTTCCCTCATGGCTAGCACCGGGATGCATTTTGGTCTCATTTACACACAACCTACGTGAAGGCTTATGCGTGCCGCTCTCTATGTTCTACCACACCCACACCGTGAAAGGTCCCAAGAAATTCCGATCCCTCGTGAATTTGCACGGATTATAGCGGCGGCAGACGACACTCGAAATTTTTGCCCTTAACAACGGCTCTGAGCTGGCCCTTCCCATTGGTCGCACATGGCACATATATGGACCAGAGCTTAGCATGGAACTGTCACCCCCAATCCCTGCTATGATTTCATGTGGCCACAGTATGGATCCTGAATTTCGGAGGATACTGAAGCCAAGGAGTACAACATTGGTGGAGTTCTCGACACTATTCGTCGTAACAAGTACTTTGGAGTATTCGGAGGACGAACCCGCCCTGCAATGCCGAAGACAAGACTGCGCCGGACTCATCGTCATTGAAGCCTGGTTCGAGACTCTTGAGGAGTCTGGATTAGGGGTATCCGGACAGCGGACTATATACATCGTCCGGACTATTGAGCGTGAAGATACAAGACTCAAGACTTGACCGTGTCCGGATGGGACTTTCCTTGGCGTGGAAGGCAAGCTTGGCGATCCGGATATTATATTTCCTTCTTGTAACCGGCTCCATGTAAACCCTAGCCCTCTCCGGTGTCTATATAAACGGAGAGGTTGGTCATAGAGGCCGATCACAATTACAATCATACCATCATAGGCTAGCTTCTAGGGCTTAGCCTCTACGATCTTAATGGTAGATCTACTCTTGTACTACCCATATCTTCAATATTAATCAAGAAGGAAGTAGGGTTTTACCTCCATCGAGAGGGCGAACCTGCGTAAACATCTGTGTCCCTTGCTTCCTGTTACCATCGGCCTAGGCGCACAAATCGGGACCCCTACCGAGATCCGCGGTTTGACACCGACATTGGTGCTTTCATTGAGAGTTCCTCGTATGCGTCGCTGCAAGGCTCGTTGGCTCGTCTCGTTGCCGGGGACAACATTACCGCAGGGATCCACGGCTTTAGGCCAAACTCTCCGACTAAGCGGCCGTCATAGCCGCCCCATCGGTGTCAGCGCAAGCGATGGCCTCTCGGGTCATCACGCATAAACTTCACATCAATTCGAAACTCGCTGAACATATGGATCCGATAGAGCTCTCTTCTCTTAATGAGCTCTTGGATCGCATCGCCGCTTTGGGAGTCGTAACGGACTATGATCGGCTCGGGCTTAAACCCGACCAAAGGGACATTAAATCCCCGTCGGCCACCCATGAGATAGTGGTATCGGAGGAACCACACATGGAGTATCCCTCTATTTTGAGGACGAATTATGTCCTGATCGCCGAGCTCCCGGAGCCGGACACCCGCCCGGGGGAGGATATGACCCGGGTCCCGGACGTAGAACCAGGCACGGGGCCGAAAAAATTAGGCAGCGTCCCAAATCCCGAGCTGTTGAACTTGGAAGCTTCCATGCCCCGGGGTGCTAGATCGGATCGGAATCCGGATTCAGCTATAACCGCCCACGTGGACTTAAATCGCCTCTCCCATATTAGGCAAGAGCCCAGGAGGCGATTACATCATTCTTGGGCCAGATTCCTCCTTGCGCTAAACAAGGTCGAGGACTGCCACGAGGAGGGCGGAGTCTCGCTCTTACGCAAAAACTGCACGGACAAAGGAATCCTTAATGCTATAAGTCGCCGTGACATAGTACGCTTTGCAGACTTAGCAATCATAGTATAGAAGTACTATGCAATGGAAAGCGTCCGGAAAACTCAAACTGAATTTTGGGACAATCCGGCTTTCACCAAAACCTTTGTCCGAACTAAACGGGCGAACTCTCGTACATCGTCCGACCCAATCCACAAGAAACCAAAGCCCGCCCCAGGGCGGGGAACCGTATTGGAAAAATGGCTCAATGGGCCATGTAAACTCCACAGCACTCCGAACACGGCACCAACTCACAGCCTTAGGGCATGTTGGATACTCCGGCAGGTTGCGAAAAGTGGCGAGGATCTTCTTACCGAACAACATCCCACCAGAGCCCAATCTGGCACTAACAGTCTTTGAGACTTTTGCCTCAAATAGTAAGTATAGCGAAACTCATCGAAGCTCAGCGGAAATTTGTCATATGGCCAAAATGAACCCCAGAGCGACCTGCTATAACTTTCAATGCCGGTGGCGAACCTAGATTCGGACTGTCCGGGCACCGGCCGCTCTGGTTCTTAGCCCAATCGTGGGCGACTTCGACTCACTAAAGTGCTCATGGATGGCGGAGCGGATTAAATCTGATCTATGAAGAAACACTCGGCAAGATGGAAATTGACAAAGGCCGCATTGAACAAAGCGACACAACCTTGGGAATTATCCCTAGTCGGGAAGCACGGTGTGCGGGAAAATCACACTTGAGCGTGGTATTGGCACCCGGAGAATTATAGGTCGAAGAAATCACATTCCAAGTGGCCCCTTTTAGCAGCGGATACGACACCCTTTTAGGGTGGGACGCGTTTGCAAGCTTTCAAGCTATACCCCATTACGGGCACATGAAGCTTAAAATGCCTAGGCCCAACGGAATCATCACTCTAGCCGGTGATCCGGACGTCGCGCCGGCGCTGAAAACAAAACGCAGCACTAGCCACGGAGGCATTATCAAGGCCCTAGCGGCGAAGAATTAACAACACTGCGGGCCACCGTGGACGAGGACGACGTGATACTCGACAAGCGACCCAAGTCCACCTCATTTAAACCATGAGGCGAGATAGTCAAATTCCAAGTCCATCCGCGGACCCCATGAAGACAGCTTCCGTCGGGACACAGCTGAGCCCCACGATGGGCGTCGCTGCTGAAATCTTCTTCTGTGAAGTGGGACACCTTACTTTGGCACCCATCGGACATGCCGGGCATCCCATGAATTGGCGAACACAGCCTCAATATACTAAAAGGATACAAACCGGTCAAGCAAACTCTAAGGCGGTTTCAAAGCCCAAGCGGCAGGCCATGGGGAAAAGCTAGCCAAACTACTCGAGGCGGATTCGCCGGAGATATCAAGCATCCGGATTGGATGGTAAACACTGGCAATGGTACCAAGAAGGACAAATCCACAGGCGCCTATGTGTCGACTTTAAAGACCTCAACAAGGCTTGCCCCAAGGACCCCTTTCCCTCCCTCGCATCGGTCGAATCATTGATGCCACAGCAGGACACGACTCATTGTGTTTCCTCGGCGCATACTCTGGATACCATCAAATAAAGATGGCGAGTCGACCAAGCTGCTGCAGCTTTCATAACGCCATATGGCCCTTTACGCTTCAACACTATGCCTTCCGGGCTTAAGAGCGCGGCGCAACCTACCAACGCATGATTCAAACATGCCTCGAAAAGCAAATCGGCAAAACATTTAAGGCATACGTGGATGGCGTGGTCATAAAAACAAGACGCGTCAAAACCCTAATAGATGACTTGAGGCTTACATTCAACAATCTCGGACATCGACATCAAGCTGAACCGGAAAAATGCGTTTTGGCGTCCCCTCGGGAAGCTACTCGGCTTCATCGTTTCCAACGAGAGGAATTGAAGTGAATCGGCAAAGATCCGAGCTCATCACAGTTGGCTATACCAGCAGACCTCAAGCACATCAAAAACTAGCGGATGCATGGCTGCTCTCAGCGCTTTATCTCGAGTTAGGAGAAAAGGCATTACCTCTTTACCGCCTTCTTGATTGCCGAACGCCGATGTGGACAGATGCAGCAGCGGCGGGACTGGATGAAATAAAGACCTTATTGGCGGTAATCCGGTACTAACGGCGCCGAATATTAGCGAACCTATCTGCTCTACATAGCTGCAACACATCAAGTTATGGCGCGGTGCTAAATGCGTTGAATGAGAGGTTCACGGATACAAATTCCCGCTCGAAGCGGTTTACTCGTATCCACGGTCCTAACCCCATGCAAATCCCGATACCCACACTATCAAAAAATAGCATCAGCGGTGTTTATGGCATCCGGAAGCTATGACACTACTTTCAAGAGTGTTCGATTACGGTGGCCTCAAGTACCACTCAATGACATAATAAATAACCGCGGCGCTTCGGGCGGATTGCCAAATGGGCCATTGAGCTCATTCGTTCGACATAACATACAAACCATGGCGGGCCATCAAATCGCATAATCTTGGCTGACTTCATCGCCGAATGGAATGACGAACTCCCTAAAAATGCAGGCGCATACTCAAACTGGATCATGCACCCGGCGGCTCTAAAATGCTGGCGGATTGGGAGCAGGTGTAGTCTGGCGTCTCCCACGGAACGCGGTCGATCGTCCTCCAAATATTATACACAGACTCCAATAATGCAGCCGAATATGAGGCTTTGTTGCACGGTCTTCGGATGGCAGTCTCCATGGGCATTTAATGCCTGGAAGTGCGCGGGGATTCAAACCTCGCAATATCACAAATAAATGGATATTTTGATGCCAAGGACCCGAAAATGGCGGCCTACCATAATGCCGTGCTCAAGATATCAGCTCGGTTCGAGGGGCTCGAATTCCACCATGTGGCTCGAGAAAACAATCAAGCGGCGGACGTCCTCGCCGCATCGGCGCTAAGCGTGACCTGTCCCACCTAACATATTCTTGGAGCAGTTGTTCAAGCCATCAAGTAGTATGGGAAGAAGTCGGCAATACTAGCACGGACCGAATACACCCTAGATTCGAACTATCGGACATAGTGGAGGTTCTACCAACGAAATAACGTCCTCGTACGAAATCATGGCTGTAATCGTACTGGGTGAGCCTTTCTTGGCCTACCTAAATGGCGGGAGCTCCCCAAGACCAAAATGAAGCACACTGCATAGTCCGGCACTCTAAAGCCTACAAAGTCTCTGAAGGGAACTCTACAAGAAAAGCGCTACGGAGTACTCCAAAGATGCATCTCCAAAGAGGAAGGCGGCAGCTCTTGGCGGAAATCCATGCCGGATGGGCGGACACCGCCTTGTGAATTGAGCATTAGTCGACAAGGCCTTCCGTACATGTTTCTCTTGGCCGACGACCCGAGCGGGCGCTTACGAGACCTTGTCCAACATTCGTTGGTTGCCGGCTCTCATGTCGAGTCATATGCCCCCTACGCTCTCCAAACAATCCCCATAACTTGGCCCTTTGCGGTGCAGGGGCTGGATATGGTCGGACCTCTTAAAGGGAAGCCATAAGAAAAAAATACTTATTGGTCATGGTGGACAAATTCACCAAATGGATAGAAGCCAAACCAGTCAAAGCGGCGAATCCGGACCCGATAATAGACTTCATATCCGGGGTTGTACAGCGTCGATGTCCCCAGCATCATCACGATAATGGCTCAAATTTCACAGCCGACAAAGTGAAAACTGGGTGCGCAAAATGGGCATTAAGCGATTACGCTTCCGTCTACCATCCCCAAACAAGCGGCCGGTAGGCGGGCAAATGGTCTCATCATGGCGGCATCAAACCCATACTAGTGCGATCCATGGCCAGTCGGATCTTTGGGTCGAGGAGCTCGACTCCAGTACTCTGGGGGCTGCGGACCATGCCGTCGCACCGCGGATATACACCATTTTTATGGTGTGCGGTAGCAACAGTATTACCCTGCGATATAATACATGATTAAGCCCAGCGTATGCATGTCGAAGAGAAGGAAGCGAGTTAGATCAGCAGGATAGCTTGGGCATACGAAGGAGGGCGGCGTTGCAAAAGCCGCTCCACATTCTATCGGCAGCAGGCTCGGCGATATCAAAGCAGAGAAGTGCGGCGAAAACTTACAACATTGGCGAGCTCGTTCTCGCCTACGAGAAGAAGAAGGACAAGCTCAAACCCAAGTGGGAGGGTCGCCGTCATTGACAAAGTTCTCACCGGAGGCGTACCGCCTCGTAATGCATCCGATAATGAGACTCGAGCGAACCCATGGAGCAGCGGCGGACTCCGGAGATTCTACGCCTAACGCTGAACTCAATGTTCGTCTCCTAACCCCTCCTTTTTAATTATGCTCCACCCCTTTTTCCTTTCTCGACATTTTTCTCTCTTCACACAAAGTATTCGATACAGTGCGGATTCCCGGATCACTCCGGCCGCACTAGGTGTGTAAGCAATACCTGGGGGCTTCCTATACGGAAGCTAAAAGTAATTACTCACATGGCTTTCTGCCCATCACATATGCATTCTTTTTACGTATGTGCCTTTTCTTCACCATTATATGCATCGATATGACTTAAGATGTTGCCAAGCTGGGTTGCCTGGCTCTTGTGTTTATGCTCTCGTTCGATTAATTGGCTAGGGCATAAGGGAGCACCTCTGCGATTATTCTTGCCGGTTCAGCGGATGTGTACCTCGGATGGGTGAAGCAGCTAGCTTCCTTAAGAGAATATTGATCGATGAACAAAAGATATATTCATTTATTATAACGCAAATCCCGAAGTTTTGTATCCTGCACAATCGTTCGCTTAGTCCGGACATGTGCATTATGCATCTTACCGGGAAAGGAACCCCTAACGGAACTATTCTCCCTGGAAGATGTTTCTTACTATCCATGTAATATAACATAACTTGTTGGGTACTTGTATTTTCAAGCACTTATGACCCCTACGCCTGGTGTCCACGCATACCCCGGTTTTGTATAACTGAGTGGGTATTCGGACACACCCCAAACTATAGGATCCGGGGGCTGAAGCGAAAAGGTCCGCCATGACAAATGATATTAATCCGACTAGGGGCTAATTATGTCCATTGAATTACACAGTCACTTGGACTGACTATATTCCTCCTCTATATCATCCAACAGGCTATCTAGCTTACAATCCTGTTGAGAATACTTAGCGGCTAAACGCTACCTGGTCATATACCATACTCACGGGAATTTCTTGCCCATCGGGCCCCTTGATCCTACTTGACCATATGGTTCGGGTCCAGCTTGGTGTAGCGTCTTCATCATAGCCCGAGCTTCTCTTGCGCCTTGCCGGCGGGACACCTTCCACGATCGGAAGTGCCGCCGTGCTCCTTGAAGCATATCCACAAGCTCACCCATGCCATTCGGCGGCAAGCTTGATGGCCACAAAGCACGAGCAACACCTGCATCACTTGCCGAGGCTCGCTCGTGCGATTCTGAAAGTCTTGCAGTAAATCACTTGCAGATGAGGCATCTCCTCATCAAAGCGACCGTTAACATTCCTGCAAGCAAAATTCTTTCAATATACTTTCTCGCCGAACTATACTATAGTTCGTCTAAGCACTACCGTAAATGCCGCGCCCGAAGCCTTTTGTTCTCCATCACGAGTCCGCCGACTAAGTGCGGAGATCTTTTAACTCCCGTCCAGCTGGGCGTTGGCATCTTAATTGTTCTTCTCCTGCCTAACTTCGGCGTAAAATCGCTCGCCAGCCTCCGGCTGCCTTTTGAGATCGATCGTCCTCTCTTCGCCCTCGGATTCACCGGGATTGTCTGCGAAGTTTACATTAGACTTGTCATATCAACCATTTACTAAGCGGTGCATCTTCGTACAATTGCGACAATTGTTACAGTTGAGGACTTTGGGATTCCTCTAACTTGGCAGCTGCGGCCCTCGATTCGGCCTTGCATTCCTCCGGCTCGAGACAATAGCTCATTCTTATCTACAAGGACACTGTGCATAAATTGATCCTTAAAACAGTTGTTCCAACGTTTCAAGTCTCGGGGCTCTTGCTACACATGCTTATCAAATTTTCTTACCGTATATCTTTGGTATCTTTGATGCATCGCTTCGAGCAAGTCCGCCTTGAGCAGCTCGGATGTATGCGTCTCCCGAATTGAAGGCGTTAAATGCCTCTTCGGAAAAGATGTTGTTCCGAAGTACGGCCCGTCGGCGCCGGTGATTCTGGCGCTTTCTACTTCGGAATTTGTGGCTGAGAGCATATCCGCATTCTCTGTTGGAGAACTATGTGGCATCGGCCCCGCTCCCGCCTCCTCTCTCGAAACCGGTTCTGGAATCCGGCTGGTGGAGGCATGGATGGCAGGATCCCCGGATATAGTCCGGCTGCTCCTCTTCCTGCTAGGACACAAAGGGTGCCGTCATACTTCAAAATACCATAATCACAGCACAAGTTTTTGCCTTACCTCTGTAGCGGCGAGTCGACCCTTACCGCCTTCCTCTTGAGCCTGCCCGATCCGGACGCCCTTGACCGACGAGTCCCTAGGGGCTCGGCCCCACGCTCCGACCGTCGTCTCTGCAAAAAAAGACACTTCAATGGTAAGGCATGACATCTTAAGGGAGTCCTCTTCGGAGGATAGGGTTTTTCGACTTGGCTTATCGCGGCGTGAAGCGGCCGGGATAATCGGCGATAATAGCCCTTGAGGCGCCATCGCAGCTCGCTTGATAAAATATCCCGTTGCGAGCTCCACGGTAATATCCGGATCTTCTTGAGACACGGATCTAGGGCCCTTCCGGGGTCCCTCGGCTGCGAGGAGGGCTGGAGATTCCTTCTCGGCCCTCCTCGGTTCCTGCTCGGGAAAATCGAGGAAGATGATCTTAGCGAAGAACATACAATAAATAGCGTAGGAAAGGAATGACAACTTACTCAGTTCGGAGGGTTGTACATGGAGAATCCATCCAGCGGTTTGGCGTGAAGAATTCCTCCTCTTCGCCTTTATATCGTCGGACAATATCCGTGCCAGAGTGGTGGCGGAGTCTTCCCCCGATATAGAAGTGGCTGCACTCCCCGTATTATGCATATTGCCATAACCTCGACTACCGTCAGTCCGGACTTCGCCAGTAACTTTATCCTGCTCATCAGGTAATATATCTCCCTAGTATCCTCCTCTTGGGGGCCTTGGGGCACCAGCTTAGACGTGCCCTCGGTGGGGCGTTACTGAACTGGGGGAGACCTGTCCGGACTGAATCCGGAAGGGGAACGTCGTCAATATAGAACCACTCTGAAGGCCTGTTCTCTGGTGCCTTCTTGGGAGTGCGGAAGGTATCCGGTCTCGACAATCGCCATACTTGGCCCGCCCACGACATAGGGATTCTCCTTGGTTGCGGGGACAAGCGAACAGCTTCTTCCATAACCCAAGTGAGGCTCGCAACCTAAAATAGCTGCAAAGGGCAGCGTGCCCTGCTATATGTAGTATAGAGGCAAGGGTGAAGTTGTGTGGCTGGAGGCCGTAGAACTCCGAGGCCCATGAAGAGCGGGTGGATAGGAAACCCGGCGCCCCTTAGCGGATCTTGGGATGAGGCATATCCGCTCCTCACGGAGATGGATTGGGAGATCTCTCCGCTTGCTCCCCGCCGTTATAGGTGGCTATTCCGGCTCGGACGGGGACCATGAATGCTGGTGGAAGAAACCCTTGGATTTGTAACTAAATCAAGCGGCTATGGGGCGAACACTCTTCCAGTCCCGGCTTGGAGCGAGGAGAAGCGGCGGAAGAGTTGTGACGACCGGCCATGTTGGAATGGTTTTTCCGGAGCGCTCTGTTGGATGCTTGCTCGAGGGGGAGGAGTGAGGTTTGGATCTGAGAATCCCCGTCTCTTCAAATAGGCGGTCAGCCCAAAAGATTAAGGGTGGTAAATGCGAAAAACACATCGGCTCCTCGCATTCGCTCGAAACATGGAGATGGTCATTACTGAGGCACTGAAGCCAAGGAGTACAACATTGGTGGACTTCTCGACACTATTTGTCGTAACAAGTACTTTGGAGTATTCGGAGGACGAACCCGCCCTGCAATGCCGAAGACAAGACTGCGCGCCGGACTCATCGTCATTGAAGCCTGGTTCGAGAGACTCTTGAGGAGTCTGGATTAGGGGTATCCGGACAGCCGGACTATATACATCGTCCGGACTATTGAAGCGTGAAGATACAAGACTCAAGACTTCGACCCGTGTCCGGATGGGACTTTCCTTGGCGTGGAAGGCAAGCTTGGCGATCCGGATATTATATTTCCTTCTTTGTAACCGGCTCCATGTAAACCCTAGCCCTCTCCGGTGTCTATATAAACCGGAGAGGTTGGTCCTTAGAAGGCCGATCACAATTACAATCATACCATCATAGGCTAGCTTCTAGGGTTTAGCCTCTACGATCTCGTGGTAGATCTACTCTTGTACTACCCATATCTTCAATATTAATCAAGCATGAAGTAGGGTTTTACCTCAATCGAGAGGTCCCGAGCCTGGGTAAACTTCTGTGTCCCTTGCTTCCTGTTACCATCAGCCTAGACGCACGGATCGGGACCCCCTACCCGAGATCCGCCGGTTTTGACACCGACAATGCACCCCCGCCGTCTAGACCCACATGGCGCACCACTTAGGCACTAGACCCACACCACTTACACCGGCCCCCAAGCCAACCATTCCCCGTGTAGACTCATATGTCGCACCCCGCAAAATAGCTTAGCACAAGACTTTCACCCCAATTTCCACAACATGCACCACTACACGTAAGTGTCCACAAAAATGGACTATCGCATTAGCAACATTTTTTTGCCAAAACAAGTAAGTCGTTTTTAAATTGCTTGAAAAGAACAAGGTTTCTGTTAAATTATAATTTCATTAATTACACATTATAAGGTGCATTTTTTGTCCCTCAAAAAGGGGTGCATTCCTTTTTGTAAACCCACAAAATTCCTTCCTTTCCCTCGAAAAAAAGAAGCCTTCTTCACCCTCTCACGATCACGTTCACGGTGGCCTCGTCCTATAATCTAGGAGTGGTCGATCCAATCTCCCCACGGGGGACAACTTCCACGCACTATCTATCTTGGTTGGTTGCAACCATCTCTCCAAAATGGTTTATTATGGGAAAATCACATTCTTTTGTTTTCCTTCGAAAGATATGTGGCGAAAAAACATGGAACAAAATTGTAGAAGGCATGGTGGGATACATGCACATGCTGTATTTTTGTACTACAAGTGCACTTGTTGGCAAATTGCATGTGCACGTGTTATGTTTCATTTTTTCTTGAAAATTATGTTGTACACCTTTACATAGACGCTTGAATTATTGTTTTCATATGTTAATAATTCCTAAATATTGAAATTCAGCGTGCACATAACACATGGCATCCAAGCTTCTTCGGCGACCGCTTGGATTCGTCTGGTATATGCCCGCTGTCTGGTATCAAGCAGGGGAATGTGGATCCATGCGATGCCATGCGTTTCATCTGGACCCATGTCATGCACCCCCAGCCAATCGGGCCGACAACATGTGTCGCTAGGCTTCTCGATCCTAACCATGCGCTAGTGTCCACCATGGGTAGAGATGCTCAGGTGCACAGGTTTGCTGGCACTAGTGAATGATGTCTTATCTAGGTGTGCATTATGTGTAGTCGCGTGTTGCTTTGACATACCTGGCATGCCGAGGGAAGGGACTCGTGTCGGAGGTCCAACGAACCGAGGTGTGGTCAATAGTGGATGGATGGTGTGGGTGAACCTGGCAAACGGTGCACGGTTTGAGTGTAACTGGCTAGGTGCGCATGGTTGGGGGCTAGATGGGTAATGAGTGCGCATGCGTCTTGGGTACATTATCAAGGTTGACCGGTGGGTGTCTACTTGGCCACGCGTGCATGCATGGTGTGCGTCCAGTTGGTGTGCGGGGCACGGGACGGGCCTTGGTTGCTAGGGTCCACATCTTGCGGCCTGAGTTACGAAGCGGATGAAGGGCAGGCCCGCACCCGTTAAATGGCCGGACTTGTTTCCTCTCAATGGACAATAGCTCTGAGGTGGCCCTTCTCGTTGGTGGCACATGGCCCATATATATGGACCAAAGAGCTTAGCATCTGATTGTTACCCCATTCTCTGTTATGATTTCATGTGGCCGTGGTATAGATTGTGAATTCCCGATGATACTACCCTAGAAATGCGGCAAATGTCCCGAATATAGCTACGGGACCCAAGAAAGGCGGGACCTAGCATGCGCGTTTGCATTGTTCTCCATTGACCCGAGGAAAGCACCGATGAAAGCGGAGGAGCAGGGCGCTTTTCGGTCATAAACCGCCACGTTACCTCAAGGTAGCTAGATCCAAACCATGCACCCCCGCCGTATAGACTCACGTGGTGCACCACTTACGCACTAGACCCACACCACTTACGCCGGCCCCCAAGCCAAGCATTCCCCCCGGGTAGACTCATACTCCCTTTGTCCGAAAATACGTGTCATCAAAATGGATAAAAGAGGATGTATGTAGACGTATTTTAGTTCTAGATACATCTCTTTTTATCCATTTTGATGGCAAGTATTTCCAGACGGAGGGAGTATGTCACACACCACAAAATAGAATTAGCACAAGACTTTCACCCCGATTCACGTGGTTACTACCGTGTGCACCTAGCTTGACATGATACCTTGCATGCACCAAGAGCTACACGAGCCCACGGCATGCACCACTACGCGTCGTGTCCACAAAAAGAACTAACCCATAATCAACTTTTTTTGCCAAAACAATTTAGTTATTTTTATAATGGCTTGAAAATAGCAAGGTTTCTGTTAAATAATAATTTCCTTAATTACAATAAGGTCCATTTTTGTCCCTCTCATAGGGGTGCATTCCATTTTGTAACCACACAAAATTCCTACCTTCCCTAAAAAAAAGAATTCTTCTCTCACGGTCACAATGGCCTCACCCTATAATCTAGGAGTAGATCCAATCTCCCCAAGGGGGCCAAGTTGCACGCGATAGATATTTTTGGTTGGTTGCAAATTTCTCTCCAAAACGGTTTATTATGAGAAAATCACCTTATATATTTTTTACTTGCAAAGACATGTGGCGACAAAAGCATGGAACAAAATCGTGGGAGGCACGGTTGGATACGTGCACATGTTGTCTTTTTCTAATACAACTGGACTTGTTGGCAAATTGCATGTGCACGTGTCATGTTTCAATTTATCTTGAAAATTATGTTGTACACATTTACATAGGCAATTGAATTATTGTTTTCATATCTTAATAATCCCTAAATGTTGACCACGTGACACATGTGGTAAGCAATCCAAACAATTCAAAAAAAATCCCTAAATATTGAATTTAAGCATGCACCTAGAAATTAGCAGTCATAGAACCAACATATCTTTCGTACAGATTAAGGTACTTCCACAATAAACCTAATACTACAAATTCAAAGGATTAACTTAATACATTAACAGAACATAGGGATGTAGCCCAGGAATCCAACGAGTAGAGAGAAAAGGAGGAACAAAAGCTGGAAGAAGAAGGATCAGCCAGCAGCAGCACCATCAGCCTCCTAGCCTCACAACTCCAGCTCTCCAGCCTTGTGAACTCCAGTTTTTTTCCTGCGAAACACGAATGGCAAAGTTGTTGTTACAGATTAGGACTTAGTAAAAATTACAATTATACTAAAACAGTTATAATGACTAGCAGTGTCGACATGATGGTTACAACAAGAAAACAAAACCAAGCTCACAAGTTGCAACTTACTTTTAACATCAAACAATTATATTAACATGACCACTTTAGAGCAAGATTTTACCATGCAACATAAACTTGTCATAGCAACAAAAGGCATGCATGAAAGTATTAACAACATAATGCAAATAATTTTTAGGAAGCATGGCCATAGGAGTTATATTTTTAGTGGCAACCTTCAAGCAAAGTTGCATAATTTTATAACAGAAAGGGATGCTGTTATTGGTAGAGGCACACTGAGGTTGGCTAGCCATCAAGGATGACCAGGTGGGCCAGGGGCCACATGGCTGGGAGCGTTTGTGTGTGTGTGACTGCCGTGGGACCTGGATGTCAGTGGCTTACTCTGAAAACAAAAGGGGGTTTATAGTTTAGTGGGAACCATCAAGCAAATTCGCAAAGTTTTTTAGCTGACAGATTTATACTTGCTGAGATGCACAGAGTAAAATGGTGGCATGTTGGAGGCAATAAATAAATATGCTACATGGCTTGTCATGGCATCTAATTACACAGAATGCTAGTACAAATCATGGAGAACAAGACATAAAACATGAGCATCTCCATAAGAGCTGGTAGCTCTACCAAAAAGCAATCAACAACTCAAAAAAGGTTCAAATATAGTATCAAGCACTTAATAATAGAAAGACACATAACAAATTTTTGGAGTAGAAGTGCAGGTGAACATCAAATTCTACCACTACAACAGTACAAATTTAGCCTAGGGTTCATATACATCATAATCACTACCACCACAACTATAAGCACGAGCAGTAGGAAGATTAGGAGTGGGGAAGCTTACTCTAAAAAACGGTACCGCTGCCGTTCAGACGAGGGGAGCAGCGAGGGAAGCGTGGAGAACGGCGGGAAGCGAGGTTGCAACCACTGTCCTCCTCCTCTTGCGCTTTGAAGTCTCCGGTGACTCCGTTTGAGGCTGCACAATCTGTAACGGCACCTCGTGCACGGTGGCTTCCTGATCCAGTGGATGCTCTACCCTGGATCTGAATGCCCACCACCTCTGCCTGACCCTTGGGCTGGACGAATCGGCCTACTCCATCGCCCAGAGGAGGATCTCGATCTTGTTGATCAGTTGTGAGGACGGGGGGCAAAGCTTCTTCTTTTCTCTCTTCGACATTAGCTTCATGGTGGCCATCGCCGTCCAGCACATTTGCAGTGTGTTGTCAAACCAAGAAAGGATCTCGGTCAACCTGGCCATCTTGCGCTGGTCGCCGCCTGCGATCTGCTCGATCTCGTGCTCCATCGAGAGGGGGTGGGGGTGGATGTTGATGTGGAAGAGGAGACGAGCAAAGTTGCGACGGCGAGAAGGAGGAGATGGCTGCCGTGGATTTGTAATGCAGGAGAGGGAGGAGATGCCTGCGGTTGTGTAATGGTGATGGAAGAGGAGAGGACCCTGGCGGCGGCGGTTCTGCATTGGATGAGAGGGGCGGCGCATGATTGTTTTTTCCTATGACTTTTTTTTGAGACAATTTTTTTCCTATGACTAAAATGCCATAGATTAAAACGGTTCCAAAAAAGCCCAACCACTGGTAAACTTTGTAAATAAATATATATAATTCGGGCCAACCAAAGCCCACAACATGACATAAATAGTACGCTTACAACTTAAATAACACCAAGACAAATATAGATAGATACTAGATTTTTTAGCTAAAAACGATAGATAGATAGATAGATGGCCGCCGCTTCTCCACCAGGCTCCTCCTCGCTCCTCCTTCGGGCGCCCTTCACTGCTCCTCCGCGGTGTTGTTGATGGGGTACACCAGAGTGTGCATGCGCTCCCCGGTGGGGAAGACGTTGTCGTAGTCCATGAAGATGTTATGGGTGGTAAAAGCTATGAAATGGCAGACACACCAGAACACGCGGCCGAGGAGGTAGAACACGTCGAAGGGGTTGGTGAAGTGGGCAAGGATAGCAACCACAACCCCGTTGTGGATGACCTGCTCGACTCGGTACATCCTTGGAGATCCCCGGGGAGGTGCCCGTGGCCGGCCCCAAGGAAGAAGTCAGTGACCCCCCTTGCGCCCCTCCACCTTGACATCGCCCACACACGAAGGGTTCTCTCGACATACACCCCGGTAGGGTAGAGCATCTCCGGCACGGTGGGGGAAAGCAGTAGGTTGGCCCGGTGTACTGCATGGCTGGGGCGGGCTGGTTCTTGGGGCTGTTTGTGGTGAAGAAGAAGAAGGGCGGATGCAAAATGTAGGTGGGAGAGTATGGGAGATGGATGAAGGGTGTGATAGGAAGAGGAACATGATAGGTGGCTTAAATAGCCACCGTGGCAGTAATGGGGTCAAATGTGAACAAGTTTTCCACCCACCGCGGCATCGGGAGTGTACACGCGTGGGAAACTGTAGTGTGAATCTAAATGCGAAGTTTAAGTGCTGCCCTATGTGCCGTCGGTCGGGCCAAGCGAGGACGGCTCTATGGCGCGTGCTCCTTCGCGTATGTGCACGCATGCAACGTTGGCCGAAGCGGGCGCATGCATGCAACCGCATGCAACGTAGGCTCGCTCGGGCGCAAGCAACGGCGGCAGACATCGCTCAGTCCAACGGGTGGGCTTCTTTACACAGCCCAACGACGCACATGCATGGCAGCCCACCCTCTAGCGCAGAAAAAAAACAAGCGCAGAAAAACAAAACGTAAGTATTATATGATTTATCGACGTGAAAGCCGTAGAAAATCCTTACAACGTCAAAAAGCTATGAAACTTGGCAAGGATGCTAGTCATGTTGGTACAAGATTGTTGGTCCAATTCAAGGATGTTAACAAAAACATGCTTCGAGACGGACCCTTCCCGTCCTACCCGAAAGGCCAGGATGTAAGTCCAATGAGATCAACACTTGTTCATGTTGGCCAATGTGGCACTGACCGTCGAAGGAGATAAAGATTGATACTTCTTCATGTGGGACCATATTTTTTTACATTTGGTGACGATAGAACACAAAAAATAAACATGACTATATGCTTTTAGGTCTTCAACCTCCCCAATTTGTTGGCCAACTCACCAGGTTTTGCCTTAAGATGCCACCTCTTTCTGTAAGCTGCAATTGATGTGGTTTTGGAATGCTGGTTCTCTTTCCTGCAGAACGGGCATTTATAGTGACCGTTACGCCGGTACACAATCTTTGCAGCCATGAGCCACTTGAATATTTTATTTCTCAAAGATTCCCTCAGCTGTAGGTAGTTCTCCCATTCTTCCAAATCTGCAATCTGGTATTAGAAGAAAAAAATCTCATGCCAACGAATTGTACATTATATCAAAGGCAGGCATAAATGGATTGTTTTTTCTTTGTATTGGTTTTCTAAAACTTTGGTTATATGAAAGACATGCATAAAATGGAATACAAATGATCCATTCATCTAAATTTGCAAACCCTTGGACTGATAACCATACGATTAATAAAAAAAGGCAAACAGTACGATTGTCTGTATGAATAGCGAGGAATAACAAGAGAGCAATTTCTAGGGTTAGCTCCGAGAAGGAAAATTCTAGGGTTAATCTCTGCAGACACTAACCAATTCGTCATCGTTGGTGCTGTGTTGGACCAGCTGCGGCTGCAAATCGGCGGCGACGACATCCTTGTCGACCAGTTCCTTCATGGGGTCCACATCCGTCGCATGGAGTGCACCAGCCACGCCCCCTCCTCCGGCAGGTAGGATCATCCTCGTCGACAAGAATGTGGGCTTTTTGGCGGCGGTGAGTAGTGGGCAGCGACGAAGACGTGGGTGGATAGGCAGAGGCGATCAAACGCTGGAGGCGGGAGCGAGATTTGGGGAGTGAAAATTCAATTTGTTTGGGAGAGAGAGGTCAAGGCCGCGCACAATTCTCCACTTTTGAAACTTAGGTAGAAACATGCACGCACACGGCATCGTGCACACCCAGAGATTTGCCCGAACCAACCAATCAACCAACAAGCAAAAGAAAACGTGCACAATGTCGGTCCACAAACGTGGCAACATAAACCGAACACCAAAATAGGGTGTTAAAAAAAGAACACCAAAATAGGAGGGACATTTTTTTGTTTTGCGCAGTACTACTAAATACTAGAAGGGAGAAGTACTGGAAAAAAATACTAAAGGGACAGTTGGCACATTTAATTTCACGTGGCATCTAGCTTTTTTGTTCATCGCTAGCTATGTTGTACCGATTAGGTAAAATGAATGGATAATTATTAAACCCTAGCTATTGTCAAGGTTTATGGGTGTGTGTGTCTACGTGGCCAAGTGTGCTTTCACAGTGTGGGTCCAGTTGAGTGTGATGCATGGGACGGGCCTTTGAGGTTAGGGCCCACATGAAGCGGCATCGAATTTTGAGGAAAGTGAAGGAACGATCCCCGCACACCGTGTGCATGCCGGACTTGTTCCC
Source organism: Aegilops longissima (assembly GCA_021605205.1). Lineage (NCBI taxonomy): Eukaryota > Viridiplantae > Streptophyta > Magnoliopsida > Poales > Poaceae > Aegilops > Aegilops longissima. The sequence continues at coordinate 473,900,580 of CM038676.1, forward strand.
TCCCATTGGCTAGATCCAACATACGATATGGCCTCGTTTACACTTAGCCCGCGTGAGGGTTTATGCATGCCCCTCTCGGTGTTTGACCATACCCTTCATGGCTCACATGATGAGACCACGCCAGGCCCCGTGATGCACCGCCTAGGCACAAACCGGACGCGTTACCTCTCGGTAGCTAGATCCAAACCATGCACCCCTGCTACCTCTTGAGCACTGCGTTGGTTTTCCCTTGAAGAGGAAAGGGTGATGCAGCAAAGTAGGGTAAGTATTTCCCTCAGTTTTTGAGAACCAAGGTATCAATCCAGTAGGAGGCTACACACAAGTCCCTCGCACCTACACAAACAAATAAATGCTCGCAACCAACGTGATAAGGGGTTGTCAATCCCTACACAGTCACTTACGAGAGTGAGATCTGATAGATATGATAAGATAATATTTTTGGTATTTTTGTGATAAAGATGCAAAGTAAAATAAAAGCAAAATAAAAGGCAATGGATATAGCTAAGTGTTGGAAGATTAATATGATGGAAAATAGACCCGGGGGCCATAGGTTTCACTAGTGGCTTCTCGAGAGCATAAGTTTTTACGGTGGGTGAACAAATTACTGTAGAGAAATTGACAGGATTGAGCATAGTTATAAGAATATCTAGGCATGATCATGTATATAGGCACCACGCCCGAAACAAGTAGACCGACTCCTGCCTGCATCTACTACTATTACTCCACACATCGATCGCTATCCAGCATGCATCTAGAGTATTAAGTTCATAAGAGCGAATGCGCTTTAAGCAAGATGACATGATGTAGAGGATAAACTCATGCAATATGATATAAACCCCATCTTGTTATCCTCGAGGGCAACAATTCAATACGTGCCTTGCTGCCCCTCATCCTTGGGAAAGGACACATAAGATTGAACCCAAAGCTAAGCACTTCTCCCATAGCAAGAAAGATCAATCTAGTAGGCCAAACCAAACTGATAATTCGAAGAGACTTGCAAAGATAACCAATCATACATAAAAGAATTCAGAATATTCAAATATTGTTCATAGATAAACTTGATCATAAACCCACAATTCATCGGTCTCAACAAACACACCGCAAAAGAAGATTACAACGAATAGATCTCCACAAGAGAGGGGGAGAACATTGTATTGAGATCCAAAAAGAGAGAGGAAGCCATCTAGCTAATAACTATGGACCCGAAGGTCTGAGGTAAACTACTCACACTTCATTGGAGAGGCTATGGTGTTGATGTAGAAGCCCTCCGTGATCGATGCCCCCTCTGGCGGAGCTCTAGAACAGGCCCCAAGATGGGATCTCACGGGTACATAAGGTTGCGGCGGTGGAATTAGGTTTTTGGCTCCGTGTCGTAGTTTGAAGTGCGTGGGTATATATAGGAGGAAGGAGTACGTCGGTGGAGCAAGGTGGGGCCCACGAGGGTGGAGGGTGCGGCCAGGGGGGGTAGGCGTGCCCCCCTACCTCGTGGCTTCCTGGTAGCTTTCTTAACGTAGGGTCCAAGTCCTCTGGATCACGTACGTTCCGAAAATCACGTTCCCGAAGGTTTCATTCCGTTTGGACTCCGTTTGATATTCTTTTTCTGCGCAACTCTGAAATAGGCAAAAAAACAACAATTCTGGGCTAGGACTCCGGTTAATAGGTTAGTCCCAAAAATAATATAAAATTGTATAATAAAGCCCAATAATGTCCAAAACAGAAGATAATATAGCATGGAGCAATCAAAAAATTGGAGACGTATCAACCACCGCTGTTTAGACCCAAGTGGAGTAGCACCTAGACACATGACCCGCGACACTTGTGCTAGCCCCCAAACCACATCCCCGCCGTGTAGACTCATACGTGGCCATGTGTGCATGCATGTTGTGGTTCTAGCTGAGTGCGATGCACGGGACAGTCCTTGGTTACTAGGTCTAACATCACGCGGCAACAAGATTTGAGGCAAATGAATGAATAGGCCCCACACTCCCTTCACAGGACGGACGCATTCCCACTCTGTGGCTTGATCCAACATGGGATATGGCCCCGGTTGCCCATAGCCTATGTGAGGGCCTACGCATGCCGCTCTTGATGTTTTACCACACCCTATAGGGGTCGTTTGATTACACTTGCACCAGGTCCCGTGAATTTTCGGCCCCTCACGAATTTGCATGGATTATAACAGCAGCTGATGAGCATCATAGCCTAGGGAACGGTGTCGAGGCCACCCCTCCCTTTGGTACCATATGGTGCATATATGGACTAAAGAGCTTAACATGGGGCTTTCATCCCAATCCTTGCTATGATTTCATGTGGCCGCCGTAGATCTTGAACTTTCGAGGTTACAACCCTAGAAATGTGGTAAATGTCCCGAATATGGGAGGGAGGGGGCGGGGGCAGAAAGGCCACGCAATAAACTATCCCCATAATTTATGTTTGTTTTATCTAGCAAGACAAACAAGTTTTCTTAAATAAGGATTTTTAGCATGTTTTAATAAGGATTTTAAAATTTCACATTATAAGGTGCTTATTTTTTTTCCTAAAACAAAGGTGTTGAAAACGCACAAAGCTCCTCATTGAGCCTCTCACCATCACGTTCACGTTGAACTCACCCTAAAATCAAGGAGAGGTAGATCGAATCTCCCCACGGGGGGCAACCTCCACCTAGTAGCTAAATATGGTTAGTTGAGAATTTCTCCCCAAGTCGTTTTTTGAGGCAAAATCACATTCTTCTGTTTTCCTCCAATATTGTGGTGAAATACATGGAAGAAAAATCGTGGGAGGCATGGTGGAACGAGCGCACCTGTTTTTTCAGTCCAAAAGTGCACTAGTTGCCATATTGCATGTGAACGTGTCACCTGTACACACAATTGAAATGTCATTTTTATTTTGTTAACAATTCCTAAATATTGAATTTCAGCATGCACCTAGCCCATGGAGGTTAAGTCAAATTTGTCTTATCCAAGCTCCGCCAACGACCGTGCGGATTATTGTACCATGCATGTGCTGCTCCGGGCCTCTGGCGTCCGGTACCGGACAGGGGAATCTGGATGTGATGCAATACAGTTCATGTTGACCCATATCATGCACCCTTAGCCAACCAGGCCGACAACATGCACCTCTAGCCACCTCGATCTAGGCCATGCGGTAGTGTCCACGATGGGCAAAGATGCTCAGGTAGACATGTTTGCTGGCACTAGTGCATGATTCCCAATCTCGTTGTGCAAGACGGGTAGCCATGTGTCGCTTTGACATGCTTGGCATACGGAGGGAGGGACTTGTTGGAGAACTAATGAACCAAGGTGTGGTCAAGGGTGGATGGATGGTGTGGGTCAACTTGGCTAAAGGGGAACGGTTTGAGGCCATTTGATTAGTGTATGCCATGGCTATGGTCATGAGCTAGCTCACTTGCCTTACCACGAAATTTTACATAAGGGGACAGTGTAAACTTAAAAATTTGAGTTTTATTTTTGGATATCCTGTTTGTTACATTTATGGCACCATGTACAACAAATTTGGGTTTATTTTGGAGATGGTCAAAAAAATCACTTCATTACAGACGGATCGTTTGGTCTCACTTAAGCGAGTTTTTCTAGCAAGGTGGTTTTTTCGACCACATCCAAATCACCTTAAATTTTGTACACGTGATCTCTTCCATTAAAATAGACAGAATATGAAAGTTTGCCATTTTTTTAGAATTTTATATAATTTATAGTGGCTCAGTGAAACTTAGGTACATACCTCTGACTTTACCTTAAGGGGACAGTGTAAACTTCATTATTGTTGAATTTTCTTTCATAATCATGTTTCTTACATGTATGTGACAATGTAAAAAACGGGTGATTTGGAGATGGTCCAATCATAAACATGTGACCATATACAAAAGAAAAATCCCACCTCTAACAGGAGATTTCAGACCCCACGACCTGCATACGACTAGAAACCCAACCATATGGGCCAGGATGAAGGCCCATGGGATATTGATTTCTCCTGCTAGTAGGCACCACCAGGGCATACACGGAACTAGATACGAAACATGTTGTTTAAGTGAGAGAGGCTCATGCAAATGGTTTCTCAGCCACGTATATAAGTAGGTGCGTGCGCATCTCGCTTGGCGAGCTGGGACTAAACTCCCACCACCCGTCAGTTGCGCCCGGTGCACTCAGCGTTGGGCTGTCCCAGGCGAACCTCACCCGCGTGCTGGACCACACGTCCCTGTAGATGGTTGGGCTAGCCCATCTTGTATGCATATCCTTTTTATTTTTTGATTTTCACATATTCTCTTTCATTTATTATTATACAGTTCTAAAACAAAGGTGCTCCTGGGTATCTGGCATGAGGATTTCCCTCTGGATGTAAATTGTGTCGTGACCGCCAATTTGGTCGGTCCCCAGTAATTAGAATGCAAGGTGTTCCACGTCAAAAAAAACAAAGGTTGTTGTAAACGCACAAAACTCCTTCAGCCTCTCACCATCACGTTCACGTTGAACTCACCCTAAAATCAAGGACATGTCGATCTAATCTCCGCAAGGGGGGCGACCTCCACGGAGTAGCTAAATATGGTTACTTGAGATTTTCTTCCCAAGTCGTGTTTTGAGGGGAAAATACATTTTTTTCCTCCAATATTTGTGGTGAAATACATGAAATAAAATCGTGGGAAGCACGGGGGCTACCTGTTTTTTCCCTCCAAAAGTGCAATTGTTGCCAAAATGCATGTGAACGTGTCATATTCCACATTTTCCTTCAAACATGTTGTACACCTGCACAGACAATTGAATTGTCGTTTTCATTTTGTTATCAATTCCTAAATCTTGAATTTCAGCATGCACCTATCCCATGGCGTCTCATCCGAGCTCCCACATCAACCGCGCAGATTCTTCTACCATGCACGTGTGCTGCTCCGGCGTCCGGTACAAGAGAGGGGAATCTTGATCCGATGTGATGCGATTCATGTCTACCCATAGCATGCACCGCTAGGCAACCGGGCCGACAACATGCATCCCTAGCCGCCTCGATCCAGACAATGGGCAAACATGCTCATGTGGACATGTTTGTTGGCACTAGTGCATGATGCGCCAATCTCGATGTGCAAGACATGTAGCCGTGTGTCGTTTTAACATGCTTGGCATAATGAAGGAAGGGACTCGTCAGAGATCCAACGAACCGAGGGGGGTCAAGGGTGGATGGATGGTGTGGGTCAACTTGGCTAAATGTTTACCGTGGGTGTCTACGTGGCCAAGTGTGCATGCATGGTGTGAATCCAGCTATGTGTGATGCACTAGACGGGCCTTTTTGGATAGGGCCCACATGAAGCGGCAACGAATTTTGAGGGAAATGAAGGAACGGGCCCCACACTTCGTCTGCATGCCGAACTCGTTCCCTCCATTGGCTAGATCCAGCATGCGATATGGCATCGTTTCCACATAGCCCGCATTAGGGCTTATGTGTGCCACTCTCGGTGTTTGACCACACCCATCATGGGTCATACGACGAGACCACGCCAGGGCCCGTGAAGCACCGCCTAGGCACAAACCGGACGCGTTACCTCTTGGTAGCTATATCCAAACCACATGCAGACCCGCCGTCTACACCCACGTGTGGAGCATCACGTAGACGTTTAGACTCATACGTGGACATGCATCCTCTTGGTAGATGTTTAGACTCATGTGATACCTCTTGGTAGCTAGATCCAAACTGGACTCACACCACTTATGCTAGTCCCCGAACCATGCATCCCCGCCGTTTAGACTCATACGTGGACATGTGTGCATGCATGTTGTGGGTCCAGTTGAGTGTGATGCACGAGACATGCCTTGGTTACTAGGTCTGACATCACGTGGCATCGAGATTTGAGGCAAATGAAGGAACGGGCCCCGCACTCCTTTCACAGACCGGACGCATTCTCTCTCGATGGCTTGATCCGACATGCAATATGGTCCCGTTTGCACACAGACTATGTGAGGGACAATGCATGCCGCTCTCGTTGTTTTATGTGACGCCCTCGATTCAATCGTACACTAATCATACATGCAAATGTGTACGATCAAGATCAAGGACTCACGGGAAGTTATCACAACACAACTCTAGACACAAAATAAAATAATACAAGCTTTATATTACAAGCCAGGGGCCTCGAGGGCTCAAATACATAAGCTCGAATACACAAGAGTCAGCGGAAGCAACAATATCTGAGTACAAACATAAGTTAGACAAGTTTGCCTTAAGAAGGCTAGCACAAAAGCAACAATGATCGAAAAGGAAAGGCCTCCTGCCTAGGAGCCTCCTAACTACTCCTGGTCGTCGGCGGTCTCCACGTGATAGTAGTCACCCTTGGGGTAGTAGCAGGCGTCGGTGAGGTCGTCTGGATCCTGGGCTCCACCATTTGGTTGCATCAACCAGAAAGAAGAAAGAAGGGGGAAAGGGGGAGCAAAGCAACCGTGAGTACTCATCCAAAGTACTCGCAAGCAAGGATCTACACTACATATGCATCAGTATCAATGAAATGGGTTGTATCTATGGACTGGACTGTAGAATGCCAGAAGAGAAGGGGAAAACCTAGCCTATCGAAGACTAGCATCTTCTAGAAACCACCATCTTGCAGCAACAGGAGGGAGTAGAGTAGCATAATGTAAAGTAGTAGAAGTATTATCAACCTCGGCCAGAGATCCTTTCTCGACTCCCTGCGAGAAAGCAATCCCAGAGCCATACTATCCATTTCTCATATCCATGTCTCATCTCATGTATCCAGTTCTAGTTGTATCGATCGGGATACAACTCCAAGTGTCCGTTACCGTAGGACAGCATATCGATAGATGTTTTCTTCCCTCCAGGGGTGCACCAACTTACCCACCATGCTCGATTAACTCCGGCCGGACACACTTTCCTCGGTCATGCCCGGCCTCGGCCAAACAATACGCCGCAACCCGACCTAGGCTTAATAGAGAGGTCAGCATGCCGGACTAAACCTATGCCCCCATGGGTCATGGGCCATCTCCCCGGGAACTCCTGCACGTTGCGAACGCGGCTGGTGAGCAGACCTAGCTACCTCCTTTAAAAAGGTAGGTGCTTACTAGTCCAACCCGGCGCGCGCCGCTCAGTCGCTGACGTCTATTAAGCTTCGGCTGATGCATATGAGCATAATGCCCATACTATGCCCACGTGATGGTTAGTGCTATCAGGCCAGAGGCCCCTCGGATCAAATATCCAAATTGTAGTGGATTAGGAACGCGCGATAACAAGCAGAGACTCACGAAAGATGTGAACCCGTCGCCCCGTCTCGAGGACTTGCGGCAAGGGCTAAGAATGCCCGGCCATGCCTCGTAATTTATCTCGCGGGCACCCTCCAGGTCAACCCGACTCCACATCACTCGCAATTAAGCTCGCACAGGTACCCCTCAGGGCCGACCCGTCTTTCCAAGTAACGGTGGTAAAGTCCAAGTATCCGTGTGTCCAAACATCAAGGGGAAAACCCTAGGAATCACCCCCGGTGAATTCCACTCGATGTAATCATCAAGGTGAACGTAAGAGGAACCACCCTCGAGGTTCACACTTGAGGGGTTGCATGACAGAGTCGTATCGGAAGTGGTTAAGGCGGAATCACCCTCGATGACCATGACAGAATAGCTACACTACAGGGTTAACATCAGAAGTGTTGTAGAGGTCTCACCCTCGGCACTAGATCGTAACCCAGTAGTGTCGAGCAACTAAGGGAAAAGTGATGTGCGGTGTCGGGGCCTGGTCTTCGATCTCGTTGATCGGGTCTTCAATGATGAAGCAGGGGCAACAAGGACAAGGTGGGGGTCACTGATGGATCACTAACCAACCTATACTAAGAAAGTAGGTCACAATAAGCAGGTTACAAAAGTAGGCTATGCATCAGAATAGGAGCAAACAATAACAGTAGCAAAATCTAATGCAAGCATGAGAGAATGGAATGGGCGATATCGGGGTGATCAAAGGGGGGGCTTGCCTGGAAGCTCTACTGAAAAGGAAGAAGCGTCGTCAATGACGTAGTCAATCACAGGGGCAGCATCAGTCTCGGGGTCTACCGGAGAGAAGAGGGGGAAGAAACAGTAAACACAGAGCAAACAGATGCATCACTAAGCATAACATGGCAATATGTTGTGCAGGGTGTGACCTAACGTATGGCTACACGACATAGGTGAAGGGGGAATTCAGCAGGAATGTTTTCCGGTTACGGACTAATGTCGAATGAGATGACGGAGGAATGTTCCATGTTGAGATAGTTAGGCCTTTTGGTGTAAGCGGACCGTGTATTCGGGTTTGTCTCATCGTTCTGAGCAACTTTCATGTATAAAGTTCTTCGATTTGAGCTACGGTTTATTTTATAAGATTTTCTTAGGTTTTTAATTATTTTTAGAATTTATTTAATTATTTTAAAACAACATTATCCAGAACAGTGCGGCGGTGACGTCAGCATAATGTCAAGATGAAGTCAGCAGGTTAACTAACCGGTTGGCCAGGTCAAACCTGACATGTGGGGTCACCGGGACCCACATGTCAGCCTCTGTTAGTACTAAACAGAGTTAAAATTAATATAACTACTTAATTAGATGGTGGGCCCTACTAGTCAGTGGTTAATTAGTGTTTTAATTAGCTAATTAACCTATTTTATTTTTAATTAAAATTCGTTTATTTAGGCGGGACCCACCTGTCATAGACACAGGGCCTGCCCAATCAGCGTTGACCCTTGTTAAATGGTCAACTGGGGCCCCGGGGCCCGCAGCCAGTGGCACATAGGCGGGGCCCACGGTGCCAGGTCAGCGGCGCCACCGGAGTTGCTCCTGAACACCAACGAGCACCGGAATCACGCTGTAGTGCCCCATTTTGCGTGTTCTTGGTCGCGTTCGAACGGGCAGAACGCGCCGCGTCGATCTGTGGCGTCGGTTGGTGCGGGGGTAACCGGAATCGTGGACGGCGACGAGGTCCGCGGTGGCGAGTTTTAGGGCGACGACGCAAACGGCGATGCAGCCCGCAGTAGTTCAATATAAAGCTTCGGGCATGCTCTACGCGCGCACGAGGACAACGGACACAGGTCCTTGACCAAAAGGTCACCGGAGACGTGCCGGCGACCAAACGAGGTGGCGGTGGTTCGGGCTTCGTCGGGTAGTGGCTACGGGCGGCTAGAGAGGGCAGGGGACGGCGCGTTCGGTGCAGGAGCTCACCGCGGGATTGTGGGGTCTAGGCAGAGGGCTTGGGGAGGTCCGGTGAAGCAGATCGGTCTCCAGGTCGTGTGGTGGCCGTCGAGGAGGAAGACGAAGGGGATCCGGCGCTGGGGTGGCTCCCGCCTTGAGGTCGTTGGTGCAGATGAAGCAGAAAACGGTCGTGGGGCTCGTAGACACATCGGGGCGGCAAGGAGGGCACGGTGGCCGCGGTGGCACAGCAACGCTGCGGCGACAGTGCGTCGGGGCAAGGTGGATCTAGAGAAGGGGGCGAGGCCAGAGGGAAAGAGGGGAGAGGGGGCTTCCATGGGGAGTGAGTGGGTGCGGGGAGCCCGAGGTGTCGCTGGACTCGACCTTATCCTCTCGGCGAGGCCGACGAGGTGGTCGGGGTCGACCTCACCCCTGTAGCGACCGCCCCACGGGAACAGAGGGAGAAGGAGACCGGTGGGGGGCCTGGTTGACTGGGCCGGCCAGTTTGCTAGCTGGGCCGGACAGTTGGCTAGATGGGCCGGTCGGTTCAGCATGGGGGAAAGTCCTGTTGTTTTCTCCTTTTTCTATTATTCTGCATCTGTTTCCTATTTAAAAGAGCTACTAAAATAATTTTGTTAAAAGTGGCACTTTGCAGAAAAATAGATAGGAACAAAGTGAAGCTGCATAAAAAGTTTAGGGTCAAAAGGAGTTGGCTAACCATTTTTAGAAATTGGAAAGGCTAATGTAATTATTGTTGGACCACAAAATAATATTCCAGGGGCATTTTTTTTAAACAAATGCGGTTAGTTTCAACATGACAAATAACCAGAGATATTTGCCACACCTTGAACATTTTAGCTATCATGTGTGGAAACTTTGAGTTCTGGACTTTATTTTGAATTTGAAATTTGAATTGGAATAGAATCAAAGCGAGATTAGCAATAGTAACAATGATGACAAGGCATCATTAGAAGGGGATTATTGTAGCATGATTCTCGGGATGTTACATTTTACCACACCCTCTAGGGGTTGTACGATGACACCACGCCAGGTCCGGTGAATTTTTAGCCCCTCACGAATTTGCATTGATTATAACGGCAGCAGACGGGCATCATAGCCGTACAGAATGGCGTCGAGGCCACGCCTTCCGTTGGTAGCATATGGCACATATATGGACCAAAGAGCTTAACATGGGGCACTCATCCCATTCCCTACTATGATTTAATGGTGGCCGCGTAAGATCTTAAACTTTCGAGGTTACAACCATAGAAATGCGGTAAATGGCCCGAATATGCGAGGGGCGGGGGGGGGGGGCGAGAAAGGCGCAATTACCTACCCCCATTATTGAAGTTTGTTTTTTCTGGAAAGAAACAATTTTTTTATAAATAAGGATTATTCAGCACTTATTAATAACAATTTTATAATTTCACATTGTAAGGTGCATTTTCTCTCTCTAAAACAACGGTGTTGTAAACGCACAAAACTCCTCCTTGAGCCTCTCACCATCACTTTCATGTTGAACTCACCCAAAAAGGATTTCCCTCTTTTTTACGATTTTCCTTTATTTTTGTTTTTTAGACAAAAGGATTTTGCTTTGTGTTTTTTTTATTCGTAACATAGGGTTTTACTCTGTGACTGGTAAGCGACATGTGGGCCTGTTTGGTTGTTTCTTTACGAACTGGACCCACGGGCCGTTATTTTCTGTGCTTGACACGGATAGGGTCCGTGTCATCAGCCCCATCGCCTACACACCCGCCCCCTCACCCCCACCCTCCCCACAAACCACCCCGTCGCGACCCCGCCGCCTACTCGCCTGGCCGCTCTTGACGGTTGGGCGGAAAAAGTCTTGAGTGAGATTGGGAGGCCGCCAGCAAGCACCTAACGACTACTGGCGACTAGGTGAAGTGAGAAACCCTAACTTGTAATCTTTGACTTCTTTGTTCCTTGTTGTGTTGCCGTTTCAGGAGTTGGATATGGTTTTCAAAGTCAGAGATTAGATAGTTAGGATTTTTAAATCGGAGGTTAGATGGAAGGCGATGCAGAGATTGAAGGAAGTTTTCTACATCGGTGGCTTGCTGGGTATTTTTGTTCTAGGGTTTCGGTATTCCAGGGTTTTCATAACAATGAACAAGTGCAAATGCGTAACACAATAGCAGAAAATTTCAGCAAACAGTCCTTTAAAAACTTAAAATAATATTGGCCTTGTGAAGTGGCGAATCCAGGAAGAAACCGGAGGGTGGGCTCAAAACTTATAAGCTGGGCTAGTGGATTAAATTCCTTTTTAGGCCAAAATTAGGTTGGTTTAGTAAGGCAGCCATTAACTTGTATTCCTAGATTGCAAGTCAACTAAACATTTCTCAGAATAATATTTACTGTAGGGTTTTTTTTTGTGCAGAATATGAAATTTTGATCCAACTATTTGTATCTTTGTAGGGAAATAACAAGAACCTCTTAATTTTGTTGCACAAATTAGTTCATATTTTAAAGACTATAAATGTGAGGGCGTACAATATATCAGAGTTTTTAGGAATTATTTTAGTCTTTATTTTGTGTGGTTATGTAGTACTAGGAAAAAGTGAAGTAAGTTCATTTTCTCCAATATGACAGACAAGTGGCTAATTGAGTTGGTTACCCTGACGATCCTTCGTCCATCCAGAACATATTTTCTTTTCTTTTTCAAGGAACATATTGTTGGATGAGGATGTATGTAGATGGGTTGTATGTTGAAGGCGTGCATGTGTACATTCGGGTGGGCCGAGTAATAGCAGTAGTAGGATTTATGTTTTGATAGGACTTTTCTCAGAGATTACTGCTGAGTCTCAGACACTACCTCAGTTGTGCTGCAGAGGAGGAGGGGGCCAATGCCGCGCCTCGACGCTCAGGGTGAGCCCATGCTGCCGGTCAAGGATCAAGAGAAGGACATGTCTGAACAAGATGTGGTGTGGCGGGCACGCGCTGCGTTGCAGGGTTATGAGGACTGGAGGGCGAGCCACCCGCTCAGTTCAAGTGTATGATTGTTGATTACTGATGCAGTACCTTCATTGATTATACTATATGATTGTTGCCTAGTGTGTTTACATGCATAAGCCCTTATCTTAAATTCTCATCCTTTGCTTTTCTTCATTTTATTTTGTTTACACAGGTGGTGTGCATAACTTTGTCGACAGGATCGCATGAGCCCAATCTTGATGGGTTGACATTTACCATCAGGCTAGATGGGGACACTTCAGCTATGGTATAAATAATCATGTCAATTTTTACTTGTATTGTGTTTGTTCCCCTCTACTTTGGAGATTAACAAAATGTAGGAAATAAATAGGAATTAAATTCTACATCTGCAGATCGTGCCATGCTACGCATGGCACCAGTTCAGCGCCATCCCAGATAGTTCATTGATTTTTCAAGCAAGAGGGAGCCGCACGTATGATTTTGGCGTGTACAAAGGGAATTCAAGGGCGATCATCTGTGGTGAAAACTGGTGCAGGTTTGTTGAAGACTTCGACCTGCGAGAAGGCGACCTTGTCTCCTGCGAGAAGACATTCCTATGGTGTATTGCTGCAACCTGCCAAGGACATGCGATCAAAACAAAGAGCGTAAAGATCCTCTAGAATTAGCTGTCATAACGAAGGGAATTAATCTGACGAAGCAAGAGGAGCGTAACGTACATGACCTTTTGGCGATGAAGAAAGGTTATATAGGTGCATTTTTTGTCCACCGCTTCACCAAGTCGAACATAGCAGGAAAGACGATGGTATGTTTTTGGTGGACTAGTATTTTCTATTTTGTATGTAATTTTCTTTGTTTTTTATGGAGATAAAGATTAATGATATGCTATTGTAGCTGAAACCAGTGAATACACTGATGTGTGTTTTTGCATATCCTTTTGTTTCCCATAACTGTAGATCCTTATGTAATATATGTAGATGTAGCTGAAGATCCTTTTGTTTACTGCTCCTTCACATATTAGATAAATTTTCTTCCTATGACGGTGCATACAGTGATTACCTGTGAAAGTTTTCGGCATACGAAGACCCAGGGAGATGGGGAGATCTGGGAGATGGGCTTCTTGGCATTCGGTGTGCAAGGACAGTTTCATGCCGGTCAAGTACCACAAGTGTGATGATGGCCGCATCATCTTCGACAAGGGATGGAGTGATTGTGTTAACGGTGAAGAGCTCAAGGTTCATAAAGCCGTTCTTTTCGGTTTCAAGACCACCACCCGTGAAGATCTTCAGATCGAGGTGGTTATGAACATGCTGACCGAGGAGCCACAAATGTATCACGACAACACAAGAGTGTCCTTTACACTAGGTATACTGCGAAAACTATGTTCATAGCAGTTATGCATCTATGGGGTTACGTCTTCATTATGTCTTGGGTGATGATGACTATGAGAGGAGGACATGTTGCGAGTTAGAGTAAATGCTAGGATTCGCCCTATTAGGGACTCAAAATAGGGCTTACATGTGGTTGCTTTATTGGCTGCTATTTCCCTGGCTATAATCATGAACGATGGTAATGCAAATGGAATCGTTAAGGGGGTTTTATTAATATTTTAAATCATGGAGTTAAGATGGTAGAACTACCTATGAGTGTTTGCGTAGGAGATGCGGGAAGGGCATCAGTTGTGTTCTTGACTCTTTGGTAATGCAGGAATAATGTGAGATTACAAAATAAATGATATAGTGATCTTATGATTCTTGTTTAGCTAATTTTCTTGTGGATCATGGGATGGTCAATATTGCAGATGAAGGTGGTAAACAAAGAGGTGCTGATGTTGGGAGCAAATAGGTGTTGATATATGCGCAGGCTAGAGCATGTAGCAGGTGAATTGTACAGTTCATCGCAAGTGTGGAGTCACAGGGTACTGCGGTGTCGCCTGCGCATCTCTCAGCTATATTTTCTATCCTCTGCCATAGTTTTATTTTTTGGACCTTCATGTTAAGTCTGGTTGGGCTTGCTACCATGTATGATTTGTGCTGCTAGTTGATTACTTTAGTTTCTAGCTGTAGTTTGTATCAGGGGCTTGAAAGACCATGTGGTTTATGTTAATGGAAAATTAGAGGGGCGACCTTTCTTTTGATTAAAAAATGAACTTTCTCTATGCAATTAAAAAATAAAATTTCTCTATTCAAACCCAGTTGAGAACAGTATTCATTATAAATCTGAAATAATCTTTTGGTAAAAATGGCTATCGCATTCTGTATCATAGCTAGCGAAATCGAAACAAAATAAATGTCTTAAGTATAATATCTCGTGAACGTGGATCAAATTAGGCAAGATAGCTAGAATAAAGGCTGATTCAACTTGCAGGAAATTTGAACTTACGACTTACTAGCAGTATAATAAAGTTTACATACTATCAGCTAGATAAATAGAAGAAACATTTTAGGTTGATTCATTCTTGATCTGGACTTCCTCGACCGCCTAGATGTTGTGGCGAGATGCTGGCACAGACTCTTGAACCCCTTCTGGAAGTTCACCAAGTGCCTGTATACATCATAGGTGGCATACGCATCCCTGGAAGCATAATAGATGTTCTTCAAGGGCAAGGACGCTTCTGCCCATATATGGTGGTCATCTTCTGTGATAGCATCCTTCATCTTGTTGTAGTTGTGGTCGATGATGGAACCAGCGTAGTCAGCCAAGCCATACTTTGGCTTAATCGTCACTGGATCAAGCACTCTCCACATATTCTGGATATCCACAAAGTTTTGTACCACCAGACCAACACGCTTGAGTTTTTTCTCGTCATTGTTGATGTCCACCCCAACAAAGGTGTACTCCTCGTCAAGCAGGAAGGCGGCAAGCAGGCCACAGTGCTCATCAGCAACGCTTATGTGGTACACGAGGACGTAGATGCCAACGCATAACTGGACCACGGCAACTGAGGGAGTCCTGGACTAGGGGGTGTCCGGATAGCCGAACTACCATCATCGGCCGGACTCCAAGACTATGAAGATACAAGATTGAAGACTTCGTCCCGTGTCCGGATAGGACTTTCCTTGGTGTGGAAGGCAAGCTTGGCGATACGGATATGTAGATCTCGTACCAATATAACCGACTCTGTGTAACCCTAGCCCTCTCCGGTGTCTATATAAACCGGAGGGTTTTAGTTCGTAGGACACAACAACAAAGAACAATCATACCATAGGCTAGCTTCTAGGGTTTAGCCTCCTTGATCTCGTGGTAGATCCACTCTTGTATTACCCATATCATAAATATCATTCAAGAAGGAGTAGGGTTTTACCTCCATCGAGAGGGCCCGAACCTGGGTAAAAACATCGTGTCCCTTGTCTCTTGTTACCATCCGCCTAGCGCACGTTGGGACCCCCTACCGAGATCCGCGGTTTGACACCGACATTGGTGCTTTCATTGAGAGTTCCTCGTATGTCGTCACCGATAGGCTTGATGGCTCCTTCAATCATCAACAACGGCGCGGTCCAGGGTGAGACTTTTCTCCCCGGACAGATCTTCGTATTCGGCGGCTTTGCACTGCGGGCCAATTCGCTAGGCCATCTGAAGCAGATCGAAAGCTAAGCCCCTGGCCATCAAGTCAGATTTGGAAGTCTGAACTTTATGGCTGATATCCGCGGAGAATTGATCTTCGACGGATTCGAGCCACAGCCGAGCGAGCCACACTGTCCCGATGGTCATGACCTAGCTCTGTCGCCGGACAGCGCCTTGGAGGCCGCACACGAGCCCGCTCCGATCCTCAATTCGGAGCCGGCTGCGCAGATCGAGGACGGGTGGCTAGACACCTCCTCGAGGGCTGCTACATCTTCGGCGATGGAGCCGAATACCGACCTTGTCCCTTGTGACGCTAGTGACTCCGAGGTGCCGGACTCCTCGCCGGACTCCGAACCTCCCGCGCCCCCTCCGATCGAATCCGATTGGGTGCCTGAGGGAGTCCCGGATTAGGGGGTGTCCGGATAGCCGGACTATCGTCATCGGTCGGACTATCATCGGCCGGACTATCATCATCATCCGGACTCCAAGACTATGAAGATACAAGATTGAAGACTTCTCCCCATGTCCGGAAGGGACTTTCCTTGGCGTGGAAGGCAAGCTTGGCGATACGGATATGTAGATCTCCTACCATTGTAACCGACTCTATGTAACCCTAGCCCTCTCCGGTGTCTATATAAACCGGATGGCTCTAGTCCGTAGGACAACATCATCAACCCTTACAATCATACCATAGGCTAGCTTCTAGGGTTTAGCCTCCTTGATCTCGTGGTAGATCCACTCTTGTAAACATCCACAATATCAATATCAATCGAGCGGGGCGTGGGTTTTACCTCCATCAAGAGGGCCCGAACCTGGGTAAAACATCGTGTACCTTGTCTCCTGTTACCATCCGCCTAGACACATAGTTCGGGACCCCTACCGAGATCCGCCGGTTTGACACCGACATTGGTGCTTTCATTGAGAGTTCCTGCGTGCAGTCACCGATAGGAAGGATGCCTCCTCCGTCTTCAAGGGCGGTATTTTCATCAAAGGAGCCACGGCGCCGGCCAAACTATCCGCTAGGTGGTTTTCTTATGACCGCTGTCCGCCACCGCTTCTACAATGACCTCTCAAGTCGTCAAAAGAAATTTTCACGTCAGCTCGAATTCGCGGCGGTTGGATCAATAGAGCTCTCGTCCAGTAAGCGAGCTCTTGGATCGCATCGCCCGCTCTGAGGAGTCGCTTCAGACTACAAGCAGATTGGGCTTAAAACCGATCCGAGAGAGACTAACTCTCCCGAATTCGCCCACCACGTTGCGATGGTAGAGGAACAATCTTGGCGATGCTTCTCCTATATTGAAAACTAGTCACGTCCGGGCTTCCGAACCCCCATGTCGGATTCAGCGGAGGAAGGACTTGATCAAGCACTGAACTTAAAGTCGGGCATCGGACCCGGACTCGTTGGACAACGTCCAGCAATCCAAGCTTCAAATTGAAACTTCTCGGCCTTGAGCCTTGAGATGGGTAGGGTTCGGACTTAATTCCGCCCACCCGCCCGGACATATGCGATCTATCTCTAATCCGGCAAGAGCCCGCCGAGACGATACATCACTCTTTGGGCGATTCCTCCTGGTTATGGACAGGACAAAGGACTGCCGAGAGGAAAACGCAATCTCAATTTTCTGCAATAATTGCACGGACGAGGGACTCTTGAACGCCGTCAGCCGTCGCGAAATTACACGCTTCGCCGACCTGGCGTCCATAGTCTGAAAATCTTGTGCGATAGAGAGTTTCGGACAACCGAAAATAATTTTGGGACAATCCGGCCCCGAATACAACCTGATCCGCAACAAAGGGTGCATTACACTCAGGCACCAGATACAAAAACCAAAAGCAAAGACCTCATAAAGGGCACGGAATCGTACTAGAGGGATGGCTTAGCGGACCCTGCAAAATTCACAGTACAGAGGGCGCCGTCCCAACACACAACCTTCGAGCATGTTGGATATTACGGCAGGTGGCCAAAAGTGGGGAGGAGCTTCTAGCCCCGGAAAACCACTCCAACAACATCGTTACGGTATCAACAGTCTTCGAGACTTTCGCATCAAATAATATGCGAAAATGAACAATCCGCGGCCTCGCCGAAGTCTACCAAGTAGCAACAACCAATCCATGGAACGACACAGCCATCACCTTCAACGCCAGCGACGAACCTAAATTCCGGACAGCCCGAGCTCCAGCCGCACTGGTACTTTGTCCAATAGTGGACGACTTTCGACTTACAAAAGTCCTCGTGGATGGCGGCAGCGGATTAAACCTCATCTACGAGGAAACCCTTCAAAAATGGAAATAGACTGGAGCCGCATTGGCGAAGCAGCACAGCCTTCGGAGGAATAATCCCTAGCCGGAGGCGTTGCTGAGGAAAAATCACACTCGGTGTGGTATTCGCTCACCGGACAATTACAGATCCGAAGAAGTCACGTTCTAAGTGGCCCCGTTCAACAGCGGATATCACGCTATATTAGGGGCGAGGCATTCACAATTTTTCAAGCCGTACCCCATTACGGGTACATGAAGCTCAAAATGCACGGGCGCGGAATAATCACTCTTGTTAGTGATCTGGACATAGCACTCAGCCGAAAACAAGACAGCCGCATTAGCCTTAGAGGCACTATCCTTAGACCTAGCGGTTGAGGAACTCACGCGCTCGCTCTCGGTGAATAGGGACGATGTGATACTCGATAAGAGATCCAAGTCCACCTCCTTTAAACCAGCAGATGAAATAGTAAAATTCAGGTCCACCAGCGGACCCTACAAAAGCGGCCTCCATCGGGGCTGGTGAACCCTGATGTAGGCGCCGCTGCTGCGAAATTCGCCGGGAAAATTGGGACATTTTGCACGGCACCCCTCGGATATGCCGGAATCCCACGCAGATTGGCGAGAACACAGCCTAAACATCCTAAAGTTTAAGCCGATCAAACAGGCTCTTGACGATTTTCGAACCCAAAAGACAGGCAATGGGAGAAGAGCTAGCCAAATTATTGGAAGCGGATTCATCAGAGACATCAAGCATCCGGATTGGCTAGCAAACCTGGTAATGGTACCAAGAAGGACAAATCCTGGCGCCTATGTGTTGATTTCAAAGACCTAAATAAAGCATGCCCAAAGGATCCCTTCCCCTCCCGCATCGACCAAATCATCGATGCCACTGCGAACACGATTCATTGTGCTTCCTGAGCGCATACTCCGGCTATCATCAAATCAAGATGGCGAAGCGGATCAAGCATAGCGGCATTCATTACTCCATACGGACCATTCAGCTTCAACATGATGCCCTTCGGACTTAAAAACGCCGGCGCAACATATCAGCGCATGATTCAGACATGTCTGGCCACCCAGATCGGCAAAACAGTAGAGGCATACGTAGACGACATAGTCGTCAAAACTAAACACGTCGAAACTCTAGAAGACGACTTGAGGCTCACATTTGACAACCTCAGAGCATATGACATCAAGCTGAATCCGGAAAAATGCGTTTTCGGCGTACCAGCTGGAAAGCTGCTGGGCTTCATCGTATCCGGTAGAGGAATTGAAGCAAACCCAGCCAAAATCCGAGCTCTGTCACAGCTAGATATCCCAAAAGACCTCAAGCAAATACAAAAATTGACTGGATGCGTGGCGGCTCTAAGCCGCTTTATCTCCCGTCTAGGAGAAAAGGCATTACCCTCTACCGCCTAATTTGGCGCACGAACACCAGTGGGCGGATGCTGCCACCGCCGGACTCGAAGAAATAAAGGCCATATTGGCAACAAATCCGGTCTGGCTGCGCCCAACCTAAGCGAACCAATGTTGTTATACATCGCAGCTACGCATCAAGTTGTATGCGCGGTACTCGTCGTCGAGCGAGAAGCAGAAGGGCATAACTTCCTCTTCAAAACCAGTATACTATGTATCCTTTATGTTAACCCCTGCAAGTCCGTTACTCGCACTATCGAGAAGATAGCATACGCGGTGTTCATGGCATCCCGAAGCTCGACACTACTTTCAAGAGTGTTCGATAACAGATGGCCTCTGAAGTACCATAACGACATTATAAACAACATGACGCGACGGGCAGGATTGCAAAATGGGCCATTGAGCTCTTACCATTTGATATATCTTACAAACCTCGGCGAGCTATAAAGTCACAAGTTTTGGCTGACTTTGTCGCTAAATGGACGGCTTGAACTCCCTAAAGAATCGGCGCATACTCCAATTGGATTATGCACTTGACGGCTCTAAAATGTTAGCGGATGGGGCTGGCGTCGATTAACGTCCCGACCGGGACATAGTCCAATCGTGCTTGAGATAATGTACGGACTCCAACAATGCAGCGAATCTGAGGCCCTTTTACATGGTCTCCGGATGGCAATCTCCATGGGCATCCAACGCCTAGAGTGTGCGAGATTCAAACCTCGCAATATCCCAAATAAACAGAGACTTTGACGCCAAAGATCCGAAAATGGCAGCATATCGCAACGCTGTCCTAAAAACGTCAGCCCGGTTCGAAGGACTTTAATTCCTCACGTAGCCCGGGATAATAACCAAGCGGCTGACGTACTGTCACGCATTGGCGCAAAACGCGACGTTGTCCCTCTAACATCTTCCTAGAACGGCTCTTCAAGCCATCCATTACTATGGGAAGAGAGTCGGAACTAACAAACCAGAACAAGCCGCACCAACCGCGATTCAGCCGATGATATAACACCTTCCGCCCGCGACATAATGGCAGTAATTGCCCGTGGGCAGAACCATTCCTCGCCTACTTGCTTAGGCAGGAGCTTCCGAAGACCAAAATGAGGCCCGCTGCATTGTCCGCGATCTAAAGCCTACAAGGTCTATGAGGAGAACTTTATAAGAAAAGTACAACCGAGTCCTTCAAAGGTGTATCTCCGAAGAAGAAGGCGAAACCTCTGGCTGAAATTCATGCGGACTAGGTGGACACCACGCCGCAGCTCGGGCCCTTGTAGAAAAGGCATTCCGACAGGATTTTATGGCCGCGGCCCGAGCGGATGCTCGGGACTTAGTCCAAAGATCGTCGGTTGTCAGCTCTTTACTAATCGAGCCATATGCCACCACGCCCTCAAAACTATACCCATTACCTGGCCGTTCGCGGTCAGGGGGCTTGACATGGTTGGACCACTTAAAGGGGAACCCACAAGCAAAGGTACCTATTGGTCATGGTGGATAAATTCACCAAATGGATAGAGGCCAAGCCAGTTAAAGCGGCAAAGTCCGGACCAGTGATAGACTTTATATCCGGGTAGTACACGTTATGGTGTCCCCACAACATCATCACCGATAACGGCACGAACTTCACCGCCGATGAGGTTAAATCATGGTGCAAAAATATGGGCATCAAGCTCGATTACGCTTTAGTCTATCATCCTCAAACCAAGCGGTCAAGTGGAACGAGCAAATGGTCTTATAATGGCGGCATCAAACCGGCACTAGTGCGGTCCCTTACGAAATCGACACGCCTTGGGTAGAGGAGCTCGACTCCGTACTGGGGCTGCGGACAACGCCTAACCGTACTACCGGATTCACACCATTTTTTATGGTATACGGCGCAGAAGGAGTTTTGCCCTGCGACATCATTCATGACTCACCTCGAGTGTGCATGTACGAAGAAAGAGAAGCCGAGTTGGATCGGCAGGACAGCTTGGACACATCGGAGGAAGAGCGCGACATCGCCAAGGCTCGTTCCGCATTCTATCAGCAGCAGGCTCGAAGATATCAAAGCAGAGAAGTACGGGCCAAGACTTAAAACGTTGGCGAACTGGTTCTACGTCTGTCGGACAAGAAAAAGGATAAGCTCAAGCCCAAATGGGAAGGCCCCTTCATCATCGATCAAGTCCTGACCGGCGGAGCGTACCGTCTACGAAATGCATCGGATAATCGACTCGAGCCGAACCCATGGAACGCAGCCCGCCTCCGACGATTCTATGCCTAGCGCCGGACTAAGAGTTCGTCCCTTTCCCCCCATCCAAATTTTTTTTACTTCAGCTACCTTTTGTTCATCTTTTTCTTCCCAACCCTATTCATCCAAGCCTTAAAGGGCCTACTTGCGCAACGTTCGCGCGCAATTGATGTGCTATCCGCACTCATTTTACCTGGGGGCTTCTTTACCAGAAGCTTAATTATACGGGCTTCATGCCCAGCACATGTGTCAAGCCTCCACATGTACCTTTTATTCACCATTATATGCATCGATATGACTTTAAGTTTTGGCCAAGCTGGGTTGCCTGGCTCCTGTGCTTACCCCTACGTTCCCGATTGTTCGGCTAGGAGGTAAAGGAGCACCTCTGCGATTATTCTTGCCGGGTCAGCGGATGTGTACCTCAGACTGGGTGAAGCCAAAGCTAGCGTTCTTAAGGGAATATTCGGTCGGTGACTTAAAAGGTGATTTTTTATCCACTTATTTATCTGCCCCGGATGTTTTTCTACTTTTTCGAGTCCGGACATGCACTTTAGGGCATGCCACCCCAGAGAGGAAAGGAAACCTTAACGGAACTATTCTCCTGGAAGATGTTTCTTACTACCCATGTAATATAACATAACTAGTTGGGCACTTGTGCGATAAAGCACCGATGACCCCTACGCTGGTCTCCATGCATACCCGGTTGTTTCTGGCAGAAGGTATCGGACACACTCCGGACTCTAGGGTCCCGAGGTCGAAGCGAAAAGGTCGGCAAAGACAAACGATCTACAATCCGGCTAGAAGGCACTTTGTATGTCGTTTTATAATACATTGTCAAATCGACTGATTGTATTCTTCCTCAATCCCATCTAACAGGTTGTCTAATTTCCAGTCCTGTTGGGAAAATTTAGCGGCCAACTCCACTTGGCCGTATACTAAACTCACAGGGATCTCCTTCCCATCGGGCCCCACAGGTCCGACTTCGGCCATGTGGTTGGGATCCGCCTTATTGTACCGCGTCTTTACCATGGCCCAGGCCTCCCTGGCACCCTGGCAGCAGGCTGAAATCTTCCACATATGGAAGTGCTGCCGCACTCCCTGCAGCTTCTCCGCAAGCTCCCCAAGACCCTCGGGTATGGAGAAGGCTGGCCATAACGCCTGGATGACGTTGTTCATAGCCTGCCGAACTCGTTCGATCAGTTGCAACAATTCGGGAAGTTGATCACCCGTTGTTACGGGCATCTCCTCCGCAGGGCGACCTGTGAGCATACCTGCAGACATATTCTGTCAAATTGACTTCCTCGCCGAACTCTTATTTTCAAAGGAGTTCGCTCAAGCACTTACTATATATGCCGCGACGAAGCTGCTGATTCTCCTTAACGGAGCCCGACAGCTCGGCCCGAACGCCTTTCAGCTCTTCTCCAAGCTGGGCATGGGCATCCTGGAGCTTGTTCCTTTCATGCTGCACCTTATGCAGCACCCTCTCGCCGGCCTTTAGTTGGCGCAGAAGTTCTTGCCTGTCCGGATCTTGTCCGGCAGCACCTGCAATGTCGTTTTTTAGACTTGCGCAAAGGCCAAACGCTACTTATCTTTCTACAAATAATGTGTTACCGGAGAGGTCCTTGCGCTTCCTCCTGCGCCGCATAATGCGGCCTCAAGTTGGGCCTTGCACTCTTGCAGCTCTGAGAGACAGTTGGGTATTCTTCCGGTAAGATCCTCGTTTCATATGATCCTTAAATCAGTTCAATATAACTACTTTAAGTCTCGGGGGCTACTGGCATATATAACTATTAAATTTTCTTACCCGTATGTCTTTTACATACTGCTCCGTGGCTCTGATAAAACTATCTTGAGCAGCACGAAGGTGCGCGTCCCCCGTGTTAAAGGCATTCAACGCCTCGGGGGAGAAGCACGCGTCACGAAATACTGACCGGCGGCGCCTGTGATTCAGAGGACTCTCCACCTCAGACTTGGTGGCGGACAGTCTGTCGGCATCCTCCGTCGAAGGAACGTCCGGCTCGCGCCTTGCGCCGCCTCCCCCTCGACCGGTGCGGGAGCCCGCTGGTAGAGGTTGGATTGAAAACTTCCCGCCCTCGCAGTCCGCGACGCTTTTTTCCTATAAAAGTCATGAGCACTCAAACGCTTCCTAGGAACGTTGTTTCAAATACTGAATTGTGAGCTACACCTTTGCGGCGACGTTTCAGTTCGCGCCGCTCCTCTTCCGCCTACTGGTCCGGACTGGCCCTTGTTGGTCAGCCACCGCGGGCTCGGCTTCTCGCCCTAGGGGCGCCTCCTGCACAGTGCCATCATATACGGTGGTCAGAAATAAGCAAGGAAGGAATGACGGTGTCAGGGCTTCGGCCGCAATCACCTAGGAAGCCGGATATAGTCCGGGATAGTCGGCCGTGATGGCGACTAAAGCATTGTCCATGCTGAGCTGGTGGAACACCCCGTCGATTAGCTCCACCTTTATGTCCGGATCCTCTTCGGAGGCCGGATCCCGGGATCTCTCTGGATCCTCGGGCTGCGGAGCCGGACTTAGCATGCCCTCCACGGTCCGGCGCAGTTCCTGCGTCGCAAGAAGAACACACTATAAGAAACTTAAGTTTCGAAAGGCACGGGTCGGACACGCTGAGTGTTCGCTTACCCAAGGCCGGGGATTATTCATGGAAAACCCATTTAACGGGTTCTTCCGAAGGAAATCCTCCTTCTCCCCCTTATACAGGCCGGACAAGATCGTCACCAGATCTTCGGCCGAATCCGGCCCTTTGCGGCCATGACGGGTGGCATCGTCCTCCCTGTTGAAACCCCACATGGGGTGGCCCCTGTATTATAGTGGCTGCACCCCCCGCGTAATGCATGTTGCCATGATTCCAATCATGGTCAACCCGGCATGGGCCAGTAACCTTATTCGGCCCATCAAATAATGGACGCTCTTGTCTTCCTCCAGATGGGGCTCATGGACGCCAACCGAGGCGTTTCTTCAGAGGAGCATTGCTGAACTCCGGAGGCCGATCCGAACAGGGTCGAGCAGTGGAGCGTCTTCTATATAAAACCATTCAAAGCCAGTCTTGGACGCTTCTTAGGGGTTCGGATGGATATCCGGTCCCGCAATGCGCCATATTTGGCGCCGCCCACTTGATATATGGACCCCTCGTGAGAGCGGGAACAAGGCGAACAACCTCTTCCATAGCGAAGTGGGGCTCGACACCCAGTGAAAAGCTCAGAAGAGCTACATAACCCGCAATATGCAGGATTGAGGCGGCGTGAGGTGATGAAGCTGGAGTCCGTAGAACTGTGGGCCCGCGGAGGAATGGATGTACAGAAACCGAGCCCCTTATCAGATAGGGGACGAAGCATACCCGCTCCCCTTTGTTGGGATTTGGGGTAACCTCCGCTTGCTTCCCACCTTTGTAGGTGGCCAGCCCGGCTCGCACCGGAACCATGAAGGCCGGAGGGAGATATCCCCCCATTTGGAGCTTCACCAGCTCGTTGTGCGGAATGTAGCATCTCCTCCAATCTCCTCGACAAAGGGCGGAGCGTGAGAAGAGGAGCAGGTTGACGGTCCATGATGGAATGGATTCTTGGTCGAAAGCGCCCGATGAGTATTTGCGAGAGGAAGATGGTGATTTGGATCTGGATTCTTGCCTCCCTTATAGGCAGATTGTTCGCACAACTAGGGGGTAAAACATGAAAGACACCCTGGCTTTTCACACTCGCGCGACGCGTGGAAGAAGGCCATTATTGGGTGTGGAAGCCAAGACGTGCAACATTGATGAGGAAGCTGGACACTATTCGGCAGGTACATAGAACTTGAAGGAGAACCCGCCTTGCAACGCCGAAGACTACACACACGCTGGACTTATCGTCATTGAAGCCTGGTTCTGGGGCTACCGAGGAGTCCCGGATTAGGGTGTCCGGATAGCGGACTATCGCCATCGGCGGACTATCATCGGCCGGACTATCATCATCATCCGGACTCCAAGACTATGAAGATACAAGATTGAAGACTTCTCCCGTGTCCGGAAGGACTTTCCTTGGCGTGGAAGGCAAGCTTGGCGATACGGATATGTAGATCTCCTACCATTGTAACCGACTCTATGTAACCCTAGCCCTCTCCGGTGTCTATATAAACCGGATGGCTCTAGTCCGTAGGACAACATCATCAACCCTTACAATCATACCATAGGCTAGCTTCTAGGGTTTAGCCTCCTTGATCTCGTGGTAGATCCACTCTTGTAAACATCCACAATATCAATATCAATCGAGCAGGACGTAGGGTTTTACCTCCATCAAGAGGGCCCGAACCTGGGTAAAACATCGTGTCCCTTGTCTCCTGTTACCATCCGCCTAGACGCACAGTTCGGGACCCCCTACCCGAGATCCGCCGGTTTTGACACCGACAATGCCTATCATGGAGTTCACCGCCACGGACATCTTTCAACACTCACCTTTTGGCGACATCCTGAATTCGCTAAAGTACCTCTCGCTATCAGGAGAGCCCTGGCCGGACTGCGGTCAGGACGGTTGGGATGCGAACGACGAAGAAATTGAACGCCCACCCACACCCCACTTTGTAGCCACTGTCGACGATCTAACCGACATGCTAGACTACGACTCCGAAGACATCGACGGTATGGACGACGATGCCGGAGACGACCAAGAACCAGCGCCTACGGGGCACTTGAAGGCCACCTCGTCATATGACATATACATGGTGGACATCCCAAAAGATGGGAATGGCGATGGAACAGCAGAGGATGACCCCTCCAAGAAACAGCCTAAGTGTCGGCGTCAACGGCGCCGCTCTAAGTCCCGCCACAGCAAAAACGGTGATTCCGGCACGGGAGATAACAACACCCCAGACAATGCCGAAGACAACCCCCTCCAGCAAGATTCAGCACAGGAGGACGGAGAAGCCAGCCCTCATGAGAGAGCGGCAGATGATGAGGTAGAGGATAATAATTACATGCCTCCCTCCGGAGACGAGGCAAGCCTCGACGACGACGAATTCGTCGTGCCTGAGGATCCCGTCGAACAAGAGCGTTTTAAACGTAGGCTTATGGCCACGGCGAACAGCCTCAAGAAAAAGCAGCAACAGCTTAAAGCTGATCAAGATCTGCTAGCCAACTGATGGACTGAAGTCCTTCCGGCCGAAGAGTATGAACTCGAACGCCCCTCCAAAAGCTACCCCAAACACAAGTTGCTCCTCCGATTAGAGGAGGAGGCATATAAACCTGCATCGCCAGCGCACAACACGGCTGACCGACCACCTCGTGGCCGCGACAGAGAGGCCTCTAGGCCCTCCACCAGAACCGTACCCCGGACCGCTCGAAAAGTATGAAGCCACGGGGGAATGCGCCGAACTTGCGAGACATATTGGAGGATAAGGCAAGACAATCAAGATCGATCTACGGATCGCGTGGGCGCCCCACGATGCGCGACGATGATCGTCGCACCGGATATAGCAACTCCGGCCGGGCCGAACACAATAGACAAAGCTCGCTTGAGCTACGTCGTGATATAGCCCAATATAGAGGCGCCGCACACCCACTATGCTTCACAGATGAAGTAATGGATCATCAAATCCCCGAAGGGTTCAAACCCGTTAATATCGAATCCTACGATGGCACAACAGACCCCGCGGTTTGGATCAAAGACTATCTCCTTCATATCCACATGGCCCGCGGCGATGATCTTCACGCCATCAAATACCTCCCACTCAAGCTTAAAGGACCAGCTCGGCATTGGCTTAACAGCTTGCCGCCAGAATCAATTGGGTGTTGGGAGGACCTGGAAGCCGCATTCCTTGACAACTTCCAGGGCACATATGTGCGACCACCAGACGCCGATGACCTAAGCCATATAATTCAGCAGCCAGACGAATCAGCAAGACAATTCTGGACACGGTTCTTAACAAAGAAAAATCAAATCGTCGACTGTTCGGATGCAGAGGCCCTCGCAGCCTTCAAACATAACATCCGCGACGAGTGGCTTGCACGGCACCTAGGACAGGAAAAGCCGAAAACCATGGCAGCCCTCACATCACTAATGACCTACTTTCGCGCCGGAGAGGACAGCTGGCTAGCCCGCAGTAACAACCTCAGCAAAAATTCTGGCAGTCCGGATAACAAGGACCGCAATGGCAGGTCGCGTCGCAACAAAAACAAACGCCGTGTTAACGGCGATAACACTAAGGATACGACAGTCAACGCCGGATTCAGAGGCTCCAAACCCGGTCAGCGGAAAAAGCCATTCAAAAGAACTACTCCGGGTCCGTCCAATTTGGACCGAATACTCGACCGCTCGTGCCAGATACACGGCACCCCCGAAAAGCCGGCTAATCACACCAACAGGGATTGTTGGGTATTCAAGCAGGCAGGCAAGTTAATCGCCGAAAACAATGACAAGAGGCTGCATAGCGATGACGAGGAAGAGACCCGACCGCCGAACAATAGAGGACAGAAAGGTTTCCCCCCACAAGTGCGGATGTTGAACATGATATACGCAACCCACATACCCAAAAGGGAGCGGAAGCGTGTACTCAGGGACGTATATGCGATGGAGCCAGTCGCCCCGAAGTTCAACCCATGGTCCTCCTGCCCGATCACTTTTGATCGAAGGGACCACCCCAACAGTATCCGCCATGGCGGATCCGCCGCATTGGTTTTAGACCCAATCGTCGATGGATTTCACCTCACCAGAGTCCTGATGGGCGGCGGCAGGCCTGAACTCGCTTTATCGGGATACGGCGCAAGATGGGCATAGACCCCTCAACGATTAAACCCACAAAGACGACCTTCAAAGGCGTCATACCAGGTGTAGAGGCCAATTGTACAGGCTCAGTCACACTTGAAGTGGTCTTCGGATCCCCGGATAACTTCCGAAGCGAGGAGTTAATCTTCGACATAGTTCCGTTCCGCAGCGGCTATCATGCTCTGCTCGGACGGACCACGTTTGCAAAGTTCAACGCGGTGCCGCATTACGCATACCTCAAGCTCAATATGCCAGGCCCTCGAGTAGTCATCACGGTCAAAGGAAACACTGAACGCTCCCTTCGAACGGAGGAACACACAGCGGCTCTCGCGGCAGAAGTACAGAGCAGCCTCTTAAGGCAATTTTCGAGTCCGGCCGTTAAGCGACCGAACACGGCCAAACGCGCCCGGAGTAACCTACAACAAGACCACCTGGCACATCCCAAGCAAGCGTAGCAATGCGGCCCCAACCCCAGCCCTTGCAAAATTACAAGACTGGTCCTTCGCGTACATCACTACGCTCTGGAGATACCATGGGCATAGGGGAGGGGCACGACCACAATAGGCCCAGAGTGCGGCTCAACCACACCAGGGGCTCCCAAGTGTGTCATTCTATTTCCTTTCTCTTTTTTCTTATCCATAGGACTCCGTTCACCAGAGGCCCTGCCCGGCAGTAGACCTGCCGAACTCACGACGCAACAGCCAGGGAAGGAGAAAGGCTACGACGAGTATCCAGGTGGCCTCCACTTTGAGCATTATACCTGTTTTATACACCATTCCGCAGCCTACCCCTGGAGGGGGACATGTTTAACAGTCCAAGCCCTTGCTTACCGCACTATTTGTATCGTTCTGCACTCATAGCAGTATTTCTTGAATAAACAATGCATTACTTTTTGCTTATAATTGCATCTCTTTTTTATACATGTGTTCGTTTATGACATGTTGCATCCATACACTTTGGTACGGCTAGATACACCAGGGGCTTAAGTTCCCCACATTATGGTGTGATAAGTCCGAACACTTTCACAAGTGCGGCACCCCGAACTTATAACATTATATGCATCGGCTCCGAATCATGTCTTGGGTCAATAGTTGGGTTTGCGGCGCCCCATGTTTTGGTACCTTACGCCCGCTGTATCGCTAAGCTAGCATCGGGAGAACCATGCGATTGCGCCCCGCTTGAGCTGGGCGAGCGCCTCAGAGGAGAAAGCTAAAACTGACCGTCATGATAAGGCAAGAGCTGGTCGTTGTTCGAGAGGTTTTTTCGAGTCCCTAAAGACTTATGCCGCTTAGAGCGAGGAACCGGCCCTATCCGGCCCAGGCGTGGATAACGCCCCGAACTCGGTCTTCAGAACACTAGGGGCTTCGCCGAAATTTAAAATTATAGAATTCTATGGCTAAGTGAGAGTGTTCAAGCATTATAAGTCCGGTTGCCTCGTTCGTTGTGTTGAGCGCCTCCCTAGATGGACCCAAAAATGGGAACAAGAGCGCTCAAGTTTATCCCGAACACCCCAGCACTCGTGGCATGGGGGCTGAAGCCGACGACTTGCCATCTCTCAGATTTCATAAACGTTCGCACAGAAGGTAATATTTTAAATCAACAAGTGTTGCTTAGCGCATATGAACATAGTTTTCAGCGCACAGGATAACTAAATGTGAGTCTACTCAAATATTACATCTTTGGAGCACTCACCCGCAATCATGCGGGCACCCTTCAGGACCCTCTTATAATACATTTCGGGCGTGCGATACTCCTTGCCCGTCGGTGGCGCGTCCGTCACAAGCTTCTCAGCGTCCATCCTGCCCCAGTGCACCTTTGCACGGGCAAGGGCCCGACGGGCGCCTTCAATACAAGCGGAGTGCTTGACAACTTCAACCCAGGGACACGCATCCACCAGCCGCCGCACCAAGCCGAAGTAGCTCCCAGGCATGGCCTCCTTGGGCCATAGCCGAACTATGAGGCCCTTCATGGCCTGTTCGCCCACCTTGTGGAGCTCGACCAGCTGCTTCAGCTGGTCTCTAAGGGGCACCGGATGACCGGCCTCAGCATACTGAGACCAGAAGACCTTCTCCGTCGAGCTCCCCACCTCGGCCCGGTAGAATGCGGCAGCATCGGACACGCTGCGAGGCAGATCTGCGAACGCTCCTGGAGAGCTCCGAATTCGGGTAAGTAATAAGTAATTCACATTCACATGCTTGCTTTGCATGAAAAATGCCTTACCCGCCGCTATCTTCTTCAACACCTCGATTTCCTGGAGGGCCTTGCGGGCTTCGGCCTTCGCGGCCTTGGCACTCTCAAGAGCCGACGCAAGCTCAGATTCTCGAGTCTTCGAGTCACGCTCCAAACTCTCATGCTTTTCCACGAGAGCCTGGAGCTCTTGTTGTACCTCCGCCACCCGCGCCTCCTGCTTCTCTCACTCGGCTCGTTCCACGGCCGCATTGCGTTCGGCCGCGGACACCGCCTCCTTCAGGGTCGCCACCTCGTCCGTGGCCCCTGTATTACCCACGTTATCCTTGTTATTTCTCTTGTAACCAAATCCTTTTCTGTAAGGTACAACTCTAATAAGGTGTTACTCACCTTCCTTGTCCTCGAGTTGCTTCTTGGCACAGCCGAGCTCGTTCTCGGACCGCTCGAGGCTTTGCTTCACAGCATTGACCTCCATGATCGGTCTGGGCAGAGGTCTGCAGCGCAGCCTGCAAATCCCATATTGACATATTTTTTTAGACTCCTGCGTATATCTTTTTAGATCCTCGGTCCGGCTTTTCTTTCCGAACACCGAACCGAGCATCAGGGGCTACTGTCTATGCGGTATTATATTACACATTTTAAAATTCTTACCTCAAAGCCTGTTAGAAGGCTGCGGCAGGCTTCGGTCAGCCCGCTTTTGGTGAGCCGAACCTTCTGAATCACCGCACTCATGATAGTGCGGTGTTCTTCTTCAATGGAAGCGCCGTTGAGCGCCTCCAGCAAGTTATCCGGCACCTCCGGTTGGACGGAGGTCGCCGGTGTCACAGTCTTGCCCCCTTACGAAGGGGCCGCCTGTCGGACTCCGGAACCACTGCAGGTTCCGGTGCGGAGTCCGGTGCAAAGTCCGGGAGGTTGCCCTGCGGCACCTCCAGGGCCTCCTCCTTCTGATGGGTCCCCTCCCGGGATCCCACCTCGACGCCGTCAGCGTTGTGAGGGGTGGCGGCGGTCGGAAGAGAATCCATATCTGACGTGCCCAAGGACCCGCTTGACGAAGCAGGAAGATCGTCCTCGGCCGGACTACAGGTTGTATGCGGCATTAGAAAGACACCGCGTGGCAAAAAGAAAAATCATAAATCATCTAGGAGTCCGGATACTTACAATCTCACCGGAGGCTTGGCCCTTGAGGGCCACTCCTCGTCACAGTCGCCGACGTTGGCGGAACCGTCCGGGGGAAGGGTCCTTCCCTTCTTGGACCCTTCGGCCTCCCTCCTTGGGGAGGCCTTCCTCTTCTTCTCTCCCCCGCTGGGGGAGAGGCCTCTTTCTTCTCCTCCTCGTCCTCGTGGGAGGAGTCCGCCTCGGAGTCATCGGACGATGAGTCCGATACCACCTGACGCCGGGAACTTCTTCGGGTTCCCGTGGCCTTCTTTTTGGCCTTCTTCTCCGGCACTACGTAAAGTGCCGGGACCAGCAGCCCTGTCAAACGGGCATCCGCTGGGTCCTCTGGAAGGGGAGCCAGACAGTTAACCTATCCGGACGTCTTCTGCCAATCATGTTAAAGGTATTGGGAGTTTAAATCCCACATAGAGTCAAACTATGAAAAGCAAGTGTCCCATAAAGGATAACATAACTTACCTCGTCAACCGGACGCTGCGTGCTGAATCCGCGATCTTCGGTAGCGGATGCGGGAGCTTCGGCGCCCTTGAACAACACCCGCCAGGCAGCTTCGTACGTAGTATCGAAGAGCCCGCTCAAGGTCCGGTGCTGCGCTGGATCAAACTCCCACAAATTGAAGTCCCGTTACTGGCAGGGGAGAATCCGGCAGACGAGCATGACCTGGATCACATTGACGAGCTTGAGCTTCTTGTTCACCAGAGTCTGGAGACAGGACTGGAGTCCGGTCAGCTCTTCCGAGCTACCCCATAGCAATCCCTTCTCTTTCCAGGAGGTGAGCTGCATGGGAATGCCAGATCTGAATTCGGGGGCCGCTGCCCATTTAGGGTCACGCGGCTCGGTGATGTAGAACCACCCCGATTGCCACCCTTTGACGGATTCCACGAAGGCAGCCTCGAGCCAAGTGACGTTGGGCATTTTTCCCACCATGGCGCCAACGCACTACGCTTGGCTGCCCTTCACAACCTTCGGCTTGACATTGAAGGTCTTTAGCCACAAGCCGAAATGGGGCTGGATGCAGAGGAAGGCCTCGCACACGACGATAAACGCCGAGATATTGAGGATGAAATTTGGGGCCAGATCGTGGAAATCCAGGCCGTAGTAGAACATGAGCCCCTGGACAAAGGGGTGGAGTGGGAAGCCCAGTCCGTGGAGGAAATGGGGAAGGAATACCACCCTCTCATGGGGCCTGGGGGTGGGGATGAGCTGCCCCTCGTCGGGCAGCTGATGCGTGATGTCGCTGGACAGATATCCGGCGCCGCGCAGCTTCGCGATGTGCCCCTCCGTAACAGAGGAGGCCATCCACTTGCCTCCAGCTCCGGACATGGCTGGAGAAGGTCGAGGCGAGATGTGCGGACTTGGGCGCTGGAGCTCGAGTGCGCGGAGATGGATAAGCAAAGGAGGAAGAAGGCATAGGTAAAAAAGGTGGATCCTTATCCCCTTATATATGGGCGTCTCTACAGGCCTGGTAAAACTCGCTTATCTCCCAAGTGCCGCAATCAATGGCGCGGTTGGGTTACCCACGTCCGTATTGATGGGAATCCCGGAATAAGGGGAACACGATCTCTGCTTCGACAAGGCGTGCCAAGGAAACCGCTTCGCTAAACACGCTGAGGTGGTATAATAAAAAACGTAAAGGCTTGGTTGTGGTGTGACGTCATGCCACAAGATACGTCAGCAGATTGAACTTGTGTAAATATTATTCTCTCTACGGTTGTATGTGGAATTTATTTTGCAGAGCCGGACACTATCCAGGTGTTCACAATCTTCTATGAATTATTCGGAGGAGGAACCTGCCTTGCAATGCCAAAGACAATATGCGCGCCGGACTCGTTATCATTGAAGCCTGGTTCAGGGGCTACTGAGGGAGTCTGGACTAAGGGGTGTCCGGATAGCCGAACTACCATCATCGGCCGGACTCCAAGACTATGAAGATACAAGATTGAATACTTCGTCCCGTGTCCGGATAGGACTTTCCTTGGTGTGGAAGGCAAGCTTGGCGATACAGATATGTAGATCTCCTACCAATGTAACCGACTCTGTGTAACCCTAGCCCTCTCCGGTGTCTATATAAACCGGAGGGTTTTAGTCCGTAGGACACAACAACAAAGAACAATCATACCATAGGCTAGCTTCTAGGGTTTAGCCTCCTTGATCTCATGGTAGATCCACTCTTGTACTACCCATATCATCAATATCAATCAAGCAGAGTAGGGTTTTACCTCCATCGAGAGGGCCCAACAGGTAAACACATCGTGTCCCTTGTCTCCTGTTACCATCCGCCTAGACGCACAGTTCGGGACCCCTACCGGAGATCCGCGGTTTTGACACCGACAAGAACCATCCGTGGTCGGACCACGGCCGTGTACTCCACATCCAAAGGTAACTATCTTACGGTCATCGTTCCGCAGCCAAGATTTGAATCGCCAATGCAAGTACTCAACACAGCTAGCCTTGTTCGTACTTCACAAAATTTCGGTATTTCCATCTGCCCAAACAGCATTATATTTCTCGAACGCCATGTCGAAGGACTGTAATTGATGAAACCAGTATAAGACATGAAGCATGACAATAACATGATAACAATAAGCCGAGATGAATATGACGGCAGATAGTATAGTAATTCTGGTGCTATTGAAACTTTATGTAAACAAGTGCATGAACAATTTAAACTAAACAAGTACTCCCTCTGTAAAGAAATCACTAAAGTAGTGAACCAAAAGTTGTTATATTTCCTTGCAGAGGGAGTATATGCAAATTAAAAATCAAAATTTACACTCTTGAAATATTTATCTAAACAATTGCATCAATAATCAATAATAAACATGTATCTATGAATTGTTCATCGCCCATGCAGATGAAACTGTGTGTACAAACTAAAGAAGCAGGAGAAAAACAAGAAATTGACAAGACAATGGACAAGATGTTGCATGCAGATGAATCTGTGTGCAAATTTCTCATCAGGCAACAGACTACATGCTGCAGGCGGATGAATCTATGAGCACAAAATAAAGAAGCAGGAGAACAAGAAATTGACAAGAAGAAGGCCATCGTATGTGCTGCTACTAGAGAACTACTAACATAATTGACAAGAAGGAGAACTCACCGTTCCAGAAGCCGGATTGTTGGGAGAGTGGGCGACGCAGAGGAAGAGGGAATCGAGACGACGCAGAGGCAGAGGAACCATTTTTGGAGAGTCATGGCAGTGAGGACGAAGCGCCCTCGCGCATGCCCTTCCTAAATAATTGGATGGGGCTCATCGCGCCTGTTGGAGTCCTCGCTTCCTTTCTCATGTTCACATTTAAAATGGGCTCATCCCATTATAATAGGCCCGTATAAGAAAGCACAAGAAGCCCAAACGCTTCATGGTTGAGATTACTGATCTAAACTTGCTAAAAAATTCTCAAAATAAAAAAAACTAACTAAAAAAACATTAGGTGATCTAAAACTACCTCTTCGTGAGATCCCAAATTCCCAATATTTCCTTGTGATCGGTTGCTAGAGAATCCCCTATAAATACGAAGCTTTTTACAGCATAGATCGTATACTTACACCCCACGCCTCTGTTGGAAATATGCCCTAGAGGCAATAATAAAATGGTTATTATTGTATTTCCTTGTTCATGATAATTGTCTATTGTTCATCCTATAATTGTATTAGCTGGAAACCGTAATACATGTGTGAATACATAGACCACAACATGTCCCTAGTAAGCCTCTAGTTGACTAGCTCATTGATCAATAGATGGTTATGGTTTCCTGACCATG
The DNA here is from genome assembly GCA_021605205.1 of Aegilops longissima. Classification (NCBI taxonomy): domain Eukaryota; kingdom Viridiplantae; phylum Streptophyta; class Magnoliopsida; order Poales; family Poaceae; genus Aegilops; species Aegilops longissima. Next base: position 473,936,018 of record CM038676.1, read on the forward strand.
GACATTGGATGTCATTGATAACGGGATCACATCATTAGGAGAATGATGTGATGGACAAGACCCAATCCTAAGCATAGCACAAGATCGTGTAGTTCGTTTGCTAAGAGCTTTTCTAATGTCAAGTATCATTTCCTTAGACCATGAGATTGTGCAAATCCCGGATACCGTAGGAATGCTTTGGGTGTACCAAACGTCACAACGCAACTGGGTGGCTATAAAGGTGCACTACAGGTATCTCCAAAAGTGTCTGTTGGGTTGGCACGAATCGAGACTGGGATTTGTCACTCAGTATGACGGAGAGGTATCTCTGGGCCCACTCGGTAATGCATCATCATAAGGAGCTCAATGTGACTAAGTAGTTAGTCACGGGATCATGCATTACGGAATGAGTAAAGTGACTTGCCGGTAACAAGATTGAATGAGGTATTGGGATACCGACGATCGAATCTCGGGCAAGTAACGTACCGATTAACAAAGGGAATTGTATACGAGATTGACTGAATCCTCGACATTGTGGTTCATCCGATGAGATCATCGTGGAACATGTGGGAGCCAACATGGGTATCCAGATCCCGCTGTTGGTTATTGGCCGGAGAGATGTCTCGGTCATGTCTGCATGGTTCCCGAACCCGTAGGGTCTACACACTTAAGGTTCGGTGACGCTAGAGTTGTTATGGGAAATAGTATGTGGTTACCGAAGGTTGTTCAGAGTCCCGGATGAGATCCCGGACGTGATGAGGAACTCCGGAATGGTCTGGAGGTGAAGATCGATATATTGGACGAAGGGTATTGGAGTCCGGAATTGTTCTGGGGGTACCGGGTGACGACCAGCGTGTCCGAAAGGGGTTTCGGAGGCCCCAGCAAGCGTTGGGGGGCCTTATGGGCTAAGGGAGGGGCACACCAGCCCACTAAGGGGCTGTCGCCTCCCAACCCCTCTCACGTAACGTGAGAGGTGGGGCGCCCCCTAGGGCAGCCACCCTCCCAGCTTGGGGCAAGTTTCTAGGGGTGGGGCGCCCAAACCCATCTAGGGTTTCCCCCGTGGCCGCCCTCCCTAGGGAACCTTAGGGCACCTCCTCCACCCCCTTCCCCCTATATATAGTGAGGGAGAGAGAGGGCATCCAAACCCCTTCCCTGGCGCAGCCCCTCCCTCCTCCAACTCTTCCTTCTCCTCTGTAGAGCTTGGCGAAGCCCTGTAGGAATACCACTAGCTCCACCACCACGGCATCGTGCTGCCGGAGTCCTCCCTCAACTTCTCCTCTCCCCTTGCTAGATCAAGAAGGAGGAGACGTCCCCGGGCTGTACATGTGTTGAACGCGGAGGCGCCGTCTGTTCGCCGCTAGATCGGATCTTCCGCGATTTGAATCGCCGCGAGTACGACTCCATCAACCGCATTCTTGTAACGCTTCCGCATCGCGATCTTCAAGGGTATGAAGATACACTCATCCTCTCCCTCTCTTGTTGCTAGAATCTCCATAGATTGATCTTGGTGATGCGTAGAAAATTTTGAATTTCTGCTACGTTCCCCAACAGTGGCATCATGAGCTAGGTCTATGCGTAGTTCCTATGCACGAGTAGAACACAAGTTGTTGTGGGCGTCGATTTTGTCAATTTACTTGCCACTACTAGTCTTATCTTGATTCAGCGGCATCGTGGGATGAAGCAGCCTGGACCGACCTTACACGTACGCTTACGTGAAACAGGTTCCACCGACTGACATGCACTAGTTGCATAAGGTGGCTAGCGGGTGTCTGTCTCTCCCACTTTAGTCGGATTGGATTCGATGAAAAGGGTCCTTATGAAGGGTAAATAGCAATTGGCATATCAAGTTGTGGTTTTGGCGTAGGTAAGAAACGTTCTTGCTAGAAACCTATAGCTGCCACGTAAAAACTTGCAACAACAATTAGAGGACGTCTAACTTGTTTTTGCAGCATATGTCGTGTGATGTGATATGGCCAAAAGGATGTGATGAATGATATATATGTGATGTATGAGATTGATCATGTTCTTGTAATAGGAATCACGACTTGCATGTCAATGAGTATGACAACCGGCAGGAGCCATAGGAGTTGTCTTAATTTATTGTATGACCTGCGTGTCATTGAATAACGCCGTGTAATTACTTTACTTTATTGCTAAACCGTTATCCATAGTAGTAGAAGTAATAGTTGGCGAGACAACTTCATGAAGACACGATGATGGAGATCATGATGATGGAGATCGTGGTGTCATGCCGGTGACGATGATGATCATGGCGCCCCGAAGATGGAAATCAAAAGGAGCAAAATGATATTGGCCATATCATGTCACTATTTGATTGCATGAGATGTTTATCATGTTTTTGCATCTTATTTGCTTAGAACGACGGTAGCATAAATAAGATGATCCCTCATAAAATTTCAAGAGATGTGTTCCCCCTAAATGTGCACCGTTGCGAAGGTTCGCTGTTTCGAAGCACCACGTGATGATCGGGTGTGATAGATTCTAACGTTCGCATACAACGGGTATAAGCCAGATTTACACATGCGAAACACTTAGGTTGACTTGACGAGCCTAGCATGTACAGACATGGCCTCAGAACACAAGAGACCGAAAGGTCGAACATGAGTCGTATAGTAGATACGATCAACATGAAGATGTTCATCGATGATGACTAGTCCGTCTCACCTGATGATCGGACACGGCCTAGTTGACTCGGATCATGTATCACTTAGATGACTAGAGGATGTCTATCTAAGTGGGAGTTCATTAAATAATCGGATGAACTTAATTATCATGAACATAGTCAAAAGGTCTTTGCAAATTATGTCGTAGTTCACGCTTTAGTTCTACTATTTTAAGATATGTTCCTAGAGAAAATTTAGTTGAAAGTTGATGAGTAGCAATTATGCGGATCGGGTCCGTATAATCGAGGATTGTCCTCATTGCTGCGCAGAAGGCTTATGTCCTTAATGCACCGCTCGGTGTCTTTGAACCTCGGCGCCGTTTGTGGATGTTGCGAACATCGACATACACGTTTGATGACTACGTGATAGTTCGGTGCGTAATGTTAAACGGTTTAGAATTAAGGCACCGAAGACATTTTTGAAACGTCGCAGAACATATGAGATGTTCCAAGAGTTGAAATTAGGATTTCAGGCTCGTGCCCACGTCAAGAGGTATGAGACTTCTGACAAGTTTCTTAACCTGCAAACTAAGGGAGAAAAGCTCAATCATTGAGCATGTGCTCAGATTGTCTGAGTACTACAATCACTTGAATCGAGTGGGAGTTAATCTTCCAGATGAGATAGTGATGGTTCTCCATAGTCACTGCCACCTAGCTATTAGAGCTTCGTGATGAACTATAACATATCAGGGATAGACATGATGTTCCTTGAGCAATTCGCGATGTTTGACACCGCGAAAGTAGAAATCTTGTAGGAGCATCAATTGTTGATGGTTAGTAAAACCACTAGTTTCAAGAAGGGCAAGGGCAAGAAGGGATACTTCATAAAACGGCAAATCAGTTGCTGCTCTAGTGAAGAAACCCAGGGTTGAACCCAAACCCGAGACTAAGTGCTTCTATAATGAGGGAACGGTCACTGAAGCAGATCTACCCTAGAAACTTGGTAGATGAGAAGGCTGGCAAGGTTGACAGAAGTATATTGGATATAGATTGTATTAAATGTGTACTTTACTAGTACTCCTAGTAGCACCAGGTATTAAGATACGGTTCGGTTGCTAAGTGTTAGTAACTTCGAAATAAAAGAGCTATGGAATAAACGGAGACTAGCTAAAGGTGAGATGACGATGTGTGTTGGAAGTGTTTCCAAGGTTGATGTGATCAAGCATCACCTGCTCCCTCTACCATCGAGATTGGTGTTAAACCTAAATAATTGTTATTTGGTGTTTGCGTTGAGCATAGACATGATTGGATTATATTTATCGCAATACGGTTATTCATTTAAGGAGAATAATGGTTACTCTATTTATTTGAATAATACCTTCAACGGTCTTGCACCTAAAATGAATGGTTTATTGAATCTCGATCATAGTGATACACATGTTCATACCAAACGATATAAGATAGTAATGATAGTACCACATACTTGTGGCACAACCATTTGAGTCATATTGGTATAAAACGCATGAAGAAGCTCCATGTTGATGGATCTTTTGAACTCGCTCGTTTTTTGAAAAGTTTGAGACATGCGAACAATGTCTATTAGTATGTACGCATGAAGAAGCTCCATGTTGATGGATAATTTGGACTCACTTGATTTTGAATCACTTGAGACATGCAAATCATACCACATGGGCAAGATGACTGAAAAGCCTCTTTTTCAGTGAGATGGAACAAGAAAGCAACTGGTTGGAAGTAATACATTTTGATGTGTGCAGTCCAATGAGTGCTGAGGCATGTAGTGGATATCGTTATGTTCTTACTTCACAGATGATTTGAGTAGATGCTGAGTATCTTTACTTGATGAAACACAAGTCTGAATTATTGAAAGGTTCAAGTAATTTCAGAGTGAAGTTGAAGATCGTCGTGACAAGAGGATAAAATGCCTATGATATGATCATAGAGATGAGTATCTGAGTTATGAGTTTGGTATACAATTAAGACATTGTGGAAATTGTTTCACAACTAATACCGCTTGGAACACTATAGTGTGATGGTGTGTCCGAACATCATAGCTGCACCCTATAGGATATGGTGCATACCATGATGTCTCTTATCGAATTACCACTATCGTTTATGGGTTAGGCATTAGAGACAACCGCATTCACTTCAAATAGGGCACCACGTAATTCCGTTGAGACGACACCGTATGAACTATGGTTTAGAGAAACCTAAGCTGTCGTTTCTTAAAAGTTTGGGGATGTGACGCTTATGTGAATAAAGTTTCAGGCTGATAAGCTCGAACCCAAAACGGATAAATGCATCTTCATATGACACCCAAAACAGTTGGGTATACCTCCTGTCTCAGATCCGGAAGCAAAAGGGATTGTTTCTAGAATCGGGTCCTTTATTGAGGAAAAGTTTCTCTCGAAAGAATTGAGTGGGAGGATGGTGGGGACTTTATGAGGTTATTGAACCGTCACTTCAACTAGTGTGTAGCAGGACACAGGAAGTTGTTCCTGTGGTGCCTACACCAATTGAAGTGGAAGCTGATGATAGTGATCATGAAACTTCGGATCAAGTCTCTACCAAACCTCGTAGGTCGACAAGGACGCGTACTGCTTCGGAGTGGTACGGTAATCCTGTCTTGGAGGTCATGTTGCTAGACAACAATGAACCTACGAACTATGGAGAAGCGATGGTGGGCCCAGATTCTGACAAATGGCTCGAGGCCATAAAATCCGAGAGAGGATCCATGTATGAGAACAAACTATAGATTTTGGAAGACCTACTTGATGGTCGTAAGGCTGTTGGGTACAGATGGATTTTAAAAGGAAGACGGACAATGATGGTAAGTGTCACCATTAAGAAAGCTCGACTTGTCACCAAGATGTTTTCCGACAAGTTCAAGGAGTTGACTGCGATGACACTTTCTCACTCATAGTGGTGCTAAGAGTCTGTTGGAATTATATTAGCAGTTGCTGCATTATTTATGAAATCTTGCAGATAGGATGTCAAAACATTGTTTCCTCAATGATTTTATTGAGGAAAGGTTGTATGTGATACAACCAGAAGGTTTTGTCAATCCTAAAAGATGCTAACAAGTATGCAAAGCTCCAGCAATCCTTCTAAGGACTGGAGTAAGCATCTCAGAGTTGGAATATGCGCTTTGATGAGATGATCAAAGATTTTGGGTTTATACAAAGTTTATGAGAAACTTGTATTTCGAAAGAAGTGAGTGGGAGCACTATAGAATTTCTGATGAGTATATGTTGTTGACATATTGTTGATCAAAAATGTTGTAGAATTTCTGGAAAGCATATAGGGTTATTTGAAAAGTGTTTTTCAATGGAAAACCTGGATTAAGCTACTTGAACATTGAGCATCAAGATCTATAAGGATAGATCAAAAAACGATTAATAGTACTTTCAAATGAATACATACCGTGACAAGATTTTGAAGGAGTTCAAAATAGATCAGCAAAGAAGGAGTTCTTGGCTTGGTTATAAGGTGTGAGTATTGAGTAAAACTCAAGACCTGGCTACGGCAGAAGAGAGAGAAAGGACGAAGGTCGTCCCCTATGCTTTAGACGTAGGCTCTACAGTATGCTATGTTGTGTACCGCACATGAAGTGTGCCTTGCCATGAGTCAGTCAAGGGGTACAAGAGTGATCCAGGAATGGATCACATGACAGCGGTCGAACTTATCCTTGGTAACTAGTGGACTAAGGAATTTCCTCGATTATGGAGGTGGTAAAAGAGTTCGTCGTAAAGAGTTACGTCGATGCAAACTTTGACACTAATCCGGATGACTCTGAGTAGTAAACCGGATTCGTATAGTAGAGCAGTTATTTGGAATAGCTCCAAGTAGCGCGTGGTAGCTGCATCTACAAGATGACATAGAGATTTGTAAAGCACACATGGATCTGAAAGGTTCAGACCCGTTGACTAATAACCTCTCTCAAAAGCGAGATATGAACAAACCCCATGGGTGTTGGATTCATTACAATCACATAGTGATGTGAACTAGATTATTGACTCTAGTGCAAGTGGGAGACTGTTGGAAATATGCCCTAGAGGCAATAATAAAATGGTTATTATTGTATTTCCTTGTTCATGATAATTGTCTATTGTTCATGCTATAATTGTATTAACTGGAAACCGTAATACATGTGTGAGTACATAGACCACAACATGTCCCTAGTAAGCCTCTAGTTGACTAGCTCGTTGATCAATAGATGGTTATGGTTTCCGGACCATGGACATTGGATGTCATTGATAACGGGATCACATCATTAGGAGAATGATGTGATGGACAAGACCCAATCCTAAGCATAGCACAAGATCGTGTAGTTCGTTTGCTAAGAGCTTTTCTAATGTCAAGTATAATTTCCTTAGACCATGGGATTGTGCAACTCCCGGATACCGTAGGAATGCTTTGGGTGTACCAAACATCACAACGTAACTGGGTGGCTATAAAGGTGCACTACAGGTATCTCCGAAAGTGTCTCTTGGGTTGGCACGAATCGAGACTGGGATTTGTCACTCCGTATGACGGAGAGGTATCTCTGGGCCCACTCGGTAATGCATCATCATAATGAGCTCAATGTGACTAAGTAGTTAGTCACGGGATCATGCATTACGGAACGAGTAAAGTGACTTGCCGGTAAAGAGATTGAACAAGGTATTGGGATACCAACGATCGAATCTCAGGCAAGTAAAGTACCGATTGACAAAGGGAATTGTATACGAGATTGACTGAATCCTCGACATTGTGGTTCATCCGATGAGATCATCGTGGAACATGTGGGAGCCAACATGGGTATCCAGATCCCGCTGTTGGTTATTGGCCGGAGAGATGTCTCGGTCATGTCTGCATGGTTCCCGAACCCGTAGGGTCTACACACTTAAGGTTCGGTGACGCTAGAGTTGTTATGGGAAATAGTATGTGGTGACCGAAGGTTGTTAGGGGTCCCGGATGAGATCCCGGACGTGACGATGAACTCCGGAATGGTCCGGAGGTGAAGATCGATATATTGGACGAAGGGTATTGGAGTCTGGAATTGTTCTGGGGGTACCGGGTGACGACCAGCGTGTCCGAAAGGGGTTTCGGAGGCCCCGGCAAGCGTTGGGGGGCCTTATGGGCCAAGGGGAGGGGGCCCACCAGCCCACTAAGGGGTTGTGCGCCCCTCCCAACCCCTCTCACGTAACGTGGAGAGGTGGGGGCGCCTCCCCTAGGGCAGCCACCCCTGCCGGCTTGTGGGGCAAGTTTCCTAGGGGTGGGGGCGCCCAAACCCATCTATGGTTTCCCCTGTGGCCACCGCCCCTCCCCTAGGGAACCCTAGGGCGCCACCTCCACCCCCTTCCCCCTATATATAGTGAGGGAGAGAGAGGGCAGCCATACCCCTTCCCTGGCGCAGCCCCTCCCTCCTCCAACTCTTCCTTCTCCTCCGTAGAGCTTGGCGAAGCCCTGCAGGAATACCACAAGCTCCACCACCACGCCGTCGTGCTGCCGGAGTCCTCCCTCAACTTCTCCTCTCCCCTTGCTGGATCAAGAAGGAGGAGACGTCCCCGGGCTGTACGCGTGTTAAACGCGGAGGCGCCGTCCATTCGGCGCTAGATCGGATCTTCCGCGATTTGAATCGCTGCGAGTACGACTCCATCAACCGCGTTCTTGTAACGCTTCCGCATCGCGATCTTCAAGGGTATGAAGATACACTCATCCTCTCCCTCTCTTGTTGCTAGAATCTCCATAGATTGATCTTGGTGATGCGTAGAAACTTTTGAATTTCTGCTACGTTCCCCAACAGCCTCCCACCCCACGCCTCCCATATCTAGCCTTCCATGACTACACCGAATTACCACGCCACGCCCCCCAAAGTAGCTCCCAGGTCGGTGAAGCCGACGGAGCCATCATCTTCGAAGCCTGCGCCGGCGAATCCTGAGATTAAAGAGAAGGGCACATTAGAGAAGCCGACGAAAGAGAAGGGCACATCGAAGAAGCCGGCAAAGCAAAAGATGAAAGCCAACAACAGTGGAGCCGGTCGCCATCGAGTGAATCCTCTGGTAACGATCAAGATCCTTGTATTCTATATACTCCCTCCTTCCCAAGTCTGCATGCAATCCCATTATTTACGACGCACTTTCTTTTGATCTCATTTAGTTATAGCCATAACGAACTATCCCTATTTTACCGAAGGGAGATGGGTGTGTCTAGAAATAAAAGAAAAAAGGACAAAAAATGCTTGCACGAATCTTAGCATAAAATCAATGACATAGGACTTACATAAGCAATACTTAGAGCACATCTAGATGTGCTTTAGCAAAACTTAAGGGAGATTGTGGATGTCGTCCTCTCTTAGTTTTTAGTCGTGAATGCCTCTCTCTCTAATGAAACTTGCGCTAATTTTTGTGCTAGAAAGTTCTACGTGCAACGATATGGAAAGGAAGGACTAGTAATTTAACTTTGTTTAAAACCAGCAACCGAATCAACAAAATAATCTTAGTACTCCTAAATGCCTGATCAAATACACAGTAGACAGAATACAAAGTAGTTTTGTATGTAGGTTGCACGCCTCGCTTATTTGGCATTGAGAACATCAAATGTATGTACCATATTAAATTTTAGGTTGACGAGAAAGAAAGGAGAAAACTAAGAGAAAGATGGACAGTAGGCTCACATGTTTCGGTCCATGTCAACATTTTTAGGCTGCTTGATGATGCCTAGTTGTGTTTTTGGTTGCTCGAGTCACTACTATGGTCATGTTTACTGGACATAAGGTTATCGTCTCTGTTTATATGCCTTAAAATTTGGAAATTGCTAATTTTTTGGCATAGGCTTTCTAAATGAGTTCTTAGTCTCTAGTCATTGAAATTGTTGGTGATTGCCCTTAATTTTGCATGGTCTTTACTAATTTGATCTTTATGATCTGATGGGAACTAAGGAGTGTGCTCTTGAATGCTTGCAATGGAATTGCTACATTCCTTTTTTGAGATTATCTATAAACTATTGATCTTCTGATCATGTAAGCAATTATTTTCGTAAACGTGATGCCTGAAACTTTAGTAGTGTACATAGACCAAAGTCTGCTCTTTCTACTAAAAATCTATACTATTATCTGTCAATTTGCCAACATAGATAGCTTATTTTTCTATGTTTGGTGTTCATTATATGGCCTAGAAGCTCTATGATTTCATGCAGTACTGTAGAGCACAATTTTTATATTGGCATAGATTATATCTAGTCGGTTCTATGCGTGTTTAAATGAATACCATACAAAATATAATCACACTATTTGTACATTCAGGGAACTCAGGTTGCTTCATTGCTGCAATACGAGAAGTTCATAAAAGAATTAAACGCACAGCAACTAACGTACATCAAGTTGATTGGACTGGGTGAACTTCTCAAGACTCCTGGCATGAGAATGAGACGTCTACTATGCCAGGCCATCGCTTATTCGTATGATGCGAGCAGGATGCCTTTATAATTAATGGGAGACCATGTAGGATCACACTAAAAGATGTGGAGCATATAATAGGCCTGCCCTGCATAGGGAAGAATCACGTCTCTTCAAATCACAACGATACTTTGGAGTTGTGGAAGGAACTGAAAGACCCCAATGACACAAAAGTAACTTTGAAAGGATTGCTAGCCAAGATGAAAGCCTAATTTTGTCAGGCCATTTGTCTTGTACACCATAGGCAAATATGTATGGCCGACAACACAGTAGTATGTGGACAACAGATACCTTGGGATTGTTAGAAATGTTGAGACAATAAAGAGCACCAATTTTGGACAGCTTACACTTGACCATCTTATGGCTAGCGTCAGGAAATTTGTGAATGGTGGAGCAAATCTGGAGGGCAACCTACCACTGCTGCAAGTAATACAATCATTATTAACATACCATACATTTAATTTTATGGAAAAATTTCTAAGCTGTTTATGTTGTAATGCAGACGTGGTACTACTAGAAGTGGAGGGTGCACCAATTGGACTGTACCATCTCGTATGCATCAAGGTTAAGGGCGCTGATCCAAAACTGAAGTGACGAGAAGGCACAGAAGGTTGACAACATAATCAACAAAAATTATATAGGGGTTGGAGAGGTAAAGTGTTAGTACTGTGTGCCTGGATTATCTACGATATGTTTTGAATGATACTAACGACACTAACATGCAGTATGTCGATGACCTGTTGCGGCCTTTCAATCCGCCACCAGTTGGGACGCCAGTCAAACCAAATACTGACGGTCAGGTAAATGATGAACATCAGGCATAAATATATATTGTAACTTTGCAAGTACAGTCAAAGTCATATGCTTCTAACTTCTTCTAATTTGCAGGATAAGGCACTCATGAGCCGTGTATTGGCTGATTTGAAAGAAGTTGCCTCCATTGTGCGGGAGGCCAGTGCACAACAATTTGATAGGATGTGCACCCTTGAAAAAAAATGGACGAGTGCCTTAGGCGTACACTTGCGAACGGCAGACGCACGGACGACCTCATCATTGAATTCAATGTAAGTATACCACTATGAGTTTCTATAAATAATTTTACTATCAATACTCTCCACACTAATACATTTTTTAAGAACCACCGCTATAGAATATTTGATGTTGATCGCCCAGGAGTAGAGGACATACAGCTATCTGACCTGGGAGTACCTCGGACCTGATGGAGGTCCCAGGAGAGAATACTACTCACCAGCAAAAACAAAAAGATGACACGAAGGTCATTGCCAAAGGCATTTCTACTAAGGGAATACAAAAAGATAACATGGATGCCCCCATGAAGAACGTAGCTAAATATTTGCAGCCTGCTCCTAGTTTGCAATCGCGAAAGCATATAAAAACCACCACAAGCCTTGAAGCTTTCATGGTGATACACATTTCACATCTAACTGATTTTGTTTTAAGTTAATGCAGATTCGTAGCTAACATATGATCATCCACGTTCAGGATGAAGAAGACAGAGCTGTTGCTGCAGCTTGCAAGGAGAGTCTCAAGAATGTTTCACAGCTTTATAAAGAGCTGGATGCTTCGCAGGGTGCTCCGAGTTTGGATTCGCGAAAGCATTCCAAAGCCACCACAAGCCTTGAAGCTTTCCTGGTGATGCACATTTTATAGTTAACTGGTTTTGTTTTTTATTTCATGCAGATTGCAAGCTAACAAGTGCTTTATTTCGAATCACAGGATCCTCTGAATTTGAGGCACAATGAGAATGTGCGAAAGGCTGAAGAAAGAAGAGATCAAGATGATGAAGATGTCAGTATTGAGGTGGGGCAGAGGCAGGTACCAAAAGCAAACACCGGTCTACCAAGGCTAAGGGAATAAGGGAGCCGGAAGAGCCCCATGTCTTCCCAGTTTATGAGGACAACTATGATGATTCTTTAGCAAAGCAGCGACAAGATAGTGTGGTTGATTCCATGCTACCAACTCGTGCGAGCATCCGGAAAAGAGTGGCATCTTCATTATTGTGCAATGAGGATTATGTTCTATACGATAGTGATAAGAAGAGAAAGAAGAACAGGACTCCATCGGAGTCTACCAACAATTCCAAGGACACAAAGCAAACAAAGAGAAAAAATCATGCACGCAATTTAAAATATATAGACACAGGTGCTTCGAGGCTGGAGACCAACCTTGACAAGTTTCAACAGATTTACATGGCCGAAATTGTCAACACCTCAGATCTTGATAAACAATTAGTGGTAATTGATGACATTGTTCTACTACAGAAGCATTTGCAATGCCTCACCATGAAAGATGGAGGCGAAGATGACAAATGGTTGGGTGACGAAGTAAGATATTTGCCAAATTATTTTATCAATTTTCTTTTGCACAGTAAAATTAACTTGATTTTTGTTTTAGTTGGTTGATGCTCTGATTCAGATCATGCGTCATGATCATCTTAAGGACATAAGGGACGGGCAACTGGTTTACATTGAGAGGGTGGCCGGCGTCGCTATGCTCGAAAGAGATGGTAAGGTAGAGAACTGCCACGAGGCCGCTTTGGCGGGCAGTCATGGAACAACAAAAGGAGACAACTACCTTAGACTTGATCTGGTACCATCTAACCATGACATAAACACATTTATTTTTCTAATTATTATGCATGTTGATGTAATCATCTTTGCTGTCCAGGTTTTCTACCTACGAACATGGCAAACACCCACTGGTTCCTTGTGGTCGTAAACCCTAGAAGGAGGGAGATTCAGATTCTTGATTCACTTTTCGGCTACGTAGTACGCACACAAGTGGTCACACGTGGTGAGATTTTAAACGTCTTACAATATAAAGAGGATTTAGCATCATACCTAACCATGAACCGTGAGCAACTTCTCATACCATGGACTTTGGCAGATACGTGGGGTGGAAGCACATCTGAGAGCATCGCTGCGGATCAATGGACCACAAAGCCATGCATGGCAAGACATTAACGTGACCCAATGGACAGTAAAGCATATTCCTGTGCCAAGACAAGATGACAAGTCAGTCAACAGTATTAGCTTCTAATTATGTTTTCCATTGGTAATACGTGAAATGCTGCTAACAGAATTAATTGTTGTAGTTCTTCTTGTGCACTCTACATGCTGAAGAACATTGAATTCTTTACGGGAGAAGATCTTACGTTGCGTTATGACCAAGTACGTAGAGTAACACCTAAAATTCTGTCAATTTTGTAAACATATGGAACGATACTAACATATCCTCCCATGTAGGCATACATTGACAATTATAGAAGAGAGCTTCCTGCTGTCCTTCTTAATTCGCCCTACAACAAATTGAAGTCCATGAAAAGGCTGAAGACGTACAATGCTAGCCTATCGGATGCAGCTGCGATTGAAGATCATGAAGATGCAAGCAGTTAGTCCAGCAGTGGTTGATTCTTAGATCTGGAGTGTACACTTGGTTGTGAATCGGTAGAGTAGGGTGTGGTTTGGTTTTAGTCCCGAAGAAGGTTTCCTAGCCATGTTCGTAGTCCAGTGCGGATTAATCAAGTTGTAATATTTCACAGTACTGGTTCCAAATACTATTCTTGAAATAAATTTGGTCTGCATGGGAGACGCTGAAACATATATTTGCTTTTTACAAAAAGAACGTTTGATGCTTAGGAAGGTTAACTGAATTCTTAAATTTATATTTAAGTTTCATCGGAGTCTGGACAAGATTCGGAACAATTACATCGCTAGTTAGAAGTTTCAGAATTATTTTAACAACGCTAGTTAGAAGTTTCAGAAAAATTTCAGCGAGTGCTGAAATATTTTGGCCGAAATTCAGTGAGGCTGAAATATTTTGGCTGAAAGGCAAATATTTCAGTGAGTGCTGAAATGAATGAAGTTCAATCATTTCATCGAAATCTCACCGAAGTTAAAACCATGGTGTCGTGCCATCTTGAGCAGCACCAGACATGATTCAGTATTATTAACAAAATTTGGTCTCACATATACGAGGAAAAAAGGTATGAGCATGAGCATGCAAGATCGGATGGGCAATAAAATAGCTTCACAAGAGAGTAAAATACTTCACGTGTGAAGACTCAATCCTAGTTGACTTTAGAACTAGTTTTCATCCTAAAAGAGGTCCAGTGAACTACTTCTAACCAATAATAAAGGCGGTCCAGTTCTTTTGGCTGATATTCAAAGAAACGGGAACTATATCTTTTTGATGATCGTGATTCTCAGGAGACCTACATGTTCTTACGCAACTTACCTTGGGTTTTTTTAAACCATAACTTACCTTTGCTAAACTCTCCACGCCCCCCCTAATATTCAGCCAGGTGGGTCCCCTCCCTTGATTTCCTCCAACCGAAGAAATCTATACGTAGATATATACGATCCCTATAAATAGGGATCCTTTGAAACCTCGTAGATCATAGTTCGTCCTTCTGCACCGCCCAAACCAGCAAGACCGAAGGACGGAGCAACCCAGGAATCCAGCAAGACCGAACGCCGGAGCCAAACATGAATCCTCTGGTAAATCCCCACGATCTCCTGCTGCAGCCGCTGCTAGTTTTCGTGCTACGATCATCCTCCCATGATCTCTTGCTGCAACCCCACTCGTTGTTTGCATATTCATGTAACTCATCACGTTTTTAAACAAATTAAGTTGGGGGGCATTAGGGGAGGGCGCTAGGATTTGTTTCCTACCAGATGGGCAGTTCATTGATTAATTATAGGCTAAATCTTAGCGTCTGGTCTTGTCGATGCCAATTAGTGCAGCAGGCGCTTGCCTTCTTTTTCCCTTCCGCGCGAGTTATGGAAGGCATCGATGGCCCATGTTTTAATTCCATACTACTGACCATGATTAGCGCCTAGAGTTGAGGAGACCACGGTTGGATAGTTTTTTATTTTCCAATCTTTATTTTCTTTCAGATAAGTGCCTTGCAATGGAGATTACCTTATATGACCGTTCAAACGTAACCAAGCTGAATCTAATCACACTTGCACATCCATTGAACCCAGGATGCTTCTTTGCCGCCATATGAGGAGTTCATAAACGGATTGAACATGCAGCAAAGGATGTACATCCAGTTGATAGGACTGGGTGGACTTTTAAAGACACCTATCATCAAAATTAGACGTCTACTGTGCCTGGCCATCGCTAATTCATATGATGCAGAGAAGGATGCCTTTATCATCAATGGGAGACCATGTAGGACCACACTAGAAGATGTAGCACATATAACAGGCATGCCCTGCCATGGGAAGAAACACGTCCCTTCAAATCTTGATGATAATATGGAGTTGTGGAAGAAACTGAAAGACCGTAATGGCACCAAAATAACTTTCAAAGGATTGCTAGCCAAGATCAAAGGCGACAGCACACCAAATTTTGTCAGGCCATTTGTCTTGTACACCATAGGCAAATATGTATGCCGAAGAAAAGAGGAGTATGTGGATAACAAATATATTGGGATTGTTAGAAGTTGAGACGATAAAGGGCACAAATCTTGGAAAGCTAACGCTTGACTATCTTATGGATAGCGTGAAGAATTTTGTAAATGGTGAGGCAATTCTGGAGGGGAATCTACCACTGCTACAGGTAATTCGTAGTAGTACAATTATCAGTTACCTAACATACATTACATAATGTACGAGAATGTTTGTAAACTGCTTTTGTTGTCATGCAGACATGGTACTACGAGAAGTTCAGAGTGCACCAATTGGACTGTAGCATCTCGTATGAATCAAGGTTAAGGCCGCTGATCCAGAACTGGAGCGAGGAGAAGGCAAAAAAGGTTGACAATATAATCCAGAATAATTATCTGGGAGTTGGAGAGGTAAAATGTTAGCACATTGCCTGGATTATGTAACATATATATTTTTGAAATCATACTAACGACACTAAACTGCTGTATGTTGAGGACCTGATGAGGCCTTTCATTCCAGCACGAGATGATATGTTGTCCAAACCGAAGACTGGCGCTCAGGTAAATGAGTTACATCAGGCACAAATATATATTGTAACATTCCAACTAGTATGAAGTTATATGATTCTAACTGTTCCAAAGTCTCAGATTAAGGTACTCGTCGGACGTGTATTGACTGATTTGCAAGAAGTTGCCTCCCTCGTGCGGGAGTCCGGTGCAGAACAAGTCGATAGGATGTGCACCCTTGAAAAGAAAATGGATGAGTGCCTTAGGCGTACCCGTACAAATGGCAAGCTCACGAAGGACCTCATCAAAGAATTGAACGTAAGCCTAGAATTATGAGATTAGTATATATAATTGGAAATTTACGTGTACAAGTTTTTTTCTAAATTAGTTTACTATGAAAACACCCCAGACTAACATGTATTTTTTAAAGAAAAAGCGATGGAATATTTCCAGGAGTGGAGGACATACATCTATCTGACCTCGGGGTACCTTCACACCCAATGGAGGCCTCTGTTGAGAATGTTGAGCAGGCTTCTGACCAGGGGAAACAAAAGGATGCCACGGAGGTCGCTGCTAAGCATGATTGTAAGTAGGGAATAAAAAATGATGACATGGAGCCCCCCATGAAGAACCTTGATGAAGATTTTGACGTACGCATGCATGTTAACTTAATTATGAAACAATCATTGTCGTTTCAGAAATAACATGTGATCTTCCACGTACAGGATGAAGCATTCAAAAGAGTTGCTGTAAAAATCAAGCAGGATCTCACTTGGTGTTCATAAGCTTTTGAAAGAGGTGGATGATATCCAGGAGCTCCTAGTTTTGATAAGAAAATGCATTCCAAAGCCACCACAAGCCTTGAAGATTTCAGGTGATGCACATTTTACCTATAATTGAGCAAGAATCGCTAAAGGCTAACACGCGTTTACTTCGTATGATAGAATCCGTTCAACAGACGGAGTAAGCAGCACTCTGTGAAGGCTACCGGATCGCGAGATCCTGAAGAGCCCCGTGCCTTCATAGATGATGATAGCCATGGTGAATCCTTTCGAAAGCAACAACAAGTAAGTGTAGTTGAATCGACACCACCAAATCATGGGGGCAAAAATAAAAGGGTGGTATTGCAATTATTTAAGAATGACGAGTATGCTTTGTACGATACTGAGAAGAAAAAAGGAAAAACAAGACTCCATCAGAGTGTACAAATTATTCCGAGGACACGAACAATAAAAAGAGGAAAATCGGCTCTAGCAACTTAAAAAAGAGGTCAGAAGTTCCTGAAACCCAGAGGGACCAGCTAGACGTGGTTCGACAGGATTCCGTGGTGTCACTGATCAACACTACAAATCATGAAAAACAAATGGTCTTAGTTGATGACATTGTCATGCTATCAAAGCACCCATAAAGATGAATCTGAAGATGGCGTATGGTTGGGTGACGAAGTAAGATAGTATTTCACAAATTAGTTTATGAAGTTTCATTTTTGTACAATACAATTAACTTGATTATTGTTGTAGGTGGTTGATGCTGTGATCCAGCTCATGTGTCATGATGAACCAATTGACACAAGGGACGGCCAACTGGTTTACATTGAGAGGGTGGCCGGCGTCGCTAAGCTCGAAAGAGATGGTAGGATAGAGGAGTGCTACGAGGACGCTTTGGCAGGCATTCCTGGAACAACACGAGGCGCCACCTACCTGAAACATGATATGGTATTTTAACCTGATGTAGAACAGCTTTTTTTATTACTATGCACATTGATCTAATTATCTGTGCACTCCAAGTTTCCCTACATACGAACAGTTTAAACATCCACTGGTTCCTTGTGGTCGTAAACCCCAGAAGGAAGGAGATTCAGGTTCTTGATTCACTTTTCCACTGTATGGTACCCAGAGAAGTAAATAACGTGGTGAGAATTTCAACATATTTAATTATAAGAAAGGATTTAACATCATATGTAAGTATTAGTCGTAGGCAACTTCTCATCCCATTGGGCTTGCAGGTACGTGGGATGGAAGCACATCTGAGAGCAGCGATGCGAGTCAATGGGATTGAAAGCAATGCATGGTAAGACATTAACGTGATGAAATGGCCAGTACGGAATATTAATGTGCCAAAATCCGATGAGACGTCAGTCAACAATATTAGCTTTTGTTTTTGTTTTAGATTGTTAATATCTGAAATGTTGATCTAACAAAATAAAAAGTTGCAGTTCTTGTTGTGCACTGTACATGCTGAAGAACATCGAATTATTTATGGGAGTAAAACTGAGGTTGCAATATGACGAAGTACGTAGAGTAACACCTAAAATTCTGTCATTTTCTGAAACGTATGGAACGATACTAACATATCCTCGCATGCAGGCCTACATCGACAAATTCAGAAGAGAGCTACCTATTGTGCTTGTCGATTCACCCTACAACAAAATGAAATACAAGAATAGGTTCAAGCAGTACCATGCTCGGCTATCGGATGCATCTGCGGTTGAAGACGATGAGGATGCAAGCAGTTAGTCCAGCATTGTGGTTCATTCTTACATGTGGAGTGTACACTTGGCCATAAAGCGATAGAGTAGGGTGTGGTTGGGTTTTAGTCCCGAAGAAGGTTTCCTAGCCGTGTTCTTAGTCCATTGCGGATGAGTCAAGTTGTGAAACTTCAATAATATTGGTTACATTACTTTGCTTGTAATAAATTTGGTCTCTACGGGATATCGTAGAAATCTATATTTGCTTTTTACAACCATGTGACAGTAATAGTGCATTGGCAAGGTTTGGACCAATTATAGTGCATGGGCAACCCTAGAAGAATAATGGATTATGACATGTCTATTTTCATACGAGAGAAAAAGGTACGAGCATGAGCATAGCCTCACAACAGAACAAAAAATACTGCATGAATCAATGTGCAATCCCAGAAAATGGTACATTCAACGTCTCGTAGGAAGGCCGCAAAGCCAATAAAAGAGAGCATCAGGATAACCAGAGTAAAGCACGTACCATAGGGGGCCTCTGCGGGTGCTGCAACGACCATGGTATGGCATGGTAGGACGTGCGCTGAATTGAAGGGATCACCTTCAGGAGCATAGTGGGGTGGCCATGGTACATCCAACCTGCCTCAGGGAATCACATAGCATGTTCTGTCATAGCCCTGCAAAACAGAGGAAAGATTACTACTTGTACTAACCTTCTCAAGTGTTTCATGTAACAAATGTTGGACATAACTAAACACGGAAGAATGAAATGCAACATATGGAAGAATCAAATGCTCATTCCTTTCTCTCTGCTTTTTGCGAGGATCATTACTCTCAGCGTAACAAGGCTAAAACATCATAATAAGAATTAACACCAATGTTCAAACGGTGGATATCCCATGTGAATCTAATTTTTCTTATAAAGCACATGCCAAGTCTGTTGATCCCAGTCCAGCAATTGCACACGAAGAGGCAAGCATCATACATATTGAGCAACATAAGCTATGAATTGTTTATAGTACATTCCAAAATTAATAGCTTATCATCTCTATTGATCTCCAAATCTCACCTATCAGCCAAATTGAAAGAATACATGTTGAATGAAATGTATAAGTGTATGAATGCAACGATTGAACGTTGGTAGATCTAGCAGCCGGGGCTGGATGAATGGGGCTGGCCGTCGAGGCTGGCGGCCGGCTTCATCTAGTCCTGCAGAACATGATCCATACCCAACCACGTTGCCTTCGGACGAGATGCATGGCCAGATCAAGTTGTGGCCATGGCAGAGAGGCGTAGAGGATGCAAACAACCAATTGGGTGTGGGAAAGAGGTTGCCTATAACCTTGTGGCTGTAGGCACCTGCATGGAGGACTGGGAGGTGGGATAGTGCCGAATCTTCACCGGCGGCCGCCGCGGAGAGGGAAGTGTGCCTCCTCTCGTGTTCTTCGTTGAAAAGGTAGATCGCGAGGTAATTGGGGTGGAGGAAGGTAGGGGCCACGACGCGCGGCTAGATCCTGCCGGCAAGGATTAAGAGTCATTTTACCCTAGCGGCAGCGAGGAATAAAACCCTAGCGGCAGCGAGGAATAAACCCTACCGAACGGGATAAAAATCAAACCAAAAATAGCCCTGAAATTTGTACCAAGAATACCCTTGAAATATTTGGGAGGGAAAATCTGATCAGTTTAAAATATATTTTTCTCCCAAAAATGCCCCTCGGGGTCTGATATAATACACGTGACATCAGCTATTGCATCGGATCTCGACAATTGAATTCCCTCCGACGGACGGTCCATATTGTCCGGATGCCCTGTAAAATGACTCATTTGGTAGACCCTTCTTGAATATTGTTAATGCTAGGATAGACTTCAAGAAAGATATTGTTACTGTTGGTTTGGGAGATATGTCTCATGATTTTAATTTCTCTGAATTTCGTAGACAACCCCACGATAAAGAATTGCCTAGTAAATATGAAAATATTGGTTTTCTTATATTGCCGTGCCTCCTAATGATCCTTTAGAAAAATATTTGCTAGACCATGAAAATGATATGTTTATGAATGAAAGAAGGGAAATAGATGAAGTATTCTTTAATCAGGGACCTATTTTTAAACACAATTTGCCTGTTGAAATCCTTGGGGATCCTCCCCCACCTAAGGGTGATCCCGTGTTTGAGCTTAAACAATTACCAGATACTCTGAAATATGCTTATCTTGATGAAAACAAGATATATCTTGTTATTATTAGTGCTAACCTTTCAGAGCATGAAGAAAAGAAATTATTGGAAACTCTGAAGAAGCACTATGCCGCTATTGGATATACTATTGATGATCTTAAAGGCATTAGTCCCACTTTATGTCAGCACAAAATAAAATTGGAGAAAGATGTTAAACCAGTTGTTGATCATCAACGACGGCTAAATCCTAAGATGAGAGAAGTGGTAAGAAATGAAATACTAAAGCTTCTGGAGGCAGGTATAATTTATCCTATTGCTGATAGTCAATGGGTGAGTCATGTTCATTGTGTCCCTAAGAAGGGAGGTATTACTGTTGTCCCAAATGATAAGAATGAACTGATTCCACAAAGAATTGTTACAGGTTATAGAATGGTAATTGATTGGTTTACAGTACAAAAAGTTTCCTAGCTGGCACTTGAGAAGTGCTAGTCCTTTCTTTCCTACCACGCAATCAATCACTTGCTTACTTAAAACTCTAGTTTTGTCGGACATTTTTTCTAGAGGGCCTAGCTGGCGAGCGATCCCAGTCCGCGCATTCTCCACTTTCTTATCTCGAAAATGCGTTGCGAAACTCACGACTCTATTAGAAAGTAGAATGGACAAGGTTGGTTTACAGTACAGACAGTTTCCTACCTGGCACTTGAGAAGTGGTTTTCGCAAATTGAATAAAGCTACTAGAAAAGATCATTACCCTTTACCTTTTATAGATCAAATGCTAGAAAGATTATCCAAACATACACAGTTTTTCTTTCTATATGGTTATTCTGGTTTCTCTCAAATATCTGTGTCAAAAGAGGATCAAGAGAAAGCCACTTTTACTTACCCTTTTGGTACCTTTTCTTATAGACGCATGCCTTTTGGTTTATGTAATGCACCTGCTACCTTTCAAAGATGTATGACTGCTATATTCTCTGACTTTTATGAAAAGATTGTTGAGGTTTTCATGGATGATTTCTCTGTTTATGGAACTTCTTTTAATGACTGCTTAAACAACCTTGATCGAGTTTTGCAAAGATGTGAAGAGACTAATCTTGTTTTGAATTGGGAGAAGTCCCACTTTATGGTTAATGCAGTTATTGTCTTGGGGCATAAAATTTCTAAAAGAGGTATTGAAGTTGATAAAGCTAAATTATATGCTATTGAAGATATGTCGTGTCCTAAAGATATCAAAGGTATAAGAACTTTCTTTGGTCATGCTGGTTTCTATAGGAGGTTTATTAAAGACTTCTCTAAAAATTTCTAGGCCTCTCACTAATCTCTTACAAAAAGATATTCCTTTTGTTTTTTATGATGATTGTGTAGAAGCATTTGAAATACTTAAGAAAGCCTTGATTTCTGCACCTATAGTTTAGCCACCTGATTGGAACCTACCCTTTGAAATTATGTGTGATGCTAGTGATTATGCTCTTGGTGTTGTTCTAGGACAAAGAGTTGATAAGAAATTAAATGGTATTCAGTATGCTAGTAAAACTTTAGACAGTGCCTAGAGAAATTATGCTACTACTGAGAAAGAATTTTTAGCAATTGTTTTTGCATGTGATAAGTTTAGACCTTATATTGTTCATTCCAATGTAACTGTTCACACTGATCATGTTGCTATTAAATATCTTATGGAAAGAAAGATGCTAAGCCTAGACTTATTAGATGGGTTCTCTTGCTACAAGAATTTGAGTTGCATATTGTTGATAGAAAGGGAGCTGAGAACCCCGTTGCAGATAACTTGTCTAGGTTAGAAAATGTTCTTGATGACCCACTACCTATTGATGATAGCTTTCCTGATAAGCAATTAAATGTCACAAATGCCTCTCGTAATGCTCCATGGTATGCTAATTATGCTAATTATATTGTTGCTAAATTTATACCACCTAGTTTCACATACCAGCAAAAGAAAAAGTTTTTCTATGATTTAAGACATTACTTCTGGGAAGACCCACACCTTTATAAAGGAGTAGATGGTGTTACTAGACGTTGTGTGCCTGAGCATGAACAGGAACAGATCCTACGCAAATGCCACTCCGAGTCTTACGGAGGACACCACGCTGGAGATAGTACTTCACACAAAGTATTCAATCCGGGTTCTATTGGCCCACACTCTTTAAAGATGCCCGTAAGTTTGTCTTGTCTTGTGACGAATGCCAAAGGATTGGTAATATTAGTAGACGCCGGGAAATGCCTATGAATTATTCACTTGTTATTGAACCATTTGATGTTTGGGGCTTTGATTATATGGGACCTTTTCCTTCCTCTAATGGGTATACACATATTCTAGTTACTGTTGATTATGTTACTAAGTGGGTAGAAGCTATTCCAACTGGTAGTGCTGATCATAACACTTCTATTAAGATGCTTAAAGTAGTTATTTTTCTGAGGTTTGGACTCCCTGGATATTTAATGACTAATGGTGGTTCACATTTTATTCATGGTGCTTTCTGTAAAATGCTTGCTAAATATGATGTTCACCATAGAATTGCATCTCCTCATCATCCTTGGTCTAGTGGTCAAGTAGAATTGAGCAATAGAGAGGTTAAATTAATTTTGCAAAAGACTATAAATAGATCTAGAATGAATTGGTCTAAGAAACTTGTTGATGCTTTGTGGGCTTATAGATATGCTTATAAGAATCCTATGGGTATATCTCCAAATAAAATGGTTTATGGAAAAGCATGTCATTTACCTGTTGAACTAGAACATAAGGCATATTGGGCTATTAAAGAGCTCAACTATGATTTCAAACTTGCCGATGAGAAGAGGCTATTTGACAATAGCTCACTTGATGAATGGAGAACCCAAGCCTATGAGAATACCAAGTTGTTTAAAAAAGGTTAAAAGATGGCATGACAAAAGGATACAAAAGCGTGAGTTTAATGTAGGTGGTCATGTTTTGCTATACAGCTCTCATTTAAGAATTTTGCCAGGAAAGCTTCTCTCTAAATGGGAAGTCCCTTACATTATTGAGGAGGTCTATCGTTCCGGTGCCATAAAAATCAACAATGCCGATGGTAAAAATCCGAAGGTGGTAAACGGTCAAAGACTCAAGCATTATATCTCAGGTACTCCCATAAATGTTGAGACCAATATAATTGATACCGTAACACCAGAGGAGTACATAAGGGACACTTTCTAGAATGTTTCAAACTCCAAAAAGGAATAGGTATGTGGTACGGTAAGTAAACCGACTCCAAAACGTTTCCAATGATAAATTTTCTCCATTTTGGAATATCTAAAAATTTAGGAAAATTAGAAGTAGTCTGACAGAGACACAAGGCCACTACAAGGGTGTAGGGCCAGCCCTACCCCCCTGGGCGCGCCCCCCGACTTTGTGGCCACCTCGTGTGCCCTCCGGACTCCGTTTTCTTGCATAATACTTCTTATGGTCGGTAAAAAATCATTATATAATATCCTGAAGGTTTTGACCACCATACCACGACAATACCTCCTATTTTTGTTTCGAGCTATTTTCTGCCAGAGTTTTCAAGGCCAGGCATCATGTCGTCTCCCTCCTCCAACAACGCGAGCAACGATGCTTGGCTAATGAAGATAGAGATGAAGAGAGAATAACTTGGGGAGATCAGCAAGGGTGACAAGATCAAGAAGGCCGCGGAGGATCAAGTTCCGACAGCAGAAGAAGAAGACATCCTTCAACCTTACTACAATCATCTTACCCCTACTGAAATTGAAGCTTTCAAGATGATTGAAATAGTTCGGGTGCAAAACAAGTATCTAACTCTTGAAAATGTTCTGTTGCAAGAGCATATCATTGCACTCAAGGGCATTATTCGTAAATTGGAACACCTCCTACGTTCGATGTTGGACGACAAGCCTGCTTCATCAACAACTCCATCATCACCACCTCCGTAGAAAGAGATATAAATACATGGGTATGGGCACTCCCCTTGGCAACTGCCAAGCTTGGGGGAGTGCCCCGGTATCGTATCACCATCACATCTTTATCTTTAACGTTTTTCTTAGTTAAGTCCTTTTGGTTATATCTTGATCTAGTAGAATGAAGTTTTTAGTATGATCTAGCTTTAAGTTTTGCTTTATGATCCCTCTATGTAATCGAGCCCATGAGATATATAATAAAGGGTAGTTTTGAGTAAAGGGCTTTGCTTTCTTGCTATGATCTTGAGGGAATTAAATAAAAGAAATAAATAAAAAGATGATATATTTATCTTATGGAGACTAATGACTTCACATATAAAGAGTATGATGAATGAAAGTTGTTGAGAGTTGACAAACTTAGTTTTGGTCATTGTTGTAATTAATAGGAAGTAATAAAGAAAGAGAGGCCTCACATATAAGTATACTATCTTGGACATCTTTTTTAATTGTGAGCACTCATTAAAATATGACATGCTAAAAGGTTGATGTTGGAGAAGAAAGACAACATAATAGGTTATATTTGCTTATATCCAAATAGAAGTTATATTGTCATGGATCGTCCAACATGTTGAGCTCTCCTTTCTCTCTCATGCTAGACAAATTCTTTGCACCAAGTAGAGATACTACTTGTGCTTCCAAACATCCCTAAACCCAGTTTTTCCATGAGAGTCCACCATACCTGCCTATGGATTGAGTAAGATCCTTCAAGTAAGTTTTCATCGGTGCAAGCAATAAAAATTGCTCTTTAAATATGTATGATCAATTAGTGTGAAGAAAATAAGCTTTATATGAACTTGTGATATGGAAGAAATAAAAGCGACGGACTGCATAATAAAGGTCCTTATCACAAGCGGCAATATAAAGTGATGTTCTTTTGCATTAAGATTTTGTGCATCCAACCATAAAAGCGCATGACAACATTCGCTTCCCTCTGCGAAGGGCCTATATTTTACTTTTATCTTCTATGCAAGAGTCATGGTGATCATCACTTTTCCCTTTTACACTTATTCCTTTGGCAAGCTCTATGTGTTGGAGCAATCCGGATATATATATCCACTCGAAAGTAGGTTTTCATAAAGTATTATTGTTGACATTACCCTTGAGGTAAAAGGTTGGGAGGCGAAACTATAAGCCCGTATCTTTCTCTGTGTCCGATTGAAACTTTGTACCCATAAGTATCGCGTGAGTGTTAGCAATTGTGAAAGATTATAGGGTAGTTGAGTATGTGGGCTGAAAATCTCTTATTGACTCTTTCCGATGTTATGAGAAATTGCAATTGCTTCGATGACTGAGATCATAGTTTGTAAGCTTTCAATGAAGTTTCTAATTCGTACTTTGCCTCCTGAATGAATTATCACTTTATCATAAGAAATTATATGACAATACATGTTGATGTCCTAAAGATGATCATGATGCCCTCATGTTTGTATTTTATTTTATCCACACCTCTATCTCTAAACATGTGGACATATTTATCAATATCGGCTTTCGCTTGAGGAGAAGCGAGCTCTAAGCTTGGGGGAGTTGATATGTCCATTTTGCATCATGCTTTTATGAAAATATTTATTGCATTATGGGCTATTATTACACATTATATCACAATACTTATGGTTATTCTCTTATTTTATAAGGTTTACATGAAGAGGGAGAATGCCGACAGCTGGAATTCTGGACTGGAAAAGGAGCAAATATTAGAGACCTATTCTGCACAACTCTAAAAGTCCTGAAACTTCACATAGCTTATTTTTGGAATATATAAAAAATATGGGGCGAAGAAAGAACCAGAGGGGGGCCACCAGCTAGCCACAAGGGTGGGGGCGCACCCTACCCCCTGGGCGCGCCCCCCGATCTTGTGAGCCCCCTGGCAGGCCTCCGGTGCCCATTTTCTGCTATATGGTGTCTTTTACCCTGGAAAAAATCAAGAAGAAGCTTTCGGGACGAAGCACCGCCGTCTCGAGGCGGAACCTGGGAAGAACCAATCTAGGGCTCCGGCGGAGCTGTTCTGCCAGGGAAACTTCCCTCTGGGAGGGGGAAATCGTCGCCATCGTCTTCACCATCGATCCTCTCATCGAGAGGGGGTCAATCTCCATCAACATCTTTACCAGCACCATCTCCTCTCAAACCCTAGTTCATCTCTTGTATTCGATCTTGCTCCCAAAACCTCATATTGGTACCTGTGGGTTGCTAGTAGTGTTGATTACTCCTTCTGGTTGATGCTAGTTGGTTTATTCTGTGGAAGATCATATGTCCAGATCCTTAATGATAATTAATACTCCTCTGATTATGATTATGAATATGCTTTGTGAGTAGTTACATTTGTTCCTGAGGACATGGGAGAAGTCTTGTTATAAGTAATCATGTGAATTTGGTATTCGTTCGATATTTTGGTGAGATGTATGTTGTCTTTCCACTAGTGGTGTTATGTGAATGTCGACTACATGACACTTCACCATTATTTGGGCCTAGGGGAAGGCATTGGGGAGTAATAAGTAGATGATGGGTTGCTAGAGTGATGAAGCTTAAACCCTGGTTTATCGTTGCTTCGTAAGGGCTGATTTGGATCCATATGTTTCATGCTATGGTTAGGTTTACCTTAATATTTAAGTGATTGCGGATGCTTGCGAGAGGGTTAATCATAAGTGGGAGGCTTGTCCAAGGAAGGGCAGCACCCAAGCACGGTCCACCCACATATCAAATTATCAAAGTGTGACGTGAATCATATGAGCATGATGAAAACTAACTTGACAATAATTCCCATGTGTCCTCGGGAGCGCTTTGCTTTATATAAGAGTTTGTCTAGGCTTGTCCTTTGCTACAAAAAGGATTGGGCTACCTTTCTGCACCTTGTTTACTTTTATTACTTGTTACCCGTTACGATTTATCCTATCACAAAATTGTCTGTTACCGATAATTTCAGTGCTTGCAGAGAATACCTTGCTGAAAACCACTTGTCATTTCCTTCTGCTCCTCGTTGGGTACGACACTCTTACTTTTTGAAAGGACTACGATAGATCCCCTATACTTGTGAGTCATCAGCTCTCATTTCTTAAAGTTTGGGGTTGCGATGCTTATGTGAAAAAGCTTTAGCCTGATAAGCTCAAACCCAAATCGGAGAAGTGCGTCTTCATAGGATACCCAAAAGAAACTGTTGGGTACACCTTCTATCATAGATCCGAGGGCAAGATCTTTGTTGCTAAGAATGGATCCTTTCTAGAGAAGGAGTTTCTCTCGAAAGCAGTGAGTGGGAGGAAAGTAGAACTTGATGAGGTAATTGTACCTTCTCTCGAATTGGAAAGTATCTCATCACAAAAAACCGTTCCCGTAATGCCTACACCAACTAGAGAGGAATCTACTGATAATGATCATTGAGGGAGTCCTGGACTAGGGGGTGTCCGGATAGCCGAACTATCATCTTTGGCCGGACTCCTAGACTATGAAGACACAAGATTGAAGACTTCGTCCCGTGTCCGGATAGGACTTTCCTTGGCGTGGAAGGCAAGCTTGGCGATACGGAGATGTAGATTTCCTACAATTGTAACCGACTCTGTGTAACCCTAACCCTATTCAGTGTCTATATAAACCGAAGGGTTTCAGTCCGTAGGACGAACAACAATCATACCATAGGCTAGCTTCTAGGGTTTAGCCTCTCGATCTCGTGGTAGATCTACTCTTGTACTACCCATATCATCAATATTAATCAAGCGGAGTAGGGTATTACCTCCATCGAGAGGGCCCGAACCTGGGTAAAAACATCATGTCCCTTGTCTCCTGTTACCATCCGCCTAGGCGCATAGTTCGGGACCCCTACCCGAGATCCGCCGGTTTTGACACCGACATTGGTGCTTTCATTGAGAGTTCCTCTGTGTCGTCACCTATAGGCCCGATGGCTCCTTCGATCGTCAGCAACGACGAAGTCCAGGGTGAGACTTTTCTCCCTGGACAGATCTTCGTATACGGTGGCTTTGCACTGCGGGCCAATTCATTAGGCCATCTGGAGCAGATTGAAAACTACGCCCCTGTCCATCAGGTCAGATTTGGAAGCTTGAACTATACGGCCGATGTCCGCGGAGACTTGATCTTCGACGGATTCGAGGCACGGTCGAGCGTGTCGCACTGTCTCGATGGGTACGATCTAGCTCTGCCGCCAAACAGTGCCTTGGAGGCCGCACTGGTGCCCGCTCGGACCCTTAAACCGGAGCCGGTTTCGCTGATCGAGGACGGTTGGTTGGACACCGCCTCGGGGGCTGAAATCTCTACGGCGATCGAGCCGAACACCATCCATGTCCTTTGTGAAGCTCGTGACTCCCAGGTGTCGGACTCCTTTCCGGACTCCGAACCTCCCGCGCCCTAATCGAATCCGGTAGGCGCGGTTATGGAGTTCACCGCCGCAGACATCTTTCAATTTTCGCCCTTTGGCGATATCCTGAACTCATTAAAGTCTCTCTCTTTGTCGGGAGCCTGGCGAGCTACGGTCGGGAAGGTTGGGATTCAGACGACGAAGAAATTCAACGCCCACCCACCACCCACTTTGTAGCCACTTGCCGATGATTTAACCGACATGCTCGACTTTGACTCGAACACATCGACGGTATGGGCGACGGTGCCAGAGACGATCAAGAGCCAGCACCACGGGGCACTGGAAGGCCACCTCGTCATATGACATATACATGGTGGACATCCCAAAAGATGGGAATGGCGATGGAACAGCGGAGGGTGACCCCTTCAAGAAACAACCCAAGCGGCGCCGCTCTAAATCCCGCCACAGTAAAAATGGTGATTCCGCACGGAGACAATAATACCCGGACGGTGCGAAGGCGACCCCTCCGGCAGGACTCAAAGACAGGGAGGGAGTAGCAAGTCCGCACGACAAAGGCAGCAGAAAGAGAGGCAGAGGGCGATAATTATCGCCCCCCTCCGAAGGCGAGGCAAGCCTCGACGACAGCGAATCGTCGTGCGGAGGATCCCGTCGAACAAGAGCGTTTTAAACGCAGGCTCATAGCCACGGCAAGCAGCCTCAAGAAAAAGCAGCAACAGCTCAGAGCTGACCAAGACCTGCTAGCTGACAGATGGACTGAAGTCCTTGGAGCCGAAGAGTATGAACTCGAACGCCCCTCCAAAAGCTACCCCAAACGCAGGCCGTTGCCTCGATCAGAGGAGGAAGCACCCGCGTCACCAGCGCACGACATGGCAGACCGGCCACCCCGTGGCCGCGACAGAGAAGCCTCTCGGCCCTCCGATCAAACCATGCCCCGACGCCGCTTAAAAAGTACCAAGGCACGGGAAAACGCGCCGGACTTGCGAGATATATTGGAGGATAAGGCAAAGCATACAAGATCGATCTACAGATCGCGTGGGCGTAACGACTCGGGATGATTACCGTCACGCCGGATCTGACAACCCGGCGGGCGAACACGATTGACAAAGCTCATATGAGCTACGTCGTGATATAGCCCAATATAGAGGCGCCGCACACCCACTATGCTTCACAGATGAAGTAATAGATCATCAAATCCCTGAGGGCTTCAAAACCCGTAAACATCGAATCATACGATGGTACCACAGATCCTGCGGTCTGGATCGAGGACTATCTCCTCCATATCCACATGGCCCGCGGTGATGATCTACATGCCATCAAATACCTCCCACTCAAGCTTAAAGGACCAGCTCGGCATTGGCTCAACAGCTTGCCGGCAGAGTCAATCGGTTGTTGGGAGGACACGGAAGCCGCATTCCTTGATAACTTCGGGGCACATATGTGCGACCACCGACGCCGATGACCTTAGCCATATAATTCAGCAGCCGGAAGAATCGCCGACAATTACGGACGCGGTTCCTAACAAAGAAAAATCAGATCGTCGATTGTCCGGATGCGAGGCGCTAGCAGCCTTCAAACACAACATCCGCGACGAGTGGCTAGCCCGGCACCTAGGACAGAAAAGCGAAATCCATGGCAGCCCTCACCACACTCATGACCCGCTTTTGCGCGGAGAGGACAGCTGGCTAGCTCGAAGCAACAACGGCCAAACACCACGGTAGTTTGGATACCAAGGACAACAATGGCAGGTCGCGTCGCAACAAGCATAAACGCCGCGTGCGGTGACAATGCGATGATCTGACGATAAATGCTGGATTCAGAGGCTCTAAACCCGGTCGTGGAAGAAGCCATTCAAAAGAAATAACCAGGCCCGTCCAACTTGGACCGAATACTCGATCGCTTGTGCGGATACATGGCACCCCGAAAACCAGCCAACCACACCAACAGGGATTGTTGGGTGTTCAAACAAACAGCCAAGCTAAGCGCGAAAACAACGACAAGGGGCTGCATAGCGATGACGAGGAAGAGCCCGGCCGCCGAACAATAGAGGACGAAGGGCTTTCCCACACAAGTGCGGACGGTGAACATGATATCGCAACCCACATACCCAAAAGGGAGCGAAGCGTGCACTAAGGGGCGTATCTGCGATGGAGCCCGTCGCCCAAGTTCAACCCATGGTCTTCCTGCCCGATCACCTTCGATCGAAGGACCACCCACTAGCATCCGCCACGGCGGTTTCGCGCATTGGTTCTTGACCCAACTATTGACGGATTTCACCTCACGAGTCCCGATGGGCGGCGGCAGCAGCCTGAACCTGATTTATCGGGATACAAGTCGAAAAATGGGCATAGATCCGTCAAGGATCAAACCCACAAAACGACCTTTAAAGGCGTCATTCCAGTGTTGAGGCCAACTATACAGGCTCCATTACACTTGAAGTGGTCTTGGATCCCGGATAACTTCAGGCGAGAGTTAATCTTCGACAAAGTCCCGTTCATGGCGGCTATCACGCCTTGCGCCGGACGAACCGCATTCGCAAAATTCAATGTGGTGCTGCACTACGCGTACCTCAAGCTCAAGATGCCAGGCCCTCGAGGCGTAATCACGATCAATGGAAACACTGAACGCTCTCTCCGAACGGAGGAGCATATGGCTGCCCTTGCGGCAGAAGTGCAGAGCAGCCTCTTAATGCAATTCTCCAGTCCGGCAAATAAACAATCGGACACTGTCAAGCGCGCCCGGAGTAACCTACAGCAAGACCGCCTGGCACGTTCCGAACAAGCGTAGTAATGCGGCCCCAACCCCAACCCTCGTGAACTCGCGAAGCCAGTACTACGCGTACGTAATTACGCTCTGGAAGTATCGTGGGCATAGGGGACGGGCCACGACCACGGCATGCCTAGAATGCGGCTAGACCGCACTAGGGGCTCCCGTTTGTGTCATTCCTTTTTTATTTTTTCTTTTTTCTTTTTCCTTTTACTTTCAGGACTCTGTTCTCCAGAAGCCCTGTCCGGCGTTCGCGCTGAATACACGATACAACAGCCAGGGAATTAGAAAACTGCGTCGAGTGTCCAGGTGGTCTCTATTACAAGCAGTATACCTGTTTTACACACAACACCGCAAACTTACCCCTAGAAGGGGGACATGTCAAAAGTTCCGTACCTTGCTTATCGCACAATTTGTATCGTTCTGCTTTTATTCGCAGTTTCTTTTGAACAAACAATATATAGCTCTTGCCTATTATTGCATTCTTTCCCATTATATATGTTCATTTATGACATTGCGCAACCGTACAATTTGGTACGGCCAATACAGCAGGGGCTTATGTACCCCCAAAACATGGTGTGACAAGTCTGAACACTTTCACAAGTGCGGCACCCCGAGCTTATAGCATTATATGCATCGGCTCCGAATCATGTCTTGGGTCAATAGTTGGGTTTGCCCGGCTCCCATGTTTTGGTACCTTACGTTCCGTTATATCGGCTAAGGTAGCGCTGGGAGAACCACTGCGATTGTGCCCCGGTTGAGCTGGGTTGAGCACCTCAGTGGAGAAAGCTAAAACTGACCGTCATGATAAGGCGAGAGCTGGTCGCTATTCGAGAGGTTTCTCCGAGTCCCTAAAGACTTATGCCGCTTAGAGCGAGGAACCGCATTGTCCGGCCAAGGCGTGGATAGCGCCCCGAACTCGGTCTTCCGAATACTACGGGCTTCGCCGAAATTTAAAATTATAGAATTCTATGGCTAAGTGAGAGTGTTCAAGCAGTATAGTCCGGTTGCCTGGTTCGTTGCGTTGAGCGCCTCCCTCGAAGGACCCAAGAATGGGAACAAGAGCACTCAACTTTATCCCGAACACCCCAGCACTCGTGGCATGGGGGCTGAATCGAACGACTCGCCATCTCTCAAATTTGATAAACGGCCGCACAGAAGGTAATATTTTAAATTCAAAAGCGTTGCTTAGCGCATATGAACAAGTTTTCAGCGTACAGGATAACAAAATGCGAGTCTACTCAAATATTACATCTTTGGAGCATTCACCCGCTATAAGACGGGCACCCTTCAGGACGCCCTCATAATACTTCTCGGGCTTGTGATGTTCTTTGCCCGGCGGTGGCTTGTCCGTCACCAGCTTCTCCGCGTCCAGCTTGCCCCAGTGCACCTTGGCACGGGCAAGGGCCCCTGAGCACCTTCAATACAGACGGGCGCTTGATGACTTCGATCCATGGACAGGCATCCACCAGCCGCCGCACTAGCCCGAAGTAGCTCCCTGGCATGGCCTCATTTGGCCACAGCCGAGCTATAAGGCCCATCATGGCCTGTTCGGCGATCTTGTGGAGCTCGACCAATTGCTTCAGTTGGTCGCTCAAGGGCACCGGGTGTTCGGCCTCAGCATACTGACACCAAAACACCTTCTCCATCGAGCTCCCCTCTTCGGCTCGGTAGAAAGCGGCGACATCGGATACACTGCGGGGCAGATCTGCGAAGGCTCCTGGAGAGCTCCGAATTCGGGTAAGTAACAGATAATTGACTTTTACATTCTTGCTTTGCATAAAGAATGCCTTACCCGCCGCTATCTTCCTCATCGCCTCAATCTCCTGGAGGGCTTTTTGGGCCTCGGCCTTAGCAGCTTTGGCACTCTCAAGAGCCGAGGCAAGCTCGGACTCTCGGGTCTTCGAGTCACCCTCCAAACCCTTGTGTTTTTTCACGAGAGCCTGGAGCTCTAGCCGGACCTCCGCCAGCTACGCCTCCCCCTTCTCTCGCTCGGTGCGCTCCACGGCCGCTTTGTTTTCGGCCGCGGACACCGCCTCCTTCAGGGTGGCCACCTCATTCGTGGCCCCTGCAGTACCCATGTTATTCCTGTTATCTTTTGCAACCACATTTATTTTACATTCCATAAGGTATTACTTACCTTCCTTGTCCTCGAGCTGCTTCTTGGCTTGGCTGAGCTTGTTCTCGGACCGCTCGAGGCTCTCCTTCAATGCATTGACCTCCATGATCGGTCTTGGCAGAGGTCAGCCAGGCAGCCTGCATTCTCATATTGACATAATTATGTTAGACTCCTCGTATTCTTTTTAGATCCTCGGTCCGGCTTTTCTTTCCTAACACGAACTAAGCATCGAGGGCTACTGTCTGTGCGGTAATCTTCTTACATATATTGAAAACTTACCTCAAAGCATGTTAGAAGGCTGTTGCAGGGTTCAGTCAGCCCGCTCTTGGCGGACTGAACTTTCTGGATCACCACACTCATAACAGTGCGGTGCTCCTCCTTGATGGAGGCGCTGTTAAGCACCTCCAGTAAGCTATCCGGTGCCTCCGGTTGGACGGAGGACACCGGCGTCTTACCCTTCTTACGAAGGGACCGCTTGCCGGACTTCGGAACCGCTGAAGGTTCCGGCATAGAGTCCGGACAAGGGTCGGGCTTAGAGCCCCCGAGGGTCTTGCTCCCCTCGCGCTTGGAGTCCGGGAGGCTGCCTTGTGGCGCCTCCTGCGTCACCTCCTCCTGACCAGGCCCCCCTTGGGGCCCCACCTCGGCATCGTCAGCAGCGTGAGGTGAGGCGGCCGAAGTGAAGTACTTTCCACTTCCGACGAATTCAGGGACCCTTCGGCAAGCGGCGAGCTGCGTCCTTGGGCGGGCTGCATGATTGTTCGGCATTAGAGAACACTATGCAATGAAAAAAATCCATGGGTGTCCGGACACTTACGATCTCGCCAGGGGCTTGGCCCTTGAGGGCCACTCCTCCTCGTCGTCGTCGACGTTGGTGGAGACGTCCGGAGGAAGGGTTCTTCCCTTCTTGGACCCTCCGGCCTCCCGGTTAGGCGGCCTTTCTTTCCTCTCTCCTTCGCCGGGAGAAGCTTCTTTCCTCCTCCTCGTTTTGGGAGGAGTCCGCCTCCAGTCGTCGGACGATGAGTCCGACGACACCTGGCGCCGGGCACTCCTTTGAGTCCCCGTGGCCTTCTTCTTGGCCTTCTTCTCCGGCACCACGTAAGGCGCCGGAGCTAGCAGCCCCGCCAAGCGGGCGTCACTGGTCTTCGGCAAAGGAGCCGACAATCAACCTGCCGGACGTGCTCCGCCCGATCTGTCAAAAGGCAAGGGAGTTTAGATCCGCATAGAGTCAAACTATGAAAAGCAAGATTCCGTGAAGGGCAAAAAAGCTTACCTCAGTAGCTGGACGCTGCGAGTTGAATCCGCGATCTTCTGTAGCGGATGAGGGAGCCTTGGCGCCCTTGAACAGCGCCTTCTAGGCATCTTCGTACGTAGTGTCGAAGAGCCTCTTCTGGGTTGGATGCTGTGCCGGATCGAACTCCCACAATTTGAAGGCCCGTTGTTGGCATGGGAGGATCCGGCGGATGAGCATAACTTGGACCACATTGACGAGCATGAGATTTTTGTTCACTAAGGTTCGCATGCAGGTTTGGAGTCCGGTCAGCTCTTCCGAATTACCCCACGCCAGGCCAGTCTCCTTCTAAGAAGCGAGCCGCGTGGGAATACCAGACCAAAATTCGGGGGCCGCCACCCATTTAGGGTCGCGCGGCTCGGTGATGTAGAACCACCCCGATTGCCACCCCTTCACGGTCTCCACAAAGGAGCCATTGAGCCATAAGACGTTGGCGATCTTGCCAACCATGGCGCATCCGCACTCCACTTGGCGGCCCCCCACAACCTTCGGCTTGACATTGAAGGTCTTTAGCCATAAGCCGAAGTGGGGCTGGATGCAGAGGAAAGCCTCGCACACGATGATGAACGCCGAGATGTTGAGGACGAAATTCGGGGCCAGATCATGGAAATCTAGGCCGTAGTAGAACATGAGCCCCCGGACGAATGGGTGGAGTGGAAAACCCAGTCCGCGGAGGAAGTGGGCAAGAAATACGACCCGCTCATGGGGCTCAGGGGTGGGGATGAGCTGCCCTTCGTCGTGCAGCCGATGTGCGACGTCGCCGGACAAGTATCCGGCCTTCCGCAGTCTTTTTACGTGGCCCTCCGTGACGGAGGAGACCATCCACCTGCCTCCCGCTCCAGACATGGTTGGAGATGGTTGAGGAAGGATGTGCAGACTTGGGCGCTGGAGCTCGGAGTGCGCAAAAATGGGTGAGCAAGGGAGGAGGAAGGCGTAGGTGAAAAGGGTGGATCCTTATCCCCTTATATGGACGGACGAGGCTATGCGTCCCCCACTAGCCTGATAAAACTCGCTTATCTCCCAAGCACCGCAATCAATGGCGCGGTTGGGTTACCCACGTCCGTATTGATGAGAATCCCGGAATAAGGGGGCACGATCTGCGCTTTGATAAGATGTGGCAAGGAAACCGCCTCGCTAAACGCGCTGAGGTAGGACAAGAAAACGATTGAATAAAAGCCTGGCCGTGGTGTGATGTCACGCCCTGAATACGTCAGCAGATCGTGCAAAATTATTCTCTACGGTGGTATGTGGAACTTGTTTTGCGAGCGGACACTATCCATGTGTTCAAAGCCTTCTAAGTATTCGGAGGAGGAACCCGCCTTGCAATGCCGAAGACAATATCGCGCCGGACTCGTCATCATTGAAGCCTGGTTTCGGGGCTCTTGAGGAGTCTGGACTAGGGGTGTCCGGATAGCGAACTATCATCTTTGGCCGGACTCCTAGACTATGAAGACACAAGATTGAATACTTAGTCCCGTGTCCGGATAGGACTTTCCTTGGCGTGGAAGGCAAGCTTGGCGATACGGATATGTAGATTTCCTACCATTGTAACCGACTCTGTAACCCTAACCCTATTAGGTGTCTATATAAACCGAAGGGTTTTAGTCCGTAGGACGAACAACAATCATACCATAGGCTAGCTTCTAGGGTTTAGCCTCTCGATCTCGTGGTAGATCTACTCTTGTACTACCCATATCATCAATATTAATCAAGCGGGAGTAGGGTATTACCTCCATCGGAGGGCCGAACCTGGGTAAAAACATCGCTTCCCTTGTCTCTGTTACCATCCGCCTAGACGCACGATTCGGGACCCCTACCGAGATCCGCCGGTTTTGACACCGACAATCATGAAACTTCAGAGCAAGTTACTAGCGAACCTTGTTGGTCAACCAGAGCATGTTCCGCACCAGAGTGGTACGGTAATCCTTTTCTAGAAGCCATGTTACTAGACCATGACGAACCTACGAACTATAAAGAAGCAATGATGAGCCCAGATTCCGATAAATGGCTTGAGGCCATGAAATCTGAGATAGGATCCCTGTATGAGGACAAAGTATGGACTTTGGTTGACTTGCCCGATGATCGGCGAGCCATAGAGAATAAATGAATCTTCAAGAAGAAGACTGACGTTGATGGTAATATTACCGTCTACAAAGCTCAACTTGTTGCGAAAGGTTTTTGACAAGTTCAAGGAGTTGACTACGATGAGACTTTCTCACTCGTAGCGATGCTTAAGTCTATCTGAATCATGTTATCAATTGCTGCATTTTATGATTATGAAATGTGGCAAATGGACGTCAAAACTGCATTCCTTAATGGATTTCTTAAAGAAGAGTTGTATATGATGCAACCAGAAGGTTTTGTCGATCCTAAAGGTGCAAACAAAGTGTGCAAACTCCAGCAATCCATTTATGGACTAGTGCAAGCATCTCGGAGTTGGAATACACGCTTTGATGAGGTGATCAAAGCATATGGTTTTGTACAGACTTTCGGAGAAGCCTGTATTTTCAAGAAAGTGAGTGGGAGCTCTGTAGAATTTCTAATATTATATGTGGATGACATATTGTTGATTGGAAATGATATATAATTTCTCGATAGCATAAAAGGATACTTGAATAAGAGTTTTTCTATGAAAGACCTTAGTGAAGCTGCTTATATATTGGGCATAAAGATCTATAGGGATGGATCAAGACGCTTAATTGGACTTTCACAAAGCACTACCTTGATAAAGTTTTGAAGAAGTTCAAAATGGATCAGTCAAATAAAGGGTTCTTGCCTGTGTTACAAGGTGCGAAGTTGAATCAGACTCAATGCCCGACCACTTCAGAAGATAGAGAGAAAATGAAAGTCATTCCCTTTGCCTCAGCCATAGGTTCTATCATGTATGTTATGTTGTGTACCAGACCTGATGTGTGCCTTGCTATAAGTCTGGCAGGGAGGTACCAAAGTAATCCAGGAGTGGATAATTGAACAGCGGTCAAGAACATCCTCAAGTACCTAAAAAGGACTAAGGATATCTTTCTCGTTTATGGAGGTGACAAAGAGCTCGTCGTAAATGGTTACGTCAATACTAGCTTTAATACTGATCCGGATGACTCTAAATCAAAAAACGGATATGTATTTATATTGAATGGTGGAGCTGTCAGTTGGTGCAGTTCCAAGCTAAGCGTCGTGGCGGGATCTACGTGTGAAGAGGAGTACATGGCTGCTTGATACAACTCCATCGTATCTACTTTTCCAAACACTTTTGCCCTGGTTTTGGACTCTAACTTGCATGATTTGAATGGAACTAACCCGGATTGACGCTGTTTTCAGCAGAATTGCCATGGTGTTATTTTTGTGCAGAAATAAAAGTTCTCGTAATGACCTGAAACTTCACGGAGAATATTTTTGGAATTAATAAAAAATACTGGCGAAAGAATCAAGGCCAAGGGGCCCACACCCTGTCCACGAGGGTGGGGGCGCGCCTACCCCCTGGGCGCGCCCCCTGCCTCGTGGGCCCCCTGGTGCTCCACCGACCTCAACTCCAACTCTATATATTCACGTTCAGGGAGAAAAAAATCAGAGAGAAGGATTCATTGCGTTTTACGATACGGAGCCGCCACCAAGCCCTAATCTCTCTCGGGAGGGTTGATCTGGAGTCCGTTCGGGGCTCTGGAGAGGGGAATCTGTCGCCATCGTCATCATCAACCTTTCTCCATCACCAATTTCATGATGCTCACCGCTGTGCGTGAGTAATTCCATCATAGGCTTGCTGGACGGTGATGGGTTGGATGATATTTACCATGTAATCGAGTTACTTTTGTTAGGGTTTGATCCCTAGTATCCACTATGTTCTGAGATTGATGTTGCCATGACTTTGCTATGCTTAATGCTTGTCACTAGGGCCCGAGTGCCATGATTTCAAATTTGAACTTATTATGTTTCCATGAATATATGTGAGTTCTTGATCCTATCTTGCAAGTCTATAGTCACCTATTGTGTGTTATGATCCGTTAACCCCGAAGTGACAATAATCGGGATACTTACCGGTGATGACCGTAGTTTCAGGAGTTCATGTGTTCACTAAGTGTTAATGCTTTGGTCTGGTACTCTATTAAAAGGGGGCCTTAATATCCCTTAGTTTCCAATAGGACCCCGCTGCCACAGGAGGGTAGGACAAAAGATGTCATGCAAGTTCTTTTCCATAAGCACGTATGACTATATTCGGAATACATGCCTAAATTACATTGATGAATTGGAGCTTGTTCTGTGTCACCCTATGTTATAACTATTGCATGAGGAATTGCATCCGGCATAATTCTCCATCACCGATCCAATGCCTATGAGCTTTTCACATATTGTTCTCCACTTAGTTACTTTTCCGTTGCCATTGTTACAATTACTACAAAACTATCAATGTTACTTTTGCCACCGTTACCGTTACTTCCATACTACTTCGCTACTAAATACTTTGCTGCAGATACTAAGTTATCCAGGTGTGGTCGAATTTACAAATCAGCTGCTAATACTTGAGAATATTCTTTGGCTCCCCTTGTGTCGAATCGATAAATTTGGGTTGAATACTCTACCCTAGAAAACTGTTGCGATCCCCTATAATTGTGGGTTATCAAGACTATTTTCTGGCGCCGTTGCCGGGGAGCATAGCTCTATTCTTTGAGTCACTTGGGATTTATATCTGCTGGTCACTATGAGGAACTTCAAAGACGAAAGAACTAAGATTTTTCCCTCGACTACGAGGGGAGGTAAGGAACTGCCATCTAGCTCTGCACTTGATTCACCTGTTTTGAGTAAGCTTGCGACACCTAAACCTGCTTCTGCTATTAATTCTGGAATGTGGCATGTTATTGATGATGCCACTTCTGCTATGCATGATACTTATGATGAAACTACTTCTATGCTTGATACTACTGTGCCACTAGGTGAATTTCTTGATGAACAACTTGCTAGGGCTAGAGAGAATGAAATTATTGAAACTGATAACATTGATGAAAGTGATGATGAAGATTCTCCCCCTACATATGAATTGCCTGTTGTGCCTGAGGGTTATGTTATGGATGAAGAAACTGCTAGAGACTTTCTTGCTTGCAATGATAGGAGTGATCTCAAGAAATTATTAGCTAAGCTGAAAGAAAAATCTTTGAATGCTAGAATGAAGTATGACCCTGCTTTTGCTACTTCACCTATCTGCTACTGATAAGGATTATGATTTCTCTGTTGATACTGAGATAATTACTTTGGTTGAATCTGATCCTTTCTATGGCTATAAATCTGAAATTGTTGTGGCACATCTTACTAAATTAAATGATATAGCCACCCTGTTCACTAATGATGAGAAAACTTGCTACTACTATATCCTTCAATTATTTCCGTTCTCATTAAAGGGTGATGCTAAGATATGGTTTAATTCTCTTCATCCTGGTTGTGTGCGTAGTCCCCGGGATATGATTTATTACTTCTCTGCTAAATATTTCCCCGCTCATAAGAAACAAGCTGCCTTAAGGGAAATATATAATTTTGTGCAAATTGAAGAAGAGAGTCTCCCACAAGCTAGGGGGAGGCTTCTCCAATCACTTAAGGGAAAAAAACCGATCTAATAAAAAACGGATCTAGAAAAACCAAACGAAAACCAAACTATTTTCTAGGAAAAACCGGCGGCGGTGGGTCAACCTCGTCGGCTCGGGCGGCGGGCCGGGGCGGGCGGCGGCGGGGCTGGGTGGGCTGGGCGGCGGTGGGCTGTGGGGGCGGGGAGCCCGCTTATAAAGCCCCAGGCGGTGTCCCTCAGTGCACGCCCAAGGGCGGTTCCATTTTAAAAAAAAATTACGCGCAGAAAAACTAACGAAAGAAATACTAAACGAACTCCAAAAATCCTGAAATAAATTTTCCCCGGCTTCTAAAATCAAGACGGACAAGATGAAAATTTATTTAGGGCCTAAATGCAATTTTGAAAAACGCACATTTTTACTAAATTCAAATAAAATAGCGAAAAACTCCAAATAAAAATCTTATTTGATTTTTTGATTAAATCTTCATTATTCCTTTATTTTGGGAAATTCATTTTATTCCATCTCTCATATTTTGACAATAGAAATAATTGAAGATAAAATAAATAAAATCAAATGATCCTATTTTCAAAATTTGAGAAAACTCAAATATGATAATAACGAAATCTCCAACTCTCTCCGTGGGTCCTTGAGTTGTGTGAAATTTCTAGGATCGAGCCAAAATGCAATAAAATATGATATGCAAGTGATGATCTATGTATAACATTCCAAATTGTAAATTTGGGATGTTACAAACCTACCCCCCTTAAGATGAATCTCGCCCTCGAGATTCGGGTTGGCTAGAAAATAGGTGAGGGTGGTCCTTGAGCAGATCTTCCTCTCGCTCCCAGGTGGCTTCATCCTCGGTGTGGTGGTTCCACTGGACTTTGCAAAACTTGATAACCTTGCTGCGGGTGACTCGGCCGGCATACTCGAGAATTTTGACTGGTTTCTCCTCGTAGGTCAAATCATTACCCAACTGAATTGCTTCCAGCGGCACAGTATCTCTCAGAGGTATTTCAGCCATCTCTGTGTGGTACTTCTTCAACTGGGAAACGTGGAAAATGTCGTGTACTCCTAACAATCCTTCGGGCAATTCCAACTTGTAAGCAACTTCTCCCATGCGCTCCAAAACTCTGTATGGTCCCACAAAAAGTGGCGCTAACTTTCCTTTAACTCCAAAGCGCTTAACTCCTCAAAGTGGTGATACTCGAAGATAGACTCTATCCCCAACTTCGAAAACTGTCTCCTTGCATTTTGAATCCGCATAGCTCTTCTGTCTAGACTGGGCTACCTTGAGCCTATCGCGAATCAACTTCACCTTCTGTTCAGACTCCTTAATCAAATCTGGTCCAAACAACTGGCGGTCTCCAACTTCATCCCACAACAGCGGGGTTCTGCACCTCCTTCCGTACAAGGCTTCGAAAGGGGCCATCTTCAAACTGGTTTGATAGCTGTTGTTATAAGAAAACTCCGCATATGGCAAGTTGTCATCCCAACTTGATCCATAATCCAATGCACATGCTCTCAGCATATCCTCCAAAATATGATTGACTCTCTCGGTCTGTCCATCTGTCTACGGATGAAAAGCTGTACTGAACTCTAGCCTGGTACCCAAAGTTTCGTGCAACTGATTCCAGAACTTTGAGGTAAACTGGGTTCCTCTATCTGATACGATGCTCCTCGGTACTCCATGCAGACATACGATCCTGGTCATGTATATCTTAGCCAACTTGGCACTGCTGTAGGTAGTCTTCACTGGGATGAAATGAGCTACCTTAGTCAAACGATCGACTACAACCCAAATCGAGTCATAGCCTGAACGAGTCCTGGGCAATCCCGTGATAAAATCCATGCCTAACTTTTCCCACTTCCATTCGGGTATCGGCAATGGCTGTAACAATCCTGCCGGCTTCTGATACCCTGCCTTCACTCTCTGACATACATTACAAACTGCTACAAACTCCACAATATCCTTCTTCATTTCGGTCCACCAGAATGTGTCTTTCAAATCCAGATACATCTTGGTATTTCCTGGGTGAATCGAATACGGTGAATCATGGGCCTCTTGCAAAATCAACTTCATGGTCTCCGGATCACTAGGCACGTAAACGCGGTCCTCAAACCATAGGGTATCGTGCTCATCCTCACAAAATCCCTTAGCTTTTCCCTTGCTCATTTTCTCCTTAATAGAGGCAATCTCCTTATCAGTCTTCTGAGCTTCTCTGATCTTATCCATCAACGTAGACTGTATCTCCAATGCTGCTACATAGCCTCTCGGAACTATCTCCAAACATAGCTCTCGATATTCCTCGGATAACTCCTTCGGTAACCCTCCGGTCATTAGTGTGTTGACATGGCTCTTGCGGCTCAACGCATCTGCTACTACGTAGCCTTTCCGGGGTGATAATGCAATCTCATATCATAATACTTGATGAGCTCCAACCATCTCCTTTGCCTGAGATTCAACTCCTTCTGCGTGAAGATGTACTTCAAACTCTTGTGATCCGTGTACACCTCACAATGGTTTCCAATGAGAAAATGTCTCCAAGTCTTCAATGCGTGCACTACGGCTGATAACTCCAAATCATGTGTAGCATAATTCAATTCATGGGGCTTAAGCTGTCGTGAAGCATACGAAACAACTCTTACCTCCTGCATAAGCACTGCTCTAAGTCCTCGACGTGAAACGTCGCAATACACCTCATAATCCTTGCGTTGATCTGGCAGAATAAACATTGGTGAGGTAACCAAACATTTCTTCAACTCTTGGAAACTAGCCTCACATTCCTCAGTCCAATTGAACTTGGTATCCTTCTTTAATAACTCCGTCATAGGCTTCGCAATCTTCGAGAAATTATCAATGAATCTCCGGTAGTATCCTGCCAATCCAAGGAAACTCCGGATCTCTCCAACAGTTGTTGGTGCTTCCTAGTTTGTCACAGTGACAACTTTAGTGGGATCTACTGCTATTCCTTCTCCGGATATAACATGTCCGAGAAATCCAACTTCCTTCAACCAGAACTCGCATTTGCTGAACTTGGCATATAGCTGATGTTCTCTGAGCTTCTCAAGAACTAAGCGCAAATGCTCCTTATGCTCCTCTTCATTCTTCGAGTAAACCAAAATATCATCAATGAACACCACGACGAACTTATCCAAAAACTCCATAAACACCTTGTTCATCATGTTCATGAAATAGGCAGGTGCGTTAGTCAGAGCAAATGACATAACGGTATACTCATACAGCCCGTACCTGGTGGTAAAAGCCGTCTTAGGTATA
Source organism: Aegilops longissima (assembly GCA_021605205.1). NCBI lineage: Eukaryota > Viridiplantae > Streptophyta > Magnoliopsida > Poales > Poaceae > Aegilops > Aegilops longissima. Next base: position 473,979,901 of record CM038676.1, read on the forward strand.
TCCTGCTCTCGAATCTTCAACTGATGGTATCCTGATCGCAAATCGATCTTGGAAAATACCTTAGCTCCTTGCAATTGGTCAAACAAGTCGTTGATCATCGGCAACGGGTACTTATTCTTAATGGTTACTTCATTCAATCCTCGATAATCAACAACCATTCACAATGATCCATCCTTCTTCTCCACTAGAAGTACTGGCGATCCCCAAGGCGAAGAACTTGGGCGAATAAAACCTTTATCCAGTAAATCCTTAATCTGCTTCTTAATTTCTTCCAAATCTTGTGCGGGCATCCGGTACGGTCTCTTAGATATCGGCCCTGTGCCTGGCAACAACTCAATCAAAAACTCAATGTCTTTGTCCGGTGGCACGCCTGGCAACTCTTCTGGGAACACGTCCGGGTAATCCTTCACTACAGGTACTTCATCATGCACAACTCCTGATAAGGAATTTACTTGTGTCCTCCTCAGCTCATGCCGTGACACATACTTGATTCTTCTTCCTTCTGGGGTGGTAAGCAAAATCGACTTACTGGCGCAATCAATGTTCCCTCCATACTTTGATAACCAATCCATGCCTAATATCACATCCAATCCTTGTGATTCCAAAACTATTAGGTCCGAGGGAAACACATAGTTACCAATCCTTAATGGTAATCGATCACACCATAGACTAGCCATATATTTTGCTCTAGGCGAAGTTACTAGCATGGTGACCTAAGGGCTTGGGTTGGCAATTTATACTTATCCACAAATCCCCTCGATATGTATGAATGCGATGCACTAGTATCAAAAAGAACAACTGCAGTAAATGTCTTAACCAAAAACTTACCTATTACTGCATCTAACTGAGCTTCAACCTCCTCCACGGTAACGTGGTTCACCTGTCCCCTATTGAAAGGGTTCGGCTTCTTCCCTGAGCTTCCATTTCCATTTCCATTCTGGGCTTCAGGACATTCATTTGCATAATGTCCAGTCTTCTGACACTTAAAGCAAGTGACTTGGCTCAGGTCTCTCTTGGCTGGGGTTGACGGGTTAGTGTGGTTTTGTCCATTGCTTCCTCCATTCCCGTTTCCATTCTTGGAACCATTATGATTGTGCGAGCTACCTCCTCCATGGGTATGCTGAAATTGTCCTCCCGGTTTTGGGGTAAAGCGTAGCTTCTGCTGAGGTCCAGAATTGTACTTCCCCTGTGTAACATCCCAAATTTCCTATTTGGAATGTTTTACAATTATAGCTAAGCATCCTATGCATCCTGTTTGAAATTGAATGCCATTTGAAGTTTCAGGGAATTTTGAGTTTTGAATTTGAATTTCAAACTTTGGCATGTGGGAATCATTTCAAAAACTAAGCCTGATAAATACTTGATCAAAAGTATGAGAGGAGCAAACATGACACTCCAAAAATATCAGAGAAAACATTGCCAAAAGATTTGGATTCAAATCTGAATTTTATTTGAATCTGGAAAAAAATAGATTTTTATAAAGTTTGGATTTTGCCTTTGGAAAAATGTTCAAATGAAAGGAATATTCCCTGATCATTTTGGTATATATATACCCTATATAAAATATTTATAGATATTGTTTTATTTCTGTTTTTGTTTTATTTAAAAAATTTAAAAAAAACCCCGGGCGCCACCAAGCCACCCAGGCCCAGCCAGTGCCCGCACCCCCCCTTTGGCCCGGCCCAGCCGCCTGCCCCCAGCCGAGCCAGCCGAGCCGAGTCGGCCCACCTCACCCCTCGCCCGCTCGCCCGATTCCCCTAGGCCTCGGCCACCCGCTCGACCCCCACCTCCCTCTCTCTCTCTGACCCGTGGGCCCCGCCCCATCTTCTTCCCCCCTCGCCCACGCAACGCCTTCATGGGAGATCGCGGATCGAAGGATCCGGATCCCGATCCCTTGATCGACCTCAAGACGCCCGAGGCCCCTGGCTATAAAAGCCGAGCCCTCCGCACCCCATTCCCCCCTAGCCTCGCGGAGCCCTCTCCCTCTCTCTCCGGCACGCCTTGAGCCAAGCTCTCCCGCCGCCAAAGTCGCCGCCGCGCCCTACCCCTCCCGACCACCCCGACCCCACCGAACCACTCCCGACCTCGTCAAGACACGCACGGCGACTCCCGGACCTCCCGACGCGAAGCCCCGACGCACTCTCGCCGCCACCCGCCGTCGCCGGACTCGATGCGTCGTCGGGATCACCCCTCCCGTCCGATCTAAATCAGCGCCACGATTAGAACCCCAGAAGGGGAATAAGTTTTATTTAGAAAACCGCCGGTTCAATCGGTTTATTTATTAGTTAGGTTTATTTTTTTAGGCCCGGTTCGTTTTAGTTAACCCTAGGGCCCGTTTAGAGTATTTAACGCCTAGTGCACAGTATAGGCCCATTAGGCCTTTTTCTTTTATTTTGATTTTCTGTTTTAACAGAATAGTTTCTGTTTTCAAAAATTCATATCTTTTATTCTGTTTAATATTTTTGAGTGATTCTTTTTTTGTTGGATTGCAAATTTTATGTAGTTTCTGTAGAATATATATTTAGCTATGTTAAAATTAACTAAAATTGCTTTATTTTAGTTTTAGCCAGAATAGTAAATCTGCTATAACTTGAGTTAGAAAAATTATTTTTAGATGATTCTTTTGTCACAACTTTATTTTGACATTGCCAAACCCTAGAAATTAACTTGGGTATTTTAGGATTAATAAATAATTAGTTTCAAGCAGAATCCTATTAATCCTAATTAATTAACTAGTTCTGTTTTCCTAATATTTTAATTAGTAAATGAATTTATTTTTAACTTGTGATTAGTTATTATAAGTTAGTTTCTGTCACTCTAGTAGATGAACTTTTATTTATAATTAATAAAAGTTTTAATTTATTTTCTTAATAGAAATTGGATTATGCCTAAAATGAGTTTTATAATAGCTTTTAATTAATTCTTTTTGCTCCTAGTTGCTTAGTGAGTTCTTTTCTGTTAAGTTAACTTAAAACCATGATTAGGTTATATTAAGGAATTTTGTTATATAAAACTATTTTAGTTATTGTTTGGAGTAGGGAAAAACTTTGAATTGGTTTCTTTGAGTTTTCCTTTTGGATTTGGTTTTGGTTGTTTTGTTGTGTTATGTTACTTTTGTTATGTTGTGTGATCCTATTGCTTTGTGCTTATTGTGTTATTGTTTGTCTCGGTAGAGTTTCTGAGTCTGAAGCTTGCTACTCGACTCTTTAGCTTACGAGGATCATCAGCAAGGCAAGTTTTGATCATGTTATTTCTATACCTATGTTTTGTGCATTAGTAGTTGTCACCACCCCACCATGCATGCAGTAGTGAAATCTTGAAGTCATTAAACTTGAGTAGTATCATGTGGTAGGATGAACCAATCCCTTGTTACCATGACCCCGGACGTAGTAGTTACTTTGCTATGCTCGTGAGCGGGTTTTGGGTTGAGTGATATTCATAAGCAAGATGTGAGAGTCAATGATGATGACAACCCCATGAACTACAATGATCAAGATGGACTTGGAAAATCACTCTTTGGGTGGAGGACGGTTGACGGGCACCTGGAGCACCAGTGGTGGCGGGATGCATGGAGAAGCGCCATGACATCCTGCGGAAAGCTTCACCCAGCCACAAAGAGAAGGATGGATGCCCCATGACCGGAAGCTTACTGTGCAGCCGCAAGCCATTATGGGCTCTGGCTGGGTTGACCCTAGTAGTGACGCTGGCTGGGCGGTACTACGAGAAGTAGACGAACGGTAGGATTGGATGGGTACGGCGGTGGCGGAAGAACTCTTTGGAAGACCTGTTTCATTGGTCCGTCTTCAAACACCATGAAGTGCGAAGACTTTAAAGAAGGGAATGATTCTTATGGGAAAGTCGCAACCCTCTGCAGAGTTAAAGATCTAATCGATTAGCCGTGTCCCGATTACGGACATTTGAGCCTCTGGAACTTGGAAGTATTCGGATATCTCAACATTAAAACTAATGAATTAATTTGAGGGTTTTATGACTTAATAATTGGGAGCGAGATATTGGTTGGCGGAACCATCTCAATAACTACCAACAATTGTAGTAATTTGCAAGCAAGTCCATTGTAGTAGGATAAAACTTGCTTTTCGCAAAATGATGAAACTTAGAGCTCCACAGCCAAAATGCATATAGAGTTAGTACTTTATTATTGTTATTCTTCATGACTTGCCACTTATTCCAAAAGCTGACCTACATGGCTGCAACGTATTATGTTGCGAGATATATTCGATCAGAGTGAGGCTACGCTCCCGCTTGGCGATTTCCCTTTGGAGTCGGATGGACTCGCTTACCTTCGACGCTTCGCAGTGTTATTAGTTTATTTCTCATGAGTTGGCCTTGAGCCGAATTTATTCCCTTGTAATAAAGACTCTATATGAGAATCGTTTAATGATATTCAGGTGTGATTGAACTTTGATTACTTTATCGATGTACTGTGAGTACCAGCATGATCTTGGGATGGTACAGACACAGAGATTTGACCGATTTTGGGTCAGGTCGCTACAGAGATGGTATCAGAGCACACGCTGACCGTAGGATCGTAACCCCTAGGATCGGAAAGCCATTAGCAGAGACCATTTACTTTAAATCCTTTTCATTCCATAATTCTCCCCTGTTCAATTCTGACTCTTCTTCCATTTGCAACATTCTAGATGGCCACCGAGTTCACCCCAGTTTTGCTACCGGAGTTCTGCCAGCCCGATGAGACGATGCCCTTCGGAAGAAAGCTGGTCCAGATGGTGAAGCAGCTGAAGATAGCTCTACCCTCGATCACGGAAACCCACTAATGCACTTCCAGCGGACACCGCTCTGGATTGAAGTGCATATCCGTGGAGAACCTTTGGAGGACACACGGAGCCTATCAACTTTGAGTTCACCGAGTTCAACTGGATCATCGGAAGGGGCGTGGCGATCTATCGAGCACTTGGACATCTCGAGAGGAGTACAGGGCGAGCTCGATCACTCAGACCTCGCCATGGTTTCCGCAGGCAAGGAATGGAGATATCATCCGTACCATTGAGGACGATTCCACTCTCTCGTACATCCGGGACTTGGAGTGTCTTCTCGAGAAGCGGAGATTCAGACTCGCCGTAACTCGAAGACACACGGAAGCTTTGTTCCATGAATGGAACTGGAGGAGAAGGCACGCGCAGACTTCCTTGGCCATGAGGAAGAAATCACGGACTTCATGGAGATAGTCGACGACCGAAGATGAAGCTTGCGCGATAGAGGAAAAGATGGACTTGGAGAGGACCTTTACCCGAGTGGAGATGAAGCACCCTCGTGAGCAATGATCAGGATTTTGAAGGAGTACCACTGAAGGAAACCCCAAGAGGAGGCGCCATCGATGAAGTCTTTTTAGTCGACCACCATGTTATCTTTTACTTTTTAAATCGATCAGTTAGGCCGATGTTTTCCTTGATTAGTCATGAGCTTTTGTAATCGAGTTTGAACCATGTTTGAGTGGAATGAATAAATGATTGGTGTGTAATGATTGTGCATTCATATGGGTAGTGTTATTCCTCATAGACCATTGTTCTATTCTAATTTTCTCATCCCTCCAAAACACGGATGCCTCAGAGACGTGACCTTTGGTTTCCCGCGGAGCTCACCCAGCTGCTCCAACGGCGAGAATGCACCGATGCAGCTCCTTATTTAGAATCGAACAACAACGCCAACAATCCACCGCCACCGCCACCACCCATTGTGGACAACTTGACTCGATTTACGAGGTTGAATCCGCCGGTGTTCTCTAGTAGCACCGAGCCGATTGTGGCTGATGATTGGCTCCATAAAGTTAGTCACCGTTGGATGCACGGATCTTTGAGAAGGTGCGCTTTGCAGCGCATCAACTGGATGGACCTGCAGCTTCTTGGTGGGAGAATTACACGCCACCTTTCCCATTGGTGCCATCACTTGGGATCAATTCCAACAGGCCTTCGCACCGCTCATGTCTCAGCTGGAGCCATGAGTGCGAAGAAGCGTGAGTTCCGCAACTTGCGCCGAGGGAACCGTCTTGTGGCACGAAGCGTGGATGAATTCAGCAAGCTCACTCGCTATGCCCCCGATGATGTGGCCACAGATGCCGGCAAGGGAGAAGTTCCTTGAGGACTCAATGATGAACTGAGCATGCAACTTATTGTGGCTACTTTCAACAACTACCGGGAGCTGGTAGACAAGTCCACCATTCTTGAAAGCAAGCAGCAGCAGATAAAAAGCAAGCGGAAGTACAGCCGGGGAAGCACAACTCGGGAGCTCAGCGAAGCCCGCTATGCACCGTACTCGGAGGGCACACCCATCATAACCATGGAGGTCATAACCATGGAGGAAATGGGAACAACCGCAACCAGGACAACAAGTCAGGCCATGGCAATGGCAATGGCAATGGTAATGGCAATCAGCACCGTTCTGCCCGGCTCAGAAGGATCTGAGCCACATCACCGCTTCAAGTGCGGAAGGCGGGGCACTACGCCACCGACTGCCCGGAGGCCAAGCAGAGGAATGGAAATGGCAATGGAGGCTCTGAAGAAGCCCAATCCGTTCCCTCGTGCTCGGGTGAACCACATCGGCGTGGAGGGCGTCTATGATCAGCCGGATAATCGTGGTTGGTAAGTTTTATTGAATTCACGTTCAGTTTTGGTTCTATTTGATTACGGTGCAGCGCATTCATTCATATCAAGGGTAGTTGTGGAAAAATGCGGGTTGCGCACTAGAACCCTTAGAAGCCCCTTGGCGTCGGGTTCGCGCAGAGGAGAAATGATGGCGGTGTAGGCTGTCCGCAACCCTCAACATCGGGAACCACAAATTTCCGTGGACCTCATAGTGTTGGAAACCCAGACCTTGGATGTAATCCTAGGCATGGATTGGTTGTCAAAGTTTGAAGGAACATTGATCGTGCTCAAGAAGTCTATTCTCGCTCACCACCCGGAGCGAAGAGGATCAAGTATGTAGCGAGCACAGCCGGATGAAGAATCAGTGCATTCCCTCACGGGAGTTGTTCGGGAGGAAGTGCGGTAGTGCAAGAATTTCCGATGTGTTTCGGAGGAATTACCAGAATGCCACGGACAGGACATTGAATTTCTGATCGAGTTATTGCCGGCACAGCCCCAATATCCAAGAGACCTTATCGGATGCCACGAATGAGTTGAAAGAGATCAAGGATCAAATAAATGAGTTATTGGAGAAAGGATATATTCGTCCAAGCTCATCACCTTGGGGAGCCCAGTTCTTTTGGTAGAGAAGAAGGATGGAAGCTTGAGGATGGTTGTGGATTATCGTGCATTGAGCGAAGTAACCATCAAGAACAAGTACCCCTGCCGATGATCAATGACTTGTTTGATCAGCTAGTTGGAGCCAAGGTATTCTCTAAGATCGATCTTGATCGAGGTATCATCGATTGAAGATCCGTGAAAAGGATATACCCAAAACAGCATTCACTACGGTATGGTTTATATGAGTATACCGTCATGTCATTTGGATTGACTAATGCTCCTGCATACTTCATGAATTTGATGAACAAGGTGTTCATGGAATATCTGGACAAGTTTGTCGTGGTGTTCATCGATGATATATTGATTTTCTCCAAGAGCGAGGAAGAGCATAAGGAACATTTGCGTCTAGCTCTGGAGAAACTTCGAGAACATCAGTTGTATGCCAAGTTCAGCAAATGTGAATTTTGGTTGAAGGAAGTTGGATTCCTCGGACATGTTATTTCAGGAGAAGGAATAGCAGTTGATCCCGCCAAGGTTGAATCGATCACCGATTGGCGGTCACCCACCTCGATCAAGGAGATCCGCATTTTCTCGGACTCGCAGGATATTATCGGAGGTTCATTGAGAACTTCTCGAAGATTGCCAAGCCCATGGTGAGCTGTTGAAGAAGGAAGCCAAGTATGTTTGGACCGAGGAATGTGAAGCCAGTTTTCAGGAATTGGAGAAGCGGTTGGTCACCGCTCGGTGTTGATTTTTCCGGACATACACAAGGAATACCAGGTTTATTGTGACGCTTCTCGTCAAGGACTCGGAGGAGTATTGATGCAGGAAGGTAAGGTTGTAGCTTATGCCTCCAGACAGCTACGGCCTCATGAGATGAATTATGCCACGCATGATTTGGAGTTAGCAGCTGTAGTGCATACACTCAAGACCTGGAGACATTTCCTCATCGGAAATCGTTGTGATGTCTACACAGATCACAAGAGTTTGAAATATATCTTCACGCAGAAGGAATTGAACCTCAGGCAGAGGAGATGGCTAGAGTTGATAAAGGACTACGACATGAGATTGCATTACCACCCGGTAAAGCTAATGTTGTAGCAGATGCTTTGAGCCGTAAGAGTTATGTGAATACTCTTACAGCGGAGGATTTCCCAGGAGTTAGTCGACGACCTCAGAGATCTCCGACTGGAGATAGTTCCGAAAGGATTTGTTGCAACTCTGGAAGTTCAGTCCACCTTGACCGAAAGGATTCGGGAAGCCCAGAAGTCGGACAAGGAAATCGATGAGATAAAGCAAAAGATGGAGGAAGGAAAAGCTAAAGGATTCCGTAAGGATGAACACGGAACTATATGGTTTGAGGATCGTATTTATGTGCCCAATGATCCCGAGCTCGGGAAGCTAATTCTTCAGAGGCTCATGATTCACCGTACTCGATTCACCCGGCAACACCAAGATGTACCGGATTTGAAGCAAAGTTTACGGTGGGCGGTATGAAGAAGGATATTGCCGAGTGCGTAGCGATATGTGATGTTTGTCAGCGTGTAAAGGCAGAACATCGAAGCCAGCAGGTTGCTTCAACCTTTGCCGATTCGATTGGAAATGGGAGAAACTTGGAATGGATTTCATCACAGGATTACCGGGACCCGTTCAGGTTATGATTCTATCTGGGTAGTAGTTGATCGTTTGACTAAGGTAGCTCACTTCATTCCGTGAAGACTACCTATACCGGTGCCAAGTTGGCCAAGATATACATGACCAGGATCGTATGTCCGCATGGAGTTCCGAGGAAAATCGTGTCGATAGAGGAACACAGTTTACCTCAAAGTTTTGGAAGCAGTTGCATGAAACTTTGGGTGCGAGGCTGGAATTGAGACAGCTTTCCATCCGCATGATGGATGGACCAAGAGAGTCAATCAGATTACGGAGGACATGTTGAGAGCTTGTGTACTAGACTATGGGTCTAGCTGGGATGATAATTTTCCATACGCAGAGTTCTCATACAACAACAGATTATCAATCCGGTTTGAAGATGGCCCTTCAAGCTCTATCACGGAAGGAGGTGCGAGAACACCATTCTTTGTGGGATAGTGTTGGAGATCGATCACTTTTCGGTTCCGACCTTATCAAGGACTCGAAGAGAAAGTCAAGCTGATTCGAGACAGGCTCAAGATAGCACAATCGAGACGGAAGAGTTATGCCGACGAGAAGCGCAAGGAAGTGACTTACGAAGTGGGAGACCGAGCATATCTTCGTGTGTCTCCGCCGTGGAATAAAGAGGTTTGGAGTCAAGGAAAGTTAGCACCCGATTCATTGGCCCTACAAAATCCTCGAGCGTCGTGGAGAAGTTGCATACAAGTTGGAATTGCGGAAGGATTGTCCGGAGTTCATGATGTCTTTCACGTTTCTCGGTGAAGAAGTGCCATGCCGACATGGCGATGTTCCGTTGAGAGACACGGTGCCCTAGAGGCCATACAACTTGCGGTGATCGACTTACAAGGAGAAACCCGTCCGAATTCTCGAGACTGCAAGCGAGTCACCCGCAGCAAGGTCATCAAATTTTGCAAGGTCTTTGTGGAGTCACCACACCGAGGAAGAAGCCACACAGGACGCGAAGAAGATCTTCTTGAGACCATCCGCACCTATTTGCTAGCCAACCCGAATCTCGAGGGCTAGATTCATCTTAAGGTGGTAGGTTTGTAACATCCCAAATTTCCTATTTGGAATGTTTTACAATTATAGCTAAGCATCCTATGCATCCTGTTTGAATTTGAATGCCATTTGAAGTTTCAGGGAATTTTGAGTTTTGAATTTGAATTTCAAACTTTGGCATGTGGGAATCATTTCAAAAACTAAGCCTGATAAATACTTGATCAAAAGTATGAGAGGAGCAAACATGACACTCCAAAAATATCAGAGAAAACATTGCCAAAAGATTTGGATTCAAATCTGAATTTTATTTGAATCTGGAAAAAAATAGATTTTTATAAAGTTTGGATTTTGCCTTTGGAAAAATGTTCAAATGAAAGGGAATATTCCCCTGATCATTTTGGTATATATATACCCTATATAAAATATTTATAGATATTGTTTTATTTCTGTTTTTGTTTTATTTAAAAAAATTCTAAAAAAAAACCCCAGGCGCGCCAAGCCGAGCCACCCAGGCCCAGCCAGTGCCCCCTCCTCCTTTGGCCCAGCCAGCCTGCCCACTGGCCAGGCCGAGCCGAGTCGGCCCACCTCACCCTCGCCCGCTCGCCTGATTCCCTAGGCCTCGGCCACCCGCTCGACCCCACCTCCCTCTCTCTCTCGACCCGTGGGCCCCGCCCATCTTCTTCCCCCGCCCATAGCGCAGCTCATGGGAGATCGCCCGATCCCGAAGGATCCGGATCCCGATCCGCCCGATCGACCCAAGACGGCCGAGGCCCTGGCTATAAGCCGAGCCCTCCGCACCCCATTCCCCCCTAGCCTGGAGCCCTCTCCCTCTCTCTCCGAAGCACGCCGGAGCCAAGCTCTCCCGCCGCCAAAGTCGCCCGCCGTCGCGCCCTACCCTCCCGACCACCCCGACCCCACCGAACCACTCCCGACCTCGTCCGACACGCACGGCGACTCCCGGACCTCCCGGACGCCAAGCCCCGACGCACTCGCCGCCGCCGCCGCCGTCGTCCGGACTCGATGCGTCGTCGGGATCACCTCCCGTCCGATCTAAATCAACGGCCACGATTAGAACCCCAAAGAATAAGTTTTATTTAGAAAACCGGCGGTTCAATCGGTTTATTTATTAGTTAGGTTTATTTTTTAGGCCGGTTCGTTTTAGTTAACCCTAGGGCCCGTTTAGACTATTTAACGCCTAGTGCAGAGTATAGGCCCATTAGGCCTTTTCTTTTATTTTGATTTTCTGTTTTAACAGAATAGTTTCATTTTCAAAATTCATATCTTTTATTCTGTTTAATATTTTTGAGTGATTCTTTTTTGTTGGATTGCAAATTTTATGTAGTTTCTGCAGAATATATATTTAGCTATGTTAAAATTAATTAAAATTGCTTTATTTTAGTTTTAGCCAGAATAGTAAATCTGCTATAACTTGAGTTAGAAAAATTATTTTAGATGATTCTTTTGTCACAACTTTATTTTGACATTGCCAAACCCTAGAAATTAACTTGGGTATTTTAGGATTAATAAATAATTAGTTTCAAGCAGAATCCTATTAATCCTAATTAATTAACTAGTTCTGTTTTCCTAATATTTTAATTAGTAAATGAATTTATTTTTAACTTGTGATTAGTTATTCTAAGTTAGTTTCTGTCACTCTAGTAGATGAACTTTTATTTATAATCAATAAAAGTTTTAATTTATTTTCTTAATAGAAATTGGATTAGGCCTAAAATGAGTTTTATAATAGCTTTTAATTAATTCTTTTTGCTCCTAGTTGCTTAGTGAGTTCTTTTCTGTTAAGTTAACTTAAAACCATGATTAGGTTATATTAAGGAATTTTTGTTATATAAAACTATTTTAGTTATTGTTTGGAGTAGGAAAAACTTTGAATTGGTTTCTTTGAGTTTTCCTTTTGGATTTGGTTTTGGTTGTTTTGTTGTGTTATGTTACTTTTGTTATGTTGTGTGATCCTATTGCTTTGTGCTTATTGTGTTATTGTTTGTCTCGGTAGAGTTTCGGAGTCTGAAGCTTGCTACTCGACTCTTTAGCTTCGAGGATCATCAGCAAGGCAAGTTTTGATCATGTTATTTCTATACCTATGTTTTGTGCATTAGTAGTTGTCACCACCCCACCATGCATGCAGTAGTGAAATCTTGAAGTCATTAAACTTGAGTAGTATCATGTGGTAGGATGAACCAATCCCTTGTTACCATGACCCGGGACGTAGTAGTTACTTTGCTATGCTCGTGAGACGGGTTTTGGGTTGAGTGATATTCATAAGCAAGATGTGAGAGTCAATGATGATGACAACCCCATGAACTACAATGATCAAGATGGACTTGAAAATCACTACGGGTGGAGGGCGGTTGGCGGACACCTGGAGCACCAGTGGTGGCGGGATGCATGGAGAAGCGCCATGACATCCCTGGAAAGCTTCACCCAGCCACAAAGAGAAGGATGGATGCCCCATGACCGGAAGCTTACGTGCAGCCGCAAGCCATTATGGGCTCTGGCTGGGTTGACCCTAGTAGTGACGCTGGCTGGGCGGTACTACGAGAAGTAGACGAACGGTAGGATTGGATGGGTACGGCGGTGGCGGAAGAACTCTTTGGAAGACCTGTTTCATTCGTCCGTCTTCAAACACCATGAAGTGCGAAGACTTTAAAGGAGGAATGATTATTGCGGGAAAGTCGCAACCCTCTGCGAGTTAAAGATCTAATCGATTAGCCGTGTCCCGATTCACGGACATTTGAGCCTCTGGAACTTGGAAGTATTCGGATATCTCAACATTAAAACTAATGAATTAATTTGAGGGGTTTTTATGACTTAATAATTGGGAACGAGATATTGGTTGGCGGAACCATCTCAATAACTACCAACAATTGTAGTAATTTGCAAGCAAGTCCATTGTAGTAGGATAAAATTTGCTTTTCGCAAAAATGATGAAACTTAGAGCTCCACAGCCAAAATGCATATAGAGTTAGTACTTTTATTATTGTTATTCTTCATGACTTGCCAGCTTATTCCAAAAGCTGACCTACATGGCTGCAACGTATTATGTTGCGAGATATATTCGATCGGTGTGAGGCTACGCTCGCGCTTGGCGATTGCCCTTTGAGTCGGATGGACTCGCTTACCTTCGACGCTTCGCAGTGTTATTAGTTTATTTCTCATGAGTTGGCCTTGAGCGAATTTATTCCTTGTAATAAAGACTCTATATGAGAATCGTTTAATGATATTCAGGTGTGATTGAACTTTGATTACTTTATCGATGTACTGTGAGTACCAGCATGATCTTGGGATGGTACAGACACAGAGATTTGACCGATTTTGGGTCAGGTCGCTACACCCTGTCCATACTTCCTCTTGCGGTTGTCAATCTATTGCTTCTTCCCTTCAATCATAAGAGCACGACCTACCAACTCCTGGTAGTTATTGAAAGTGGCTACCATCAACTGCATGCTCAGCTCGTCATTCAATCCTTCCAAAAACTTCTCCTGCTTAGCTGCATCTGTAGCAACGTCATCCGGGGCATAACGTGCTAACTTACTAAAGTCCTCCACATACTGGCTTACAGTACGTCCTCCTTGGCGTAAGTTGCGAAACTCACGCTTCTTCATGGCCATAGCTCCTGCTGAAACGTGTGTAGTACGGAAAGCTTGCTGAAACTGATCCCATGTGACTGTGTCAATAGGGTGTGTGGCTGTGTAATTCTCTCACCATGATGTTGTGGGTCCATCAAGCTGATGTGCGGCAAAACGCACTCTCTCCGCATCTGTGCATCCTGCAGTGGTCAGCTCCCTTCCAACCTTGCGGAGCCAATCATCTGCAACAATCGGCTCGGTGCTACTGGAAAACACCAGAGGATTTAGCCTCAAGAAACGAGTCAAATGGTCAACAGGTGGTGGTGGTGGTGGTGGGTTGTTTTTGTTGCCTTGGTTCTGTACCAGTTTTTGAATCAAGGCATTCTGCTGCTGAATCAACTGAGTGATCTCCGGTGGGAAAACAAATCCGGTGTCGCGTCTCGGAGGCATCTGAGGGTTTAGAGAAGATGAGAATATAGAATAGAATGAGGTCTAGTGAGAAAACACTACCCATATGCACATGAGACAAAAGCAATCAATATCACTCCAATCAATTCAAACTAGGGCATACAACGGTCTAACTATCGTTACAAAAGTGCTTGGACTAAACTAAATACAATGGGGGAAATTCTACTACTGTTATGGTGGTCAACTAGAAAAACTGCTCCGATGAAGACTCCATGATATCCGCTCCAGCTTCATCAACATAGTCATCATCGCTGTCGTCGGGATCCGATTCGGTGTCGTCGATGATGATATAATTATTCGGGCAAGTGGAATCATCGTCATTTCCTCCTGGCGCGGGGTCTCCCATGAAAACTCCTAGCTTCCTGGTTAAGTGGTCATTCTTCTACACTAGTACTTCAATTTCTTCCATGTAATCTTAACGTGTAGCCTTGAGTTCTTCTTCTAGCTCCTTGATCTTGGTCAAGGCCTTCTGCAGATCCTCCATGCCTGCGCACATCTGGTTCTCCTAACGTCGGATGTGCTGGTTTAACTCCTGGATATTTGCTGTGATTGATCTATCCCTCCTGGTGCTGATCATCTCCCATTGCTCGTCTCGGCGCCCACAAATCTGGTAGATTGTATCCTTGATATCATTGCGGTAAACTACTCCAATGCGTCCCATGGTGATGTGGGCTGCCATGCTCTTTCCTAGATTCCAGGTTGGTGCATCAAAGGAAAACTCTATGGGCTCCGTGACTGGTGCAAATGTCCTTCCTGGAACTTGAACTTGAATCATCCAGCGCTCCTCTTCGGGTAAAGTGGCGTTGTAGGTCCCGGTGAAGCTTGGTACTCCGATGTTCAGGTATCTAGTGACTTCCTTCAAGTGGCATCCAAAGGGTGTATCTTCATCCGGTTGTGTGAACTTGTTCCTTGCATCCGCCATCCTAAAAGAGTAGAAAAGATGAGGAGTCAGAAATGAGAAGAAAGAGTAGTGATCTAGGGCTTTAGCTTAGTGGTCGTGTCCTACAGTCAGCGTGTGCTCTGATACCATCTTGTAGCGACCAGACCTCAAACAGTCTGATCTCTATGCATCGTTGTCATCCTGGATCGATAATCTTGACACGCACACGATGCTTGAAGGATTTATAACGAGTAGCAATCACACACTTATTACATCGAATGTCTCAAAAGAGAACTTATTACAATAAATATGTCGTAAGGCCATCTAATAACGACAACAGCGGAAGGCTTGGAAGATAAGCGAGTCCATCAACTCCAACGGCATCACCGAGTATAGAACCACGACCTAAGGCACCTTACTGTCGTGCGAAAAGTCGCAACATGAGCGTTGCAGCCAAAAACGGTCAGCACATGGAATATGCTGGCAATGTAACACATAGGGAGCAATATGAAAGAATAATGTTATACTACATGCATATATGGCTGGTGGAAAGCTCTATGGTTACAGTTTTGCGTAAAGCCAATTTTTCCCTACTGCAAAGGAATAAATTTTATTTAACTATCATGGTGGTTGTTAAACATTGAGAATGGTTGACAGCATTCTCAATCCCAATTAAGCATCAACATTAAAAACCCAACAATATTAATTAGAGTAACATGATGAGATTCACATGATAATCCAAGTACTAGATACTCAAGATGTCCATAACCGGGGACACGGCTAACCATGATTAGTTTGATACACTCTGCAAAGGTTTGTGCACTTTTCCCCACAAGACTCGATCTTCTCCATTGGGATTCTCGCACTGCATGGTGTTAGAGAAATGGATGACCGAGACATAGTCTTTCAGAAGCGCTAGCACCTTACGAACGGGTAGACCGTACCAACCTACATCCCCTACATCTGCTAGTCTACCACTGTAAGAGTTCGCACAACTTAGTCAACTATGCTGGAGCCCATAGTAGCTTGTTGCTGCACACGGAAGTTTCTAGCATGAATAATCTCATGATCCCTTTGAGCCTGGGTGGCGGTCCAAAAAAACAGCAATCTGGAATACCCAGTACCTCAATCCACCCGGATGTGTGTTTAAGTTGCCACCTTAAATAAACCATTAATTAACAATCTCACATCTGTCATGAATACACTCACCCAATCCACGTCTACTAGCATAGCATGGCAATATAAGCAAACGTAGAAGTAACTCCCAAGGGTTTGATAATAACAGGTAATAGGTACTACCTCATCTACTTTCCCAAAACCCACAATCTAATTTAGACCCTAATCATGCAATGTTTGAGGATTGATCTAATGCATAAAAACTGGGTGTGAAAAGGGTTATGATCAAAGTGTTACTTGCCTTGCTGATGATCCGTGAAACCTAGAGATTCGAAGTAGCAAGCGGCGCACTCCGGGTACTCTATCGCAAACAAACAAGCACACAATAAGTACTCATCTAATGCACAGGTAAAACTCAAATAAAATATCTAACCAGAAAGTTCAAATTAAGAACTCCGGTTTGCAAAAAGAACCAAATCAAACGAAGCAACGAAAGTCAAACTGCGAAATAAAACAGGCTTCGTTTTACTAATATGGACCTAAGTCAAATTTTACAGTAGCAAAAACTTGTTTGAGTTGATTATTCAGAAAGAGGGTTTCGAGTCAAAACTCTAGGCGCTTGAATCGCCTGATTCCGATAAACGAACGAAAAGTTATACTAGAACGAAAGTCGGATCAGAAATCGCGATCAGAAAAATTGCGGCATAAATCCGAGAAAAAAAAAACGACGAACAGCTTAACGAACGAACGTTCGTTATCTGAATCTAAACGATGAACGCGTTTGTCAAAACGAATGAACGGGCAAACGCTCGCTAATTAACCTAAACCAAAAAAAACCGATCTAATAAAAAACGGATCTAAAAAAACGAACGAAAACCGGCGAAAACCGAACGGTTTTCTAGGAAAAACCGGCGGTGGTGGGTCAACCTCGTCGGCTCGGCGGCGGACGGGGGGCGGCAAGGGCAGCGGATTGGCGGCGGCGGGCGGCGGGTGGTGGTGGGCGGTGGGGCTGCAGGCAGAGGCCCAGCTTATAAAGCCCGCCCCAGGCGATGTCCCGCTCGGTCTGGCCCAAGGTCGGTTCAATTTTTAAAAAATTACGCAGAAAAACTAACGAAAGAAATACTAAGCGGACTTCAAAAATCCGAAATAAATTGTCCGGGCTTCTAAAATCAAGCGGACAAGATGAACATTTATTTGGGGCCTAAATGCAATTTTGAAAACACGTATTTTCCTAAATTCAAATAAAATAGCGAAAAACTCCAAATAAAAATCTTATTTGATTTTTTATTAAATCTTCATTATTCCTTTATTTTGGGAAAGTCATTTTATTCCTCTCTCATATTTTGACAATAGAAATAATTGAAGATAAAATAAATAAAATCAAATGACCCTATTTTCAAAATTTGAGAAAACTCAAATATGAAAATAACGAAATCTCCAACTCTCTCCGTGGTTCCTTGAGTTGCGTGAAATTTCTAGGATCGAGCCAAAATGCAATAAAATATGATATGCAAGTGATGATCTATGTATAACATTCCAAATTGAAAATTTGGGATGTTACAGAATAATATGTTGACTAATGAACATAATTGGACACTTCCTGAACCAACTCCTAAGCCAACTCCGGAGAAAAGGGGTATTCTATTTCTCAGTCCTGAAGATATGCAAGAGGCAAAGAAATCTATGAAAGAAAAAGGTATTAAAGCTGAAGATGTTAAGAATTTACCTCCTATTGAAAAAATACATGGTCTTAATTTGCCGCCTGTTGAAGAAATACATGGTCTTGATAACCCGACACAGGTAGTAAAGGTAAATTCTCTATAGATTTGATGAAGGTGATATTCCTCGTTATAAGTCTGCTAGCCCATGCTTAGATGAGTTTGATAATTTTATTTTCAAACAAGAAAACTTCAATGCTTATGTTGGTAGACAATTGAAACGTAATGCTTATATGATTGAACACTTGAGTGATTATATGGCTAGCGTTAAAGGTGAACTTAAACTCATTAGTAAACATGCTTCTATGGTTACCACTCAAGTAGAACAAGTGCTTAAAGCTCAAAATGATTTCCTCAATGAATTATATAACAAGAAGAATGATTATGCTGTTAGAGTTATGACTAGAGGGGTTAAAATGACTCAGGAACCTTTGTATCCTGAAGGCCACCCTAAGAGAATTGAGCAAGATTCTCAGAGAACTAATGTTGATGCACCTAGTCCTTCCAAAAAGAAGAAAAAGAAAAATGATAGGACTTTGCATGCTTCTAGTGAACCTGTTGTAGACACACCTGAGAATCCCAATGATATTTCTATTTCTGATGCTGAAACACAATCTGGTGATGAACATGAACCTAGTGATAATGTCAATAATGATGTTCGTGTTGATGATCAACCTAGCAATGACAATGATGTAGAGATTGAACCTACTTTTGATCTTGATAACCACAATCAAAGAATCAACGTTTTGATAAGAGAGACTTCGTTGCTAGGAAGCACGCTAAAGAAAGAGAACCATGGGTTCAGAAGCCCATGCCTTTTCCTCCCAAACCATCCAAGAAAAAGGATGATGAGAATTTTGAGCGCTTCGCTGAAATGATTAGACATATCTTCTTGCGTATGCGTTTTACTGATATGCTTAAAATGAATCCTTATGCTAAGTATATGAAGGATATTATTACAAATAAGAGAAAGATACCAGAAGCTGAAATTTCCACCATGCTTGCTAATTATACTTTTGAGGGTGGAATACCTAATAAACTAGGAGATCCGGGAGTACCAACTATATCATGCTCCATTAAAAGAAACTATGTTAGAACTGCTTTATGTGATCTTGGAGCCGGTGTTAGTGTTATGCCTCTCTCTTTATATCGTAGACTTGATTTGAATAAGTTGACACCTACTGAAATATCTTTGCAAATGGCTGATAAATCAACTGCTATACCTGTCGGTATTTGTGAGGATGTGCCTATTATGGTTGCAAACGTTATTATTTTAACGAACTTTGTTATTCTTGATATTCCCGAGGACGATAGTATGTCGATTATCCTTGGTAGACCCTTTTTGAATACTGCAGGGGCTGTTATTGATTGCAACAAAGGCAATGTCACTTTTTATGTTAATGGTAATGAGCATACGGTACACTTTCCAAGGAAACAACCTCAAGTCCACAGTATCAATTCTATTGGAAAATTTTCATCGATTACTATTGGAGGTTTTGAATTTCCTCTTCCTACTGTCAAGAAGAGGTATGATATTCTTATTGTTGGGGATGTGCATATCCCCGTTGAGGTAACATAGTGTTATTCGAAATTTCTCCGGTTCCATGTTATTCGGAATGAGTTTGTTAACAAGACTTGATCAACCTTGTTAGTGGATTCCTTTTGATGAGCATAAGATGGATGAAGTTAGAAAGCACAAACTTCTGTACCCTCCTTTTACTTTCTGTTATTTAGATTAAATAAAGCAAAAATAGTATTTTCTGTCTGTTTTCTGAATTATCCGTGCAATAAAAAAATACCCCAAAAATAAAAGTTCTCCAAATACCCTGAAAATAAAATATGATTTTTTCTGAAATATTTGAGAATATCTGGCACTGAGAACACATCTGGGGGAGCAAGCACCTGGCCACGAGGGTCCAAGGCGCGCCCCTACCTCGTGGGCCCCTGGTGGCCCCCTCCACTTATTCCAGCCACCACACACTCCTTCTTCCTCCCGAAAAATTTCCATCCAGCTCAAGCACGAGTTCTAGCTCATCTTGCTGCAATTTTCGATCTCCTTGCTCAAAGCTCCACTCACAAAACTGCTTTGGGGGATTGTTCTTCGGTATGTGACCCCTCCAATGGTCCAATTAGTTTTTCTTCTAGTGCTTTATTCATTGCAAATTTTTGCTGCCTAGGTGACCATGTTCTTGAGCTTGCATGTCGAATTTATATGGTCCCAAGTAGTTCTAATGCATGATATAGTCTCTAGGCACTTGTGGGAGTAGTTGTTATCAATTTTGTTGAGTTTGGTTCACTTTTATTTTGAGTTACTGAAAATTTCAGAAATTTTCAGAAAATGATGAAGAGATATTGAGGGGCTCTTCGAGTTGAAGCTCGAAGGATAAACAAAGTGAAGAGGATAAGAGGCCCAAATATAATATTCCTCGCACCATGAAGGTTCGGCCGTGTGAATGGCCTTGTGCTGATTTCTTGAGAGCAGCCGGGATCCATGATGATTTTTATTCTTTGGCTGAGAATGCGGGCCTCGCCGACTTCCTCCGCGACCAGCTCGAACAGTATCTCCTCCTCACTAATATTTTCGTGCAAAATTTTCATTTCCATGCTAGGAGATCACCACCTTCGGTGGATTTTTATTTATATGATGAGTATAAGGAGATGTCCCTTTTTAATTTCTGCTGGGTCTGTAAGATACCCTTTACAGGCAGCATAGAGGAACCACATCGTAATGATGTGGAAGGGTTTATTGATATGATTGTTGTAGGGGAAACGAGGAAAGTTTCTAATGCAAGAATTACTAGCATACATTTTCCGGTTCTGCGTTACTTTGCGATATTTGCTAGTAGATGTTTAATTGGTCGCGGAAACTGTGGAACCTTAGTGCCCCTGATATTGTTATTTTGGGCCATGCCTTGTTTCGTGATAACACTTTTAGTCTAGGCGCTATTGTTGCCAAGCGGTTAAATCTGAACTACATAAAGGGTCCCATCTTGGGAGGTATCTTCGCCTCGCGCCTCGCTGCACACTTTAACATACCTATTAGGCATTATGAGAAAGAATAAAAGTTGTTGCCTCCTGTTTTTCTAGACTGTAAGAGTATGGTAGCACATGATTTTATTGTTAAGAATAAGAAAAGATGCTTAACTACAAACTGCTATTTGATAAAAATCACCCTGAGACTATTACTTTGCCTGCTCCTTGTTTGTTTGACTTATCTTCAGGCAAGTATCTTGTTCTGTCGGAGGCATTTCATGCCTACCAGAACCCCACACCAGCTACAGAGCCAGAGCCGGAGCCACAACCTGATCCTCACTGTCAGTCTGTTTACCAATG
Source organism: Aegilops longissima (assembly GCA_021605205.1). Taxonomy (NCBI): domain Eukaryota; kingdom Viridiplantae; phylum Streptophyta; class Magnoliopsida; order Poales; family Poaceae; genus Aegilops; species Aegilops longissima. The sequence continues at coordinate 474,000,872 of CM038676.1, forward strand.
GGATCCGGAGGAGATTGCCAACCAGTGGCACCCCGAGGCTCCTTCTCAGTACGACCCCAACTACAACTTTGATCCATGGGCATAGACCAACTTAGGCCAAAAGCCTAAGCTTGGGGGAGTATGTATTTCTCACCGACATTACATTCATGTTCACACACTCATTCTAGTTGTCAGTGCTCATACTTTTTCACTGTAATATCCATGCTAGTTATTTTATTTTTCTCGCTTTCTTCTTGTGTGTTTGAATAACCTTAATAAAAACAAAAAAATAGTTGTAGCTTTTAGGTAATTTACTTTTCTTGCCTGTAGTAGTAATTAAAAGAAATCCCAAAAAGATTTCTTGTTCTTCTTTTGCTTGTTGGGAGCTTTCCCGTGTAAATAGTTTTATTTCTTTTATTGTTCTTTGGGGGCCGAGAGGAGAAGACCATAATAAAAATGTTGAAGTGGCTCTTATATGTATTATTGTTGATTTAACAAAGAGCCCATATTATCTTGTCTTCTCCTCTATGTCAGATGCCTGCAGATTCCAGCTTAGCCCAATGCACGTGCACTATTATTATTATTCACATCGTTCGGTCGTGCAAGTGAAAGGCAATAATGACGATATATGATGGACCGATTGAGATGAGAAAAGCTGGTATGAACTCAACCTCTCTTGTTTTTGTAAATATGATTAGTTCATCATTCCTGATTCAGCCTATTATGAATGAAACATGTTTGCAATGACAATTAGAGATTATAGTTGCTTATGTCATGCTTAATTAGCTAGGAGTTTATAATGGTTTACCTTGCGTGCCAACATGCTATTAAAATGGTTGTGATGTGGTATGATAGGGTGGTATCCTCCTTTGAACGATTCGAGTGACTTGACTTGGCACATGTTCACGCATGTAGTTGAAACAAAATCAACATAGCCTTCACGATATTTATGTTCATGGTGGATTATATCCTACTCATGCTTGCACTCAATGTTCATTAATTTTAATGAATGTTCATGATTGTTATCGCTCCCTAGTTGGTCGCTTTTCAGTTTTTTTCTAGCCTTCACTTGTACTAAGCGGGAATACTGCTTGTGCATTCACTTCAATAAACCCCAAAGTTATTCCATATGAGTCCACCATACCTTCCTATATGCGATATCTACCTGCCGTTCCAAGTAAATTTGTATGTGCCAAACTCTAAACCTTCAAATGAAATTCTGTTTTGCATGCTCGAATAGCTCATGTATCAACTAGGGATGTTTGTAACTTCCATGCTAGGCGGATTATTCTCAAGAGGAGTGGACTCCGCTCCTCACTCACGAGAAAATGGCTGGTCAACGGGATGCCCAGTCCCATGCTCTAAGCAAATCAAATCGAAATAATTGCAAACAAAACTCCCCCTGGGCTGTTGCTAGTTGGATGCACTCGTTGTTTCGAGCCAGCCATGGATTGATGCTTGTTGGTGGTGGGGGAGTATAAACTTTACCATTCTGTTTGGGAACCGCCTATAATGTGTGTAGCATGGAAGATATCGAGATCTCTCGGTTGCTATGTTGACGATGAAAGTACGCCGCTCAAAATATTATTCATCTCTCCTTTAAAATCAAGCTCTGGCACCTCTACAAATCCCTGCTTCCCTTTGCGAAGGGCCTATCTATTTACTTTTATGTCGAGTCATCACCCTCTTATTAAAAGGCACCAGCTGGAGAGCACCGCTGTCATTTGCATGCATTACTATTAATTTATATTGAGTATGACTATGACTAGATCTCTTTTACCATGAATTACAATGTTTAGTCAATCCTTGATCTTCAGAGGTGCTCTGCATTTATGTTTTGTGATCTCAGAAAGGGCTAGCGAGATACCATTTTGTTATATCATATTACGATTGTTTTGAGAAAGTGTTGTCATCCAAGATTTATTATTATTGCTCGCTAGTTGATTATGCCATTGAACGAGTAAACATGAGACCTAAATGTTATTGTGAATATGGTTAGTTCAAAATCTTTCCTGAAAACTTGAATGCTGGCTTTACATATTTACAACAACAAGAGCAAACCGAGTTTGTAAAAGTATTTCTTTATCACTTTCAGTTTGCCAACTGAATTGCTTGAGGACAAGGAAAAGTTTAAGCTTGGGGGAGTTGATACGTCTCCATCGTATCTACTTTTCCAAACACTTTTGCCCTTGTTTGGGCCTCTAACTTGCATGATTTGAATGGAACTAACCCGGACTGATTTTCAGCAGAATTGCCATGGTGTTATTTTTGTGTAGAAATAAAAGTTGTCGGAATGACCTGAAACTTCACGGAGAATATTTTTGGAATTAATAAAAAATACTGGCGAAAGAATCAAGGCCAGGGGGCCCACACCCTGTCCACGAGGGTGGGGGCGCGCCTACCCCCCTGGGCGCGCCCGCCTGCCTCGTGGGCCCCCTGGTCCTCCACCGACCTCAACTCCAACTCTATATATTCATGTTCGGGGAGAAAAAAATCAGAGAGAAGGATTCATCGCGTTTTACGATACGGAGCCGCCGCCAAGCCCTAATCTCTCTCGGGAGGGCTGATCTGGAGTCCGTTCGGGGCTCTGGAGAGGGGAATCCGTCGCCATCGTCATCATCAATCTTCCTCCATCACCAATTTCATGATGCTCACCGCCGTGCGTGAGTAATTCCATCGTAGGCTTGCTGGACGGTGATGGGTTGGATGAGATTTACCATGTAATCGAGTTAGTTTTGTTAGGGTTTGATCCTAGTATCCACTATGTTACGAGATTGATGTTGCTATGACTTTGCTATGCTTAATGCTTGTCACTAGGGCCCGAGTGCCATGATTTCAGATCTGAACCTATTATGTTTCCATGAATATGTGTGAGTTCTTGATCCTATCTTGCAAGTCTATAGTCACCTATTATGTGTTATGATCCGTTAACCCTGAAGTGAAAATAATCGAGATACTTAACAGTGATGACCGTAGTTTGAGGAGTTCATGTATTCACTAAGTGTTAATGCTTTGGTCCGGTACTCTATTAAAAGGAGGCCTTAATATCCCTTAGTTTCCAATAGGACCCCGCTGCCACGAGAGGGTAGGACAAAAAGATGTAATGCAAGTTCTTTTCCATAAGCACGTATGACTATATTCGGAATACATGCCTACATTACATTGATGAATTGGAGCTAGTTCTGTGTCATCGTATGTTATAACTATTGCATGAGGAATCGCATCCGGCATAATTCTCCATCACCGATCCAATGCCTACGAGCTTTTCACATATTGTTCCCCGCTTAGTTACTTTTCCATTGCCATTGTTACAATTACTACAAAACTATCACTGTTACTTTTGTCACTGTTACCGTTACTTCCATACTACTTTGCTACTAAATACTTTGCTGCAGATACTAAGTTATCCAGGTGTGGTTGAATTGACAACTCAGATGCTAATACTTCATAATATTCTTTGGCTCCCCATGTGTCGAATCAATAAATTTGGGTTGAATCCTCTACGCTCGAAAACTATTGCGATCCCCTATATTTGTGGGTTATCACTGCTTCGAAAGCAGCGAATGAAGGAGTCTGGATGAAGGAGTTCATATCTGTTCTAGGTTTAATACCTAGTGCATCGGGTCCAATGAAAATCTTTTGTGACAATACTGGAGCAATTGCCTTGGCGAAGGAATCCAGATTTCACAAAAGAACAAAACACATCATGAGACGCTTCAACTCCGTCTGTGATCAAGTCAAGGAGGGAGACATAGAGATTTAAAAATACATTCGGATCTTAATGTGGCAGACCCGTTGACTAAGCCTCTTGCACGAGCAAAACATGATCGGCACCAAGACTCCATGGGCGTTAGAATCATCACAATGTAATCTAGATTATTGACTCTAGTGCAAGTGGGAGACTGAAGGAAATATGCCCTAGAGGCAATATTAAAGTTTTTATTTTATATTTCCTTATATCATGATAAATGTTTATTATTCATGCTAGAATTGTATTAACCAGAAACTTGATACATGTGTGAATACATAGACAAAACATTGTGTCCCCAGTAAGCCTCTACTAGACTAGCTCGTTAATCAAAGATGGTTAAGTTTCCTAACCATAGACATGTGTTGTCATTTGATGAATGGGATCACATCATTAGGAGAATGATGTGATGGACATGACCCATCCGTTAGCTTAGCATATTGATCGTTCAGTTTTATGTTATAGCTTTCTTCAATGTCATATACATATTCCATTGACTATGAGATTATGCAACTCCCGAATAGCAGAGGAATACCTTGTGTGCTATCAAATGTCACAATGTAACTGGGTGATTAGAAAGATGCTCTACAAGTATCTCTGAAGGTGTTTGTTAGGTTGGCATAGATCGAGATTAGGATTTGTCACTCCGAGTATCGGAGAGGTGTCTCTGGGCCCTCTCGGTAATACACATCATAATAAGCCTTGCAAGCAATGGGACTAATGAGTTCGTTGCGGGATGATGTATTATGGAACGAGTAAAGAGACTTGCCGGTAATGAGATTGAACTAGGTATGAAGATACCGACGATCGAATCTCGGGCAAGTAACATACCAATGACAAAGGGAATAACTTACGTTGTCATTACGGTATAATCGATAAAGATCTTCGTAGAATATGTAGGAACCAATATGAGCATCCAGGTTCCGCTATTGGTTATTGACTGGAGAGTGTCTCGGTCATGTCTACATAGTTCTCGAACCCGTAGGGTCCGCACGCTTAACGTTTCATGAAGATTTTATATTATATGAGTTATGTGATTTGGTGACCGAATGTTATTTGGAGTCTCGGATAAGATCACGGACATGACGAGGAGTCTCGAAATGGTCAAGATGTAAATATTCATATATAGGACGATGATATTCGGACGCCGGAAGTGTTCCGGGGGTACCGGGTACATATTGGGTCACCGGAAGGGGTTCCGGGCACCCCCCCCCCCCAGCAAACTATATGGGCCTAATGGGCCAAGAGGGGAAACGCAGCAGCCAGCAGGGGCTGTTGTGCCCCCATATGCTCCGCACCTGAGGGGAATGGAAACAGGGGAAGAGAGAAGGAAGGGGAGGGATTCGGCCTCCCCCTTCCTTCCCTCCTCCCTCCTCTTTCCTTCCCCTTCCGGTGGATATGGTAAGGGGGTGCGAATTGGACAAGGCCCCCAAGTAGGATTCCTCCTACTTGGGGCACCCCTTGGATGTTCCGCTCCCCCTCTCGACTATATATATGTGGGGAGGGGGCGCTTAGAACACACACCAACAATTGTTAGCCGTGTGCGGCGCCCCCTCCATAGTTTACACCTCCGGTCATATCTTTGTAGTGCTTAGGCGAAGCCCTGCGCGGATCACTTCACCATCACCGTCACCACGCCGTCGTGCTAACGGAACTCTCCCTCGACACTTTGCTAGATCAAGAGTTTGAGGGACGTCATCGAGCTGGACATGTGCAGAACTCGGAGTCGTACGTTCAGTGCTTGATCGGTCGGAACGAGAAGAAGTTCGACTACATCAACCGCGTTGTCAAACGTTTCCGCTTTCGGTCTACGAGGGTACGTGGACACACACTCTCCCTCTCGTTGCTATGCATCTCCTAGATAGATCTTGCGTGAGCGTAGGAATTTTTTTGAAATTGCATGCTATGTTTCCCAACAGGGGGGCGGAAAGAACTGCTCGCCGGCCAACGAGAGGCGGCAAAGAGCGCTCTCCATGTACGAGCTTGGGCATAGTAATCCAGCACCATGCGTCATGGAAAAGGGACATAGAGGCTGCGAGGTTAGAGGAGAGGTAGAGGGAGGAGAGAGGAAGAGGAGGAGATGTAGAAGAAGAGGAGACGGGCGCGTAGCTTCTCACCGGTGTGGCGGCGGCAGGAGCATGGTGGGTGCTCAGGATCCAGACGCGGAGAAGAACAAGTACAGGAAAAGATAAGGGTGTGATGTTATGAACTTTTCTGGAGACAATGAGATAAGGCTTGGGCCCAGAGGACACGTGGCCAGCGTAGAAGGCGGCGGAGGAAACACACTGATCCGTCGGTTGAACACAAGCTTTTCCCTAAATTTTTCTGGTGTTTCTAGATGTTTTTTGCAATATGTGCGGCTGTACATCGCCTGAACAGGAGCCGCGCGGCCGCCGGCCGGTTTTACATTTTCATTTTGGACCATCTGTTGGAGTTGTTGTTTTACATCTTCGTTTTGGACCATCTGTTGGAGTTGCCTCTTTTTTAGAGATGTAAAATACACTTTTTGGTGATGTAAAATTTTACATCGCCGAAATATGGACCATCTATTGAAGATGCTCTAAGGGACATCGCCCGTAGCCACATAGCTCCAACCAAAAAACTGAACCTAACAAGAACATGAACATGATCCCTCCCGCCGACGGGGGACCGAGGTCCTCCACACCTCCATGGCCCAGAAGCCAACGGAGATGGGGGCGGACCGGTGGCGGCACCGACGAGAGGAAACGGAAAACTTGAAATCGTTTCTTGTGGAGGAGTAAAGAGGGGCAACCTATTTGGGTTCAGAGTTATATCACTTTCAATCTTTCTTTCAAAAGGAAAATCATAGAGGTTATACCTACTCCCTCCGTCCCGGATTAAACGATAAGTAATTCGGAACGGAGCGACAAGTAATTTGGAACAGAGGAAGTAATTTTCAATTCGCCGAAGAAATTTTAAAGAAGCACTCTGCGGAATCAGCTGATGGCTCGTGCAACCACAGGTGTCATAAGTGCTGACGGGCGTATCCAGCAACTCAGTTCCATTAGACGGAGCCACATGTACGACCAATGTCCCTTTCCGACGGCACACGCGCTCGCTCGCCGACCAGAGACCGGCGGCGTACGGGCACGACGCACCGGGGTGTAATTAGGCCAGTTTCGTGTAGAAGACACGCACGGTCCACGGCCTCATCCTCATCCCTCTTTCTTCACGTAACGCACGCAAACGTGCCCCATTGACCACCCCCTCACTCTCTCTCTCTCTCCACGAGCGGTGCGGTGGCACCCGCACGCACGCGCGCGGTCGCCGCGACCTCGATCGTGAAATTCTGCAGCAAAAGTCCAAGGCCCGAAGCTAGCGTCACGTACGCAATGTGCGCGCGGTTACGCTGCGCACACGCACGTACTTACGTGCGTTCACTGGTTCATGCACGTGCTGCATAGTTCTGGACTTTTGATAATCATATATCTACGAAGCTTTAAAAAACTTTAAAAAAAAAAGAAATTTCAATCTATTCATCAACTTTCAAGATAGTACAAAGAACATCAAAAATAAGAATTGTATTCAGATCCGTAGACCATTTAGCGACGACTACAAGCTCTCGAGCGAGCCGAAGGCATGCCGTCGTCATTGCTCCTCCGGTCCTCCCTCATCGAAGCCTGGCAAATATTGTTGTAGTAAACAGCCAGGAACTCGTTGTGCTAATGCATCATAGGACCAGGGCACCAGAACAGCAAACGCCGCCCATGAAGAGAAGTTTAGATTGGAAAGATCCAACCTGCAGACACATAGACGTAGACGAACAAAGACCGGATCCAAACGGATCCAATGAAGACAAATGCCGATGGGATCCCACGAGATCTGCCGAAGATACACCTCCACACGTTCTTCGTCGACGCTTGAAACATCGTTGGGACGGGGGCTAGACGGGGAGGACTTTATTCCATCTTCAAGAAGCCACCTCCGCCTCGTTTTCCTGTGCATGGCCCAAACCCTAACAAAACTCTGAGAAACACCTAATTACGTAAGCCTCCCGCCAGGAACGGCCGAGATCCACCACGCCTCCATGATACAATGACCATAGGAAACCAGGCGGACCGTCGGCGGCGCCGGCGAGAGAAGGGGGGGTCAACCATCTCCTTAATAAACCTCTAAGAAACCAATGACCTGAGATAATATTTAACAATAATCATTAGTTTCACTAACCATGTTGTCATCACACCAAAATACCATTTAAAGATAAATGCACTTTCAATCTCCCTCTTTTGGGGGTATTGATGACAATAGGGTTAGAGCAAGGAAAAAAATATAAACGATAAATGAAGCCATGCAACTCTACGGATATAAGGAGCCCCCCTTGATGTTTGCATATGCCATGCAATGCTTTTATTCTCTAACGATGAATGAAGCCATGAAACTCTACCGCTGGTGTGCGTGGATTTTCATCCTATTGTCCATTGCCAGTACATGCGTCCTCATCAATGGCGTTCCTGACCCTCCAATTTGGCACTGCAGAGGGCTTCATGAGGGTGACCTGTTGTCGCCGATGCTCTTCGTGTTCGTCAGTAACGTCCTAAACTCGTTCCTTCAACGGGCCATTTCGTTGGGGATCCTCCAGTGGCTCACCCCTCGCCACATGGCCTCCAGTGTCTATCTCTACGCTAATTACATGGTGATATTTTGCCACCCAAACCCTCAAGACTTGAGTGCCATTCATGAGCTTCTCCAGATCTTTGGGATTGCCTCGGGTCTAGCGACGAACCTCTCCAAGGGTTCGACCACCCCCATCCGTTGCTGCCTCAATGACATCGAGGCCATTCGTGATGTGCTGCCATGCCCGGGCACTGAGTTCCACATCAAGACCTCGTCCTCCTGTCTCGATGCCTAAGCTGCCCTCGACCGCTCTACAATCAATGCTGGACTAACTCGAGAAGGAGCTCCCCACTTGGAAGGCAGGCCTCTTGAAAAAAGGTTGGGCATCTACTACTTTTTTGACATGTGTTTAGTCTCATCCCGGTGCGCACCTTGATGGCCATCTCCATGGATGCGACTACCCTCAAGCTTGCTTATCGTATCTACCGCGACTTCCTCTGGTTCGGGTGCAAGGATACCAACATAGGTTACTGCTCCATGAATTAGCAACGGGTGTGCCAACCGCTCCATATCAGAGGGCTCGACATCAGTGGCAGAGACAGGGGGACCAGCAGGGCCCTGCCCCCCCCTAAGATCACTGATTTGTTGGTAATTAGTAGATGAACAGTGTGCAATTTATACAAAAATACATGTAATAGTATTGTTTGGCCCCTGTTATGAAGAGTTTGAGTCATTTCGCCCCCCTGATCCATAATTCCTGGCTCCACCACTGCTCGACATCCATGATTTCCGTCGTATGGGCATCACCCTCCATGCCCGGTGGCTTTGGCTCCGACCCATCCCGTCCATGGCGCCATCTTCCACGCGTCAACCGCCTGACACGTTGGCAACGGAGAATCATGCCTTTTTAGAGGATCACGAGCTGTCCGGCCAATCGGTCACTAAGATTGCCCCGCTCTCCTCGAGTTGGTGTCGTGTCGACGTCGAAGATGCCACATCGTCGTTGAGGGGCTTCATCAGCGAGCTTGGATTCGCGACATCCACTACGCTCTTGGACTTGCTGCACCTGTCAAATACATGGAGCTTTGGCATCGGTTGCATCAACTTAAGCTCACGACATAGCCGAATCGCCCCTCTTGGAAGATCTGCGCCAGCGGTGCCTACATGACACGCTCCTGCTACGAGGCATTGTTCTTTGGGTCCGCTAGCCATTACTGATGGTAGCTAAATTGGCGCACTTGGGCTATCCTGCGATCAAAGTTCTTCACCTGGTTGGCACTACAAGATCGTTATTTTATGGTTGATTGCTTACTTTGTCGTGGCCTCCCGCGCACGCTCCACGCCGCGTTCTGTGCGACTAGTACCCTGGGACGATGAACCACTTGCTCGTGGACTATCCCTTCACCTGTCAGGTGTGGCACACGTGCTTGCCTGGTGCAAATCGATCTCTCACCGCCCGACGTCACCGTTGGTTTTCTGGGGTAGGCAACGTCTTACAACGTTTCCCCATCCGGCCATCGTAAGGTCCTCTCCACCATGATGATACTCTCTACATGGTGAATCTCGAAGCTCGCAATGCATGTGTCTTCACCTTTGAGTTGTTGTCTACCTCTAGTGTGACCCAGACTATCCGATCCGTGTCTTCACCTATGAGTTGTCGTCCACCCCTCGCTTGACCCTGACCCAGACTATCTGTGGCTAAACTGGTTAGTGTGCGCAAACCGAGGCAGCGTCCTGGATCCTGATCTTCTCCTATCAATAAAAGGACACATAAATCTTTTGTGTATTCGTGGAAAAATATCGCACGGGGAGAAAAACTATAAGTATACATATTCCCGTTCCAATGGTACCGATTACCATGCACATCTCCCAAACAAGACGAAGGTATGAAAAAAGCAACGTAAACAAAAAACCCATTTCCAAATCAATCGCATATACACAGCTTAGTTCAAATCCGTATACACCAAGACCAAGTACAGTACTCTGTGCGTCGCTCCTCGAACACACCGGGGCTCCCGCGTCTCATCGCCGCCGTCCGTGACTCCTTGTGCACTATTGATATCTTCCATCCAACGGCCACGAGTATCTCCTGCCGATATATTCCAGCCGGCGGCTCGCCCGAGTCACCCCGATCGATTTCCTCCCAGCCCCACTCAAACCACACACGTACAGCCACGGAGCCGGATCCTCAGAACGGCTTGCCCCAGTACATCAGGATGTCTTGGAGGAGCGGGTCGCCGGCGGGGAGCCCTGCCGCCGGGTTGACGCCCGGGGTGGCGGAGGCGAACGTGCGCTCCCACTCGGAGATCCTGGGCTGGCTCTGCACCTCCGGCCGTTCGCACGACGCCGTCAGCACGTGCTCCGAGCAGCTCGAGTCCGCGTGCGCCCGCGGCATGGAGTCCGACGGCCTCACCTCGTAGTACGCCGCCAGGTCCGAGAACGGCTGCGGCGCGTATGGCGGCAGCAGGGCCGGCTTCTGCTCCGGCGGCGAGCCCACGGCCGCGTGCCCGGGGCTCGCGCTCGCGGTCCGGTCACCGGCGCTCGGCCTCTCCGAGGCGCCTTTCTTGTTGTAGATCCGGCAAAGCACCCAGTCATCCAACTGCAACGCCGACACAAAGATCGATCGACATGTTCAGAACAAATTTCACAACCTTCAAAATCACAGTAGTAACATTCCAATATAAACCCATCATCATAAACTGATTGATCACGAACGAACTTTCATTCGTATATAATCGGAAGGTGATAGTGGTTGGATATTTTCGTCGGAAAATCATAAAAGGAGTCGCTATCGCGGCGCACAAAGCGCGGGAGATAATTGGCGGGCGGAAGAGATGACGCACGCCGGCATCTCCACCGTTCACACCGGCGAGAGAGCTGCCCGTGACAAGGATCGTAAACAATTAATTAAGCCCCACTTATCTTCCACGTACGATCGATACGTGACGATAACCAACTCCTTATCTAATCGTTCGACATGATGCCAAAGAGGACAAAGTTAGAGGGACTGATTGAAGATGATTCTCGCACAGTTCGAGCCACCTACTGTGCGCAGGTCAGAGGGTAGGGGGGAGCATAGTGCGTACCCTGAGGCTGTTCTTCTTGCGGGCGGAGCGGTCGACGTCGGCGAGGCGGTACTCGTGCATGATCCAGTTGGTCTTGTCGCCCTTGGGCGCCTTGCCGGCGTAGAAGACGAGCGCCTTCTTGATGGCCAGCGGCTTGGGCGTGCCCACCGGCTTGTCGGCGCCGGTGGCCTTCCAGTACCCCGTGCCGGCCGACCGGTTCGGACGCGATCCGTTCGGGTACTTGCGGTCGCGCGGGGAGAAGAAGTACCACTCCTTCTCGCCGTACAGCGCCATTCCTGCACGCACATGCACGCAGATGCAGAAACGATTAGATCATCCCGCCGCGTGAGCTACCTAGGCATGCATGCATGCATGCTGCGCCGGGGCATGGAGGACGTACTTGGGAGCTGCCATGGGTCGAACTTGTAGAGGTCGACCTCGGCGATGATGGGCACGGAGATGGGCAGGCCGGCGCACCGCCGGCAGAGGTAGTGCACCACCAGCTCCTCGTCCGTCGGGTGGAACCGGAACCCCGGTGGCAGCTGCAGATCCTGCTGCCCCTGCGTCGCCGCCGGTCCTCCGCCACCGCCGCTCATCTCCTCGATTCTTCTTCTCGCTCGATATGTAGAGCTAAGCTAGCTACTCGAATCCGACAGCTCCAAACCGCTGCGATAAACCAGATACCGATAAACAGAAATAGCTAGACTGGACGATCGAAGGGCTTCTTTCTGGTCCTGGAAGAGGCGGGGAGAGCATGAAACCATGCGCAGTGCGGCACGGGCGCCATATATAGGACGCGCGCGCGCGGGCGCGCCGAGGGGATGCCGCTCGTGGCGAGACGTGGAGGGCATCCAACGGTGGGGGCGCGGCTTTTGTCACTGCTTACGCCAGGGCGCTTGGACGCGCACGCGCGCGCGCGGCCGGGGCGCGGCCAGGAGCGGCGAGGCGGCAGGGTGGGGCCCGTTCCCGGTGCAACGGCGGCCCGATCACGTGGACAGGTGTTCCGTTTCGGGTTAGTTTGCGAGCCCCACGACGGAACATGCGCCCGTTGCCGGAGCGACACGTGGTGGAGGGGCTGCCAAAGTGGAAAGGTACGGATCCCATGGGTGTCAGTTGGAGCGTATGACTAGTTTAGGGTATATTTAGTTTTTTTAATTGTTTTTGGGGACTCTAGTGTAACTGCAGTATTGTTGTATACGGTTGTATAGGTCGTGCGCGGTCGTCTCTTCGGGGCCCCAAGGGCTGAGGCGCGTACATGCTGCTCGTCCTTTTTTTTTTTTTGAACTGGAAATACCAGAATATATTGCATAATACAGTGTGGCACATCGCCAGCCACCGCAACATTTACAAAGTTTGGAAACACACCTAGCCAGTGTTAAAATAGGTTCAGCGTGTTATATACCCGTACCCTGTACATATGTAATTGTATGCTGGTTATTATATATATAGAAAGATGTGGAGAGGCTTTGCCCCACGGAAAACTCTAAACCCTATTTTCTAACTTGGTATTAGAGCCTACCCTAGCCGCCGCCGCTTCTCCTCCTGCCGCCGCCGCCGCAGTTTTCTCGCGACCGCCGCGATGTCCACCGTGCCGGCACCCGCGATGACCCCCTCCTCTGCGCTCACGCTCACCACCCCCTCCGCGCTCGTCCGTCGCCCGTCATCGCCCACCGCCACAAGGCCCCCCCCCCCGTCCTTCCGCCGATCGCGGTCTCGCTTGACCGCAGCAACTTCATGCTATGGAGGGCTCTTGCCCTCCCCAACTTCGCCGAAGTTCGCCTCCACGGCTTCCTCGACGGCTCGGCCACCGTGCCGGCGCCGACCGTGACGACAGGCACCGGCGAGGCCGCCCGCACCGTGTCCAACCCCGACTACGAGCAATGGTGGGAGCTGGATCAGAAGGTTCTCGGGCATCTCCTCGGTTCGATGAGCGTGGAGATCTCCGCGCGGCTCATTGGCTGCAGGTCAACCGCCGCCGCCTGGGCGGCCATGCACACCATTTTCGCCCGAGAAACGGTGGCCAAGCGGCGCAACCTCGGCGCCAGATTCAGTCTTCTTTGTGGCCTTGGGTATTTAAGCTCGGTGAACCTCTGCTAATGATGCCACGTCACCTTTATCATTATTACTAATCTCGCGTTAGTTCGAAACTGGTTCGAATTCAAATTCAAAATTAAGCAAACAATAAAAGTTTTCAAATATTAAAACTAAAATGTTGAGTGAGCCAAATAATGCATAGGTAATTATGGTGTTGAAACCACACTTTTAAAAAATGTTTAAATCCTCAAATGGAAATGAAACAACAGCTTAACCAATTTAATAAATGCCTTTTGTTAATTATAAAATGTTAAAATATTTTATCTAGTGGTTTAAACTCTAGCATCGGGGTATAATTAGTAATACTGATTTTGGTACAACTTTTATGTTTCTTTTAAAACTTAGATAAGATGGGACTAAAAATAAAACAAGAAAGGAGAAGATAAATAAAAAGAAAAGACTAAATAGAATTAAAACAAAACAAAGTATGAAAAGGCTCCCTCCACTACGCCGAATGGCGAGCCTTGCCACTGCCCGCCTGGCCGCCTGATCGCCCCGGCCCTATATGGCCCTCCCCCCCCTGGAACCCTAACCGACCCCCCACTCCTCCCAGACGATCCCTCCCCACTCCTCTCGTTTCTCCAGCCACGCCACGCCTCCCGATTCCCCACTCCTCGCTCTCTCCCACTCCCGATCCCTCTCGGATCGGGCAACCCTCAGCGCCCGCGCCTCTGCCTCCGGAGCTTTGCCGTTGCTAGGCACTCGCATGCCTAGCAACGACGCCCGCCCATGAGCCCATTGGCCGGTGCGCCGCCGATCGTGCCCGACCACCAGGCGGCGCCGAGACGAGGCGCGCGCCACGAGCCCTCACCGTCTTCGCCGGGATCGGCCACATACTCGTTCGCCGTCGCTTGAGCCACATCATTGGCGCCTTTGCGGAGCTCTTCGCCGTCGCGGGATCTCGCATCCCGTCCTCCTCCACAACGCGTCCACAAGCCACGCCGACCCCTTCTCAAGAACGCCGTGAGCCGCCCGTTCCCCCTCTTTCCCACGTTCACCGCGCGTCATTGCGCCTTTACACCGCACGAACACCACCGCCACGCACGGCCATTGCTGCCGCTTTATTGCGCCCACCGGCCTTCGCTCGTGTGCCCCCTCACTGCTGACCCTCGCCCGACCGCCGTGGTACGTTCCCGCACGCCCGCCACCACCTCCCCTCACCGGCGCTCGCTGCCGCGGCGACGCCCACAGCTCCTACGGTGCTCATGTGCGAGCACGCGTGCCTGCATACAGCATGTGCCTCTAACCACATGCCCTCGAGAAAAGAACGTAAAGAAAAGAAAATAATAGATAAAACAATAAATTAATTAACTAATTAATCAAATAGTTAATTAACTTAATTAGCTAATTAACTTCTAATTAGCCTAATGTGAGAATAATGAGAGGCCCCACTACTTAATTAGATTAATTAAAACGTTAGCAAAACATTGGTGAATAGAACTGTGACCTACAATGGGGTCCCACTGGTCCCATTGACCAGTCAAATGTTGACTGGGATTGCCCCAGTCAATGACAGGTGGGCCCCCTGTTGACCCAGATGACCAGTCAACTGGTCAACATTTTACATGCTGACTCAGCCCACGACCCCACTATCAACCTCACATTATGCTGTGTACACTTTTTGTGTGCACTTAGCATTTAGCTATTTAATTCTCGAATTAATATTAATTCCAGAATTATAGAAAAGGTATAAAACTTCTAAAATTAATATAAAATAAACCGTATCTCGGATGAAAATACTTTGTACATGAAAGTTGCTCAGAACAACGAGACGAATCCGGATACGCAGTCCGTTCGTCCGCCACACACCCCTAACCTATCGAACTCGCAAATTTCCCCTCCGGCTCCTCGCGAAAAACACGAAACACCGGGATATTTTCCGGATGTTTTCCCCTTAACGGTATCACCTCATACCACGTTAGAACACGCCTAGCATCGTTACTTGTCTTGTCATGCATCGATATGCATCTGTTTACATGGTATTCATTGTTTCTTCCCCTCTTCTCTCCGGTAGACTACGAGACCGGACGCTGCTGCTGCCCGGTTCGACTACGGAGTTGACGACCCCTCTCTCTTGCGAGCAACCAGGCAAGCCCCCCTTGATCACGGATATCGCCTATTCTACTCTATCTGCTTGCATTAGAGTAGTGTAGCATATTCTTGCTTTGGTTATACCTATCACGATGCATAGCTTTGTCCTTGTTACTATTGTTGTTACCTTTACGCAATCCTATATGCTTAGTATAGGATGCTAGTATTTTCATCTGTGGCCCTACATTCTTGTCCGTCGCTCTGCTATGCTATCGGGCCGTGATCACTTGGGAGGTGATCACGGGTATATACTATATACTTTATACATGATACATGTGGAGACTAAAGTCGGGTAATTTGGTGGAGCACCATGAGTGGATCTTTGTGGCGGGCGGCAGGGCAGGTTGAGACCGCCTAGGAGGCGAGGTGGGCCTGGCCTGTTCGGCGTTCGCGGATACTTAACACGCTTAACGAGATCTTGGTATTTGATCTGAGTCGGCTATGGGCCTATCGCACTAACCAACTCGTGGGAGAGATATGGGCACTCGGCGTCGTGGTATCGGCCGGCACTTCGTGGCGTTAGCGGCCCGAGCGCGTGCGTGCGGATTGGATCGAACGCCACTAGGCTAGGGTCTGCCGGCCGCCCACGCAACATCTTGTGTGTGCTCGAGGCGATGGGCCTGACCCTGCGCGCTTAGGTTTAGACCGGCGTCTTGACCTCTCTGTTGAGCCTAGGTGGGGCTGCGGCGTGTTGATCTTCAGCGGCGGGCATGACCCAGAAAGTGTGTCCGCCAAATGGGATCAAGCGTGTTGGGTTATGCGGTGCACCCTGCGGAAAGTTAATCTATTGAATAGCCGTGATCTTGTGAATGAGCGACTTGGAGTTGTACCTTGACCTTATGACAACTAGAACCGGATACTTAATAAAACACACCTTCCAAGTGCGGATACAACCCGGTGGTCGCTCTCTCTCGGGGTTACGAGGAGGGATCGCGGGTAGGATTATGCTATACGATGCTACTTGGAGGACTTCAACCTACCCTCTTCTACATTGCGGGGTGAAGGTGACGAGCGTAGTCTTTGATAAGACTAGCTATCCCCTCTTATTCGGCATTCTGCAGTTTAGTCCATTGATATGGCCCTTACACATATATCCATGCATATGTAGTGTAGCTCCTTGCTTGTAGTACTTTGGATGAGTACTCACGGTTGCCTGTTCCCCTTTTCCCCTATCTCTACTCGGTTGCGGCGACGCACGATGGAGCCAGGAGCGACGCCACCGTCGATGGCGACTACTACCCGGAGGTGCCTACTACTACGTGCAGCCCGGCGGCGGCGACTGAGAGTAGTTAGGAGGATCCAGCGGGAGGCCTGCGCCTCTTCGATCGGTATCCCGGTTTGTGCTAGCCTTCTTAAGGCAAACTTGTTTAACTTATGTCTGTACTCAGATATTGTTGCTTCCGCTGACTCGTCTATGATCGAGCACTTGTATTCGAGCCCTCGAGGCCCCTGGCTTGTATTATGATGCTTGTATGACTTATTTTATTTTTAGAGTTGTGTTGTGATATCTTCCCGTGAGTCCCTGATCTTGATCGTACACGTTTGCGTGTATGATTAGTGTACGATCGAATCAGGGGCGTCACAGCTGCGCAAGGAAGATCGTCCTGCCGGCGAGTATATGCAGAAGGTCAAGGCCCTCGCTGACTCGATGGCCGCCGCCGACTCTCCTCTTCGCGATGATGAGATCATCGACTACATGCTGACCGGGCTCGGCTCGGCGTTCAACCCCATCGCCGCCTCGATGAACTTCGTAGGCGTGCCAATCACGTTCCCCGCATTCTACTCCATCGTTCACCACTACGAGGCCCTTCAGCAGCAGCAGTCCGAGCACGAGGATTGGCAGTCCTCCGCCAACGCCGCGTCTCAACCGGTCTACCACAACACTTCCGGCCGAGCCTCCGATTTTGGCCGCCTGAGCGGCGGCCGCCCCTCCGCCGGTTCCCTCCCGCCCAGCTCGGGCGGCTATGGCAACAGCCAGGGCAACGCCTCTGGTCGTAACAACAACAACGGCGGCAATAGCCGCAATGGAGGAGGAAACGGAGGTGGCAACGGGGGTGGTCGCAACCGCCGCTGGCGCCCCCGGTGCCAGATATGCAAGAATTGGGGTCATGAGGCCGGCGACTGTCGCAGCCGCTATGATCATGACCACCGCGTCCACATCCTCCTCCCATGGGTCTCCGCACTGGATTCTGGACACCGGTGCGACAGACCACCTGACGAATGATCTTGATCGTCTGCACTTCCACGAGCGCTACGGCGGGAAGGATCAAGTGCAAGTGGCAAACGGTGCAGGTTTGTCTATTTCGCATATTGATAACCCACAAGTATAGGGGATCGCAACAGTTTTCGAGGGTAGAGTATTCAACCCAAATTTATTGATTCGACACAAGGGGAGCCAAAGAATATTCTCAAGTATTAGCAGCTGAGTTGTCAATTCAACCACACCTGGAAACTTAGTATCTGCAGCAAAGTGTTTAGTAGCAAAGTAATATGATAGTGGTGGTAACGGTAACAAAGTAAAGACAGCAAAAGTAATGTTTTTGGTATTTTTGTAGTGATGATAACAGTAGCAACGGAAAAGTAAATAAGCGTAAACCAGTATATGGAAAACTTCGAGGCACGGATCGATGATGGATAATTATGCGGATGTGGTTCATCATGTAACAGTTACAACATAGGGTGACCTGAACTAGCTCCAGTTCATCAATGTAATGTAGGCATGTATTCGAATATAGTCATACGTGCTTATGGAAAAGAACTTGCATGACATCTTTTGTCCTACCCTCCCGTGGCAGCGGGTCCTATTGGAAACTAAGGGATATTAAGGCCTCCTTTTAATAGAGAACGGAACAAAGCGGTAGCACATAGTGAATACATGAACTCCTCAAACTATGGTCATCACCGGAGTGGTCCCGATTATTGTCACTTGGGTTGTCGGAGCATAACACATAGTAGGTGACTATAGACTTGCAAGATAGGATCAAGAACACACATATATTCATGAAAACATAATAGGTTCAGATCTGAAATCATGGCACTCGGGCCCTAGTGACAAGCATTAAGCATAGCATCATAGCAACATCAATCTCAGAACATAGTGGATGCTAGGGATCAAACCCTAAAAAAACTAACTCGATTACATGATAAATCTCATCCAACCCATCACCGTCCAGCAAGCCTACAATGCAATTACTCACGCACGGCGGTGAGCATCATGAAATTGGTGATGGAGGATGGTTGATGATGACGACGGCGACGAATCCCCCTCTCCGGAGCCCCGAACGGACTCCAGATCAGCCCTCCCGAGAGAGATTAGGGCTTGGTGGCGGCTCCGTATCGTAAAACGCGATGAAACTTTCTCTCTGATTTTTTTATCCCCAAAATCCAATATATGGAGTTGGAGTTGGCGTCGGAGGGCCACCAATGGGCCCACGAGGTAGGGGGGCGCGCCCAGGGGGGAGGGGCGCGCCCCTCACCCTCGTGGACAGGGTGTGGGCCCCCTGGTCTTCATCTTTGGCGAGGATTTTTTATTATTTATTCTAAGATATTCCGTGGAGTTTCAGGTCATTCCGAGAACTTTTGTTTTCTGCACATAAAACAACACCATGGCAATTCTCACTGAAAACAACGTCCATCCGGGTTAGTTCCATTCAAATCATACAAGTTAGAGTCCAAAACAAGGGCAAAAGTGTTTGGAAAAGTAGATACGATGGAGACGTATCAACTCCCCCAAGCTTAAACCCTTGCTTGTCCTCAAGCAATTCAGTTGACAAACTGAAAGCGAAAAAGAAAAACTTTTACAAACTTTGTTTGCTCTTGTTGTTGTAAACATGAAAAGCCAGCATTCAAGTTTCAGCAATTATTATGAACTAACCATACTCACAATAACACGTAGGTCTCACAATTACTCATATCAATAATATAATCAGCTAGCGAGCCATAATAATAAAACTCGGATGACAACACTTTCTCAAAATAATCATAACATGATATAACAAAATGGTATCTCGCTAGCCCTTTCTGAGACCGCAAAACATAAATGCAGAGCACCTTTAAAGATCAAGGACTGACTAAACATTGTAATTCATGGTAAAAGAGATCCAGTCAAGTCGTACCCAATATAAACCAATCATAATGAATGCAAACGACAGTGTGCTCTCTAGCGGGTGCTTTTTAATAAGAAGGGTGATGACTCAACATAAAAGTAAATAGATAGGCCCTTCGCAGAGGGAAGCAGGGATTTGTAGAGGTGCCAGAGCTCGATTTTGAAATAGAGATAAATTATATTTTGAGCAACATACTTTCACTGTCAACGCAACAACTATGAGATGCCTGTATCTTCCATACTACATACATTATACGCAGTTCCCAAACAGAATAGTAAATGTTTATACTCCCCTCCTCCACAAGCATCAATCCATGGCTTGCTCGAAATAACGAGTGCCTCCAACATTCAACGGGTCCCAGGGGGAGTTTTGTTTAATTATTTCGATTTCATTTGATCTTTTTGGATCATGGGACTGGGCATCCCGATTACCGGCCCTTTCTCGTGAATAAGGAGCATAGTCCACTCCTCTTGAGAATAACCCACCTAGCATGGAAGATATAGGCAGCCATAGTTGCACATGAGCTGCTCGAGCATACAAAACACAATTTCATTTGAAGGTTTGGAGTTTGGCACATACAAATTTACTTGGAACGGCAGGTAGATACCGCATATAGGAAGGTATAGTGGACTCATATGGATCAACTTTGGGGTTTAAGGAGTTTGGATGCACAAGTAGTATTCCGCTTAGTGCGGTGAAGGCTAGCAAAAGGCTGGAAGCGACCAAGCGAGAGAGCGACAACAGTTGTAAACATGCATTAAAATTAATTTACACCGAATATAAGCATGAGTAGGATATAATCCACCATGAACACAAATATCATGAAGGCTATGTTGATTTGATTCAACTACATGCATGAACATGTGCCAAGTCGAGTCACTCAATTCATTTAAAGGAGGATACCATCCTATCATACCACATCATAATCATCTCAATAGCATGTTGGCACGCAAGGTAAACCATTATAACTCATAGCTAATCAAGCATGGCACAAGCAACTATAATCTCTAAATGTCATTGCAAATATGTTTACTTCATAATAGCTGAATCAGGAACGATGAATCATCATATTTACAAAAACAAGAGAGGTCGAGTTCATACCAGCTTTTCTCATCCCAATAAGTCCATCATATATCATTATTATGGCATTTCACTTGCACGACCGAACGGTGTGAATAATAATAAGAGTGCACGTGCATTGGACTAAGCTGGAATCTGCAAGCATTCAACTCAAGAGAGAAGACAAGTCATATGGGCTCTAAGTTAGATAAATAATAATGCATATGAGAGCCACTAAGCATTTTCAATATAGTCTTCTCGACCCCCAAAGAAAGGAAAAGAAAAATAAAAACTATTTACACGGGAAAGCTCCCAACAAGTAAAAGAAGAATAGGAAATATTTTTGGGTTTTCTTTTTAATTCTACTACAAGCAGGAAGAATAAACTACTACTAATTTTTTTGTTTTTTTCTTAAGGTTTATCAAACACACAAGAAGAAAGCAGGAAAAAGGAAAATAAACTAGCATGGATATTACAGTGAAAGAGTATGAGCACCGACATCTAGCAATGAGTGTGTGTGAGCATAAATGTAATGTCGGTGAGAAATACGTACTCCCCCAAGCTTAGGCTTTTGGCCTAAGTTGGTCTATTGCCAGGGATAGCATGGCGGATACCCGTAGGTGTAGATGGGGTCGTACTGCGATGAAGAATAGTTGGGATCATAATGTGATGAAGAGGACTCGATCGGCCCTTGTTGGCAATCGCCTCGGGATCCCAAGAATAAGCAGACATTCGTGGAGGCTCATCTTGTGGCTCCGGTTCCGGGGCCGGTGCAGGATTCCGATAGGCTTGAACAGCCGCCCACGGAACAATGTAAGTATCTGCAGACAAGTTAAACAAAGAGGGAGCAGGCAAAGTAGTAGTCTCAGGGTGATGTTTATCAAAGTACAATTTATATTTAAGTGCCCCTTCGCGATTCTTAACAAGAAAATCATGCGCTATCATACTCTTATAATCTAAATAAGCACGGGCCAGCGTTGTTTCTTCTTTCTCCTCATGCCTAATAGGTATCTCAAAATAGTCAGCTAGGCGCGAAGCATAAATGCCTCCAAAGATGGGGCCCTTAGTACGGTTCATACTTAACCGTCTAGCAACAATTCCACCCATACTAACAGAGTTATTGCGGTACAAAACATGGAACAAAATAATAATATCAGGAATACTAAGGTTCCCACAGTTCCCGCGTCCAATCAAGCAACGACTAGCAAATAAGGCAAAGTAGCATAAAACAGGAAAATGTATGCTAGTGATTCTTGCATCAGAAACCTTCCTGGTTTCTCCCACAGTGATGGTGTTAATAAAAGCTTCCACTTCATTACGGTGTGGTTCATCTAAGGTGCCCTCAAAAGGTATTTTGCAAACCTCGCAAAATTCAGCTAATGTCATCTCCTTAACAACGTCATATAAATGGAACTCTCTTTGTTGGAGGTGATTTCTTAGGGAAAAAGTAGAAGTTCTGCACAAAAGTATTTGTGAGTAAGAGATACTGATGACGTTGGTCGCGGAGGAAGTTGGTGAGGCGGGCGTTCTCAATCAATAGATAGAAATCCTCATAAATCCCGGCTCTCTTCAAGAAGTCATCGGAAGGCCATTCACACGGCCGAACCTCCGCGATACGAGGCAAATTAAATTTGGGCTTCTGTTCTTCTTCCTTTTGTTTCTTCTTAGAGCTTCGGCTCGACGAGCCCCTCAAAAGCCTCTTCATTATTTCTGAAATAATCTGAAATTTTTAGTAACTTCAAACAAAAGTGAACCAACTTCAATAAAACTGATAGCAACTACTCATACAAGTGCCTAGAGCATATATCAAGCATTAGAACTACTTGGAACCATATAAATTTGACATGCAAGCTCAAGAACATGGTCACCTATGCAGCACAAATTTGCAATGAATAAAGCACTAGAACAAAAACTAATTGGACCAATGGAGGAGTCACATACCAAGGAACAATGTCCCCAAGCAGTTTTATGAGAGGTGCTTTGAGCAAGGAGATCGAAAATCGCAGCAAAAGTTCTTTGGAACACGAGCTTGAGTTGGTTTTTCGGGTTTGTGTGAGGCAGAGGAAGAAGATGGGTGCAGGGGTAAGTGGAGGAGGCCACCGTGGGCCCACGAGGCAGGGGGCGTGCCCGGGGGTAGGGCGCCCTCCACCCTCGTGGCAGTGGCAGCTCCCCGTGGTAATTTTTGCACAATAAATCCTCAAATATTTCGAAAAAATCATATTCAATTGGCATGGCATTCGAGGACTTTTATTTTGGGATATTTTTATATTGCACGGATAAATCAGAAGCAGACAGAAAAATACTATTTTACTTTATTTCTACTAAGTAACAGAAAATATAAAGAGGGTACTGAAGGTTGTGCTTCTAGTTTCGTCCATCTCATGCTCATCAAAAAGAATCCACTAACAAGGTTGATCAAGTCTTGTTAACAAACTCATTCCGATTAACATGGAACCAGAGAAATTTCGAATAACACCATGTTACCTCAACGGGGATATGGACATCCCCAATAATAAGTATATCATCTTTCTTCTTAACAGTAGGGAGAGGAAATTCAAAACCTCCAAATATAATCGATGGAACCTTTCCAATAGAGTTGATACTATGAACTTGAGGTTGTTTCCTCAGAAAGTGTACCGTATGCTCATTACCATTAACATGAAAAGTGACATTGCCTTTGTTGCAATCAATAACAGCCCCTGCAGTATTAAGGAAAGGTCTTCCAAGAATAATAGACATACTATCATCCTCGGGAATATCAAGAATAACAAAGTCCGTTAAAATAGTAACGTTCGCAACTACAACAGGCACATCCTCACAAATACCGATAGGTATAGCAGTTGATTTATCAGCCAGTTGCAAAGATATTTCAGTAGGTGTCAACTTATTCAAGTCAAGTCTACGATATAAAGAGAGAGGCATAACACTAACACCGGCTCCAAGATCACATAAAGCAGTTTTAACATAATTTCTCTTAATGGAGCAAGGTATAGTAGGTAATCCTGGATCTCCAAGTTTCTTTGGTATTCCACCCTTAAAAGTATAATTAGCAAACATGGTGGAAATTTCAGCTTCTGGTATCTTTCTTTTATTAGTAATGATATCCTTCATATACTTAGCATAGGGATTTGTTTTGAGCACATCAGTTAATCGCATACGCAAAAAGATGGGTCTAATCATTTCAGCAAAGCGCTCAAAATCCTCATCATCCTTTTTCTTGGATGGTTTTGGAGGAAAAGGCATGGGTTTCTGAACCCATGATTCCCTTTCTTTACCATGTTTCCTAGCAACAAAGTCTCTTTTATCATAAAGTTGATTCTTTGATTGTGGGTTATCAAGATCAACAATAGGTTCAACTTCTACATCATTATCATTACTAGGTTGAGCATCATCATGAACATTATCATTAACATTATCACTAGGTTCATGTTCATTACAGATTGTGTTTCAGATCGACATAGAGATATCATTTGGATTATCAAAGTGGTTCAGCAATAGGTTCACTAGAAGTTTGCACAGTTCTATCATTTTTCTTTTTCTTCCTCTTAGAAGAACTAGGTACATCAACATTATTTCTCTGAGAATCTTGCTCGATTCTCTTAGGGTGGCCTTCAGGATACAAAGGTTCCTGAGTCATTCTACCCGTTCTAGTAGCCACTCTAACAGCATAATCATTTTTCTTACTATTCATTTCATCAAGCACTTCTTTCTGAGCTTTAAGTACTTGTTCTACTTGAGTGGTAACCATAGAAGCATGTTTGCTAACAAGTT
Organism: Aegilops longissima; assembly: GCA_021605205.1. Taxonomy (NCBI): domain Eukaryota; kingdom Viridiplantae; phylum Streptophyta; class Magnoliopsida; order Poales; family Poaceae; genus Aegilops; species Aegilops longissima. The sequence goes on from CM038676.1 coordinate 474,025,360, forward strand.
TAAGTTCACCTCTAATATTAGCCATATAATCACTCAAGCGTTTAATCATAAAGGTATTCTATTTTAATTGTCTACCAAAATAAGCATTAAAGTCATCTTGTTTAAACATAAAGTCATCAAACTCATCCAAGCACTGACGAGCAATTTTAGTAGGAGGGACTTCAGCTATATCATATCTATAGAGAGAATTTACCTTTACTACCGTGTCGGGATATCGGGAGGTTCTTGATAAATAAGTAATTGAGATCATATACTTCTTCAACAAAGTGTAAATTAAGACCATGTATTTCTTCAATAGGAGGTAAATTCTTAACATCTTCAGCTTTAATACCTTTTTCTTTCATAGATTTCTTTGCCTCTTGCATATCTTCGGGACTGAGAAATAGAACACCTCTCTTCTTCAGAGTTGGTTTAGGAATAGGCTCAGCAGTTGGCTCAGGAGGTGGCTCGGGAGTTGGCTTAGGAGGTGCCCAATTATTTTCATTTGTCAACATATTGTTCAATAAAATTTCAGCTTCATCCGGCGTTCTTTCCCTGAAAAGAGAACCAGCACAACTATCCAGGTAATCTCTGGAAGCATCGGTTAGTCCATTATAAAAGATATCAAGTATTTCAGGTTTCTTAAGAGGATGATCAGGCAAAGCATTAAGTAACTTGAGAAGCCTCCCCCAAGCTTGTGGGAGACTCTCTTCTTCAATTTGCACAAAATTATATATATCCCTCAAAGCAGCTTGTTTCTTATGAGCGGGGAAATATTTAGCAGAGAAGTAATAAATCTGAAGGAAATATGCCCTAGAGGCAATAATAAAGTTATTATTTATTTCCTTATTTCATGATAAATGTTTATTATTCATGCTAGAATTGTATTAACCGGAAACATAATACATGTGTGAATATATAGGCAAACAGTATGTCACTAGTATGCCTCTACTTGACTAGCTTGTTAATCAAAGATGGTTATGTTTCCTAACCATGAACAAGGAGTTGTTATTTGATTAACAAGGTCACATCATTAGTTGAATGATCTGATTGACATGACCCATTCCGTTAGCTTAACACTTGATCGTTTAGTATGTTAATGCTTTCTTCATGACCCATACATGTTCCTATAACTATGAGATTATGCAACTCCTGTTTACGGAGGAACACTTTGGTACTACCAAACGTCACAACGAATGGGTGATTATAAAGGAGTACTACAGGTGTCTCCAAAGGTACTTGTTGGGTTGGCGTATTTGAGATTAGGTTTTGTCACTCCGATTGTCGGAGAGGTATCTCTAGGCCTTCTCGGTAATACACATCACATAAGCCTTGCAAGCATTGCAACTAATGAGTTAGTTGTGAGATGATGTATTACGGAACGAGTAAAGAGACTTACGTAACGAGATTGAACTAGGTATTGGATACCGACGATCGAATCTCGGGTAAGTAACATACCGATGACAAAAGGAACAACGTATGTAGTTATGCGGTTTGACCGATAAAGATCTTCGTAGAATATGTAGGAACCAATATGGGCATCCAGGTTCCGCTATTGGTTATTGACCGAGAATGGTTCTAGGTCATGTCTACATAGTTCTCGAACCCGTAGGGTCCGCACGCTTAAGGTTTCGATGAGTTATATTATGAGTTTATGAGTTTTGATGTACCGAAGGAGTTCGAGTCCCGGATGAGATCGGGGACATGCGAGGAGTCTCGAAATGGTCGAGACGTAAAGATCGATATATTGGACGACTATATTGGTTCGGAAAGGTTCCGAGTGATTCGGTATTTTGAGTACCGAGAGTTACGGGAATTCGTATTGGGCCTTAATGGGCCATACGGGAAAGGAGAAAAGGGCCAAAAGGGTGGCCGCCGCCCTCCCTTGGACTAGTCCGAATTGGACTAGGGAGGGGCCCCTTCCTTCCTTTCTCTTTTCCTTCCCTTACTTGTCTCCTACTCCCAATACATGGAAGGACTCCTAGTTGGACTAGGAAAGGGAATCCTACTCCGGTGGGAGTAGGACTCCCCATGGCGCGCCCTACTAGGGCCGGCCTCCTCCTCCCTCCCTCCTTTATATCTGGGGGCAGGGGGCACCCAGGACACACAAGTTGATCTACGGATCTTGCCTTAGCCGTGTGCGGTGCCCCTTCCACCATATTCCACCCGGTCATATCGTCATGAGCTTAGGAGAAGCCCTGCGCCGGAGAAGTCATATCGTCGCGGAGCTTAGGCGAAGCCCTGCGTCGGTGGAGCATCAACATCGTCACTGCGCCGTCGTCTTGTGGAACTCATCCCCGACACTTTGCTGGATCGGAGTCCGGGATCGTCATCGAGCTGAGCGTGTGCAGAACTCGGAGGTGCCGACGTTCGGTGCTTGGATCGGTCGGATCGTGGAGACGTCGACTACATCAACAGCGTTGTCATAACGCTTCCGCTTTCGGTCTCGAGGGTACGTGGACGGACACTCTCCCTCTCGTTGCTATGCCATCACCATGGTCTTGCGTGATCGTAGGAAAATTTTTGAAATTACTACGTTCCCCAACAAGTGGTATCGAGCCTGGTTTTATGCGTTGATGTCATGTGCACGAGTAGAACACAAGTGAGTTGTGGACGATACAAGTCATCCGCCTACCAGCATGTCATACTTTGGTTCAGCGGTATTGTGAGATGAAGCGGCCGGACCGACATTACGCCAGACGCTTACGCGAGACTGGTTTCACCGCCCGAGCACTCGTTGCTTAAAGGTGACCGGCGGTGTCTGTCTCTCTCACTTTAGTTGAATCGAGTGCATACGCCCGGTCCTTGAGAAGGTTAAAACAGAGTCTATTTGACGAAATATCGTTGTGGTTTTGATGCGAGGTAAGAACGGTTCTTGCTCAGCCCGTAGCAGCCACGTAAAACTTACAACAACAAAGTAGAGGACGTCTAACTTGTTTTTGCAGGGCATGTTGTGATGTGATATGGTCAAGACGTGATGCTATATTTTATTGTATGAGATGATCATGTTTTGTAACCGAAGTTATCGGCAATGGCAGGAGCCATATGGTTGTCGCTTTATTGTATGAAATGCAACGCCATGTAATTGCTTTACTTTATCACTAAGCAGTAGCGATAGTCGTAGAAGCAATAGTTGGCGAGACGACAACGATGCTACGATGGAGATCAAGGTGTCGCGCCGGTGGCGATGGTGATCATGGCGGTGCTTGGCGATGGAGATCACAAGCACAAGATGATGATGACCATATCATATCACTTATATTGATTGCATGTGATGTTTATCCTTTATGCATCTTATCTTGCTTTGATTGACGGTAGCATTATAAGATGATCTCTCACTAAAATTATCAAGAAGTGTTCTCCCGAGTATGCACCGTTGCAAAAGTTCTTCGTCTTTGAGACACCACGTGATGATCGGGTGTGATAGGCTCTACGTTCAAATACAACGGGTGCAAAACAGTTGTGCACGCGGAATACTCAGGTTAAACTTGACGAGCCTAGCATATAACAGATATGGCCTCGGAACACGGAGACCGAAAGGTCGAACGTGAATCATATAGTAGATATGATCAACATAGTGATGTTCACCATTGAAACTACTCCATCTCACGTGATGATCGGACATGGTTTAGTTGATTTGGATCACGTAATCACTTAGATGACTAGAGAGATGTCTATCTAAGTGGGAGTTCTTAAGTAATATGATTAATTGAACTTTAATTTATCATGAACTTAGTCCTGGTAGTATTTTGCAAATTATGTTGTAGATCAATAGCTCGCGTTGTTGCTTCCCTATGCTTTTATATGTTCCTAGAGAAAATTGTGTTGAAAGATGTTAGTAGCAATGATACGGATTTGATCCGTGATCCGAGGTTTATCCTCATTGCTGCCTGTAAGAATTATGCCCTTAATGCACCGCTAGGTGACGGACCTATTGCAGGAGCAGATGCGCACGTTATGAACGTTTGGCTAGCTCAATATGATGACTACTTGATAGTTTAGTGCACCATGCTTAACGGCTTAGAATCGGGACTTCAAAGACGTTTTGAACGTCATGGACCATATGAGATGTTCCAGAGTTGAAGTTAATATTTCAAGCAAATACCGAGTTGAGAGATATGAAGTCTCCAACAAGTTCTATAGCTAAAAGATGGAGGAGAATCGCTCAAACTAGTGAGCATGTGCTCAGATTATGCAGGTACTTCAATCGCTTGAATCAAGTGGGAGTTAATCTTCCGGATAAGATAGTGATTGACAGAATTCTCTAGTCACCATCACTAAGTTACTAGAACTTCGTGATGAACTATAGTATGCAAGGGATGACGACAAAGATTCCCGAGCTCTTCGTGATGTTGAAAATCGACGAAGGTAGAAATCAAGAAAGAGCATCAAGTGTTGATGATTGACAAGACCACTAGTTTCAAGAAAAGGGCAAAGGAAAGAAAGGGAACTTCAAGTAGAAAGACAAGTAAGTTGTCACTCTCGTGAAGAAGCCCAAAGCTGGACCATAGCCTGAAACGAGTGTTTACACTGCAAAGGAAATGGTCTTTGGAAGCGAAATGCCCTCAATATTTGGTGGATAAGAAGGATGGCAAAGTGAACAAGAGTATATTTGATATACTGATTATTGATGTGTGCATTACTAGTGTTTATAGTAGCCCCGAGTATTTGATACTTGTTAGGTTGCTAAGATTAGTAACTCAAACGGAGTTCTACGAATAAACAGAGACTAGTTGAAGGGAAGTGACGATGAGTGTTGGAAGTAGTTCCAAGATTGATATGATCATCATCGCACACTCCCTATACTTTCGGGATTAGTGTTAAACCTAAATAAATGTTATTTGGTGTTTGCGTTGAGCATGAATATGATTTGATTATGTTTATTGCAAAACGGTTATTCATTTAAAGTCAAAGAATAATTGTTGTTCTGTTTAAATGAATAAAACCTTCAATGGTCATACACCCAATAAAAATAGTTTGTTGGATCTCGATCGTAGTGATACACATATTCATAATATTGATGCCAAAAGATGCAAAGTTAATAATGATAGTGCAACTTATTTGTGGTACTTGCCGTTTGGGTCATATTGGTGTAAAGCGCATGAAGAAAACTCCATCTTGATGGACTTTTGGAATCACTTGATTATGGAATCATTTGATGCTTGCGAACCGTGCCTTTTGGGCAAGATGACTAAAACTCCGTTCTCGGAACAATGGAACAAGCTCTTGACTTATTGGAAATAATACATACCGATGTATGCGATTCAATGAGTGTTGATGCTCGTGGCAAGTATCATTATTTTCGACTTTCACAGATGATTTGAGCAGATATGCGTATATCTTCTTGATGAAACATAAGTCTGAAATAGTTGAAAAGTTCAAAGAATTTCAGAATGAAGTAGAAAATCATCGTAACAAGAAAATAAAGTTTCTGCGATCGATCGTAGAGATGAATATTTGAGTTCTGAGTTTGGTCTTCAATTAAAACAAAGTGGAATAGTTTCACAGCTCACGCCACGGAACACCACAACGTTATGGTGTGTCCGAACGTCAGAATCGTACTTTATTTTGATATGGTGCGATCAATGATGTCTCTTACCGATTTACCAATATCATTTTGGGGTTATGCATTAGAGACAGCTGCATTCACGTTTAATAGGGCACCATCTAAATCCGTTGAGGCGACACCATATGAACTATGGTTTAACGAGAAACCTAAGCTGTCGTTTCTTAAAGTTTGGAGTTGTGATGCTTATGTGAAAAAGTTTTCAACCGATAAGCTCGAACCCAAATCGAGAAGTGCGTCTTCATAGAATACCCAAAGGTAACTATTGGGTACACCTTCTATCACAGATCCGAAGGCAAGTTATTCGTTGCTAAGATGGATCCTTTCTAGAGAAGAAGTTTCTCTCGAAAGAAGTGAGTGGGAGGAAAGTAGAACTTGATAAGGTAATTGTACCTTCTCCTTATTGGAAAGTAGTTCATCACGAAATCAGTTCGATGATTCCTACACCAATTAGTGAGGAAGTTAATGATGATGATCATGAAACTTCAGATCAAGTTGCTACCAAACCTCGTAGGTCTTCCGAGTAAGATCCGCACCGGAGTGGTACGGTAATCATGTTCGGAAGTCATGTTACTAGACCATGATGAACCTCACGAACTATGAGGAAGCGATGATGAGCCCAGATTCGCGAAATGGCTTGAGGCCATGAAATCTGAGATAGGATCCATGTATGAGAACAAAGTATGGACTTTGATTGACTTGCTCTATGATCAGCAAGCCATGTTAAATAAATGGATCTTCAAGAGGAAGATGGACACCGATAGTAGTGTTACTATCTACAAAGCTCGACTTGTTGCAAAAGGTTTTCGACAAGTTCAAGGTGTTGAATACGATGAAATTTTCTCACTCGTAACGATGCTTAAGTCTATCCAAATCATGTTAGCAATTGCCACATTTTATGAAATCGGCAAATGGATGTCAAAACTGCATTCCTTAATGGATTTATTAAAGAAGAGTTGCATATGATGCAACCAGAAGGTTTTGTCAATCCTAAAGATGCTAACAAAATGTGCAAGCTCCAATGATCCATCTATGGACTGGTGCAAGCATCTCGAGTTGGAATATATGCTTGATGATTTGATCAAAGCATATGGTTTTATCTGACTTTTGGAGAAGCCTGTATTTACAAGAAAGTGAGTGGGAGCACTACAGCATTTACGATAAGTATATGTGAATGACATATTGTTGATCGGAAATAATGTAGAATTATTACGCAAAGCATAAAGGAGTGTTTGAAAGGAGTTTTTCAAAGAAAGACCTCGGTGAAGCTGCTTACATATTGAGCATCAAGATCTATAGAGATAGATCAAGGCGCTTGATAAGTTTTTCAATGAATACATACCTTGACAAGATTTTGAAGTAGTTCAAAATGGAGCAGTCAAAGAAAAGTTCTTGCCTGTGTTACAAAGGTGTGAGATTGAGTAAGACTCAAAACCCGACCACGGCAGAAGATAGAAAGAGAATGAAAGTCATTCCTATGCATCAGCCATAGGTTCTATAAAGTATGTCATGTTGTGTACAGATCTATTGCATACCCTACCACTAAGATTGGCAAGGAGTGCAATAGAGATCTAGGAGTAGATCAATGGACAGCGGTCGAAATTATCCTTAGTAGAATAAGGATGTGTTTCTCGATTATGGAAGTGAAAAAGGTTAGCCGTAAGTAAAGGTTACGTCGATGCAAGTTTTAACACTAATCTAGATGACTCTAAGTCTCAATCTGGATACATATTGAAAGTGGGAGCAATTAGCTAGAGTAGCTCCGCAGAGCATTGTAGACATAGAAAATTTGCAAAATACTTACGGCTCTGAATGTGACAGACCCGTTGACTAAAATTATCTCACAAGCAAAACATGATCACACCTTAGTACTCTTTGGGTGTTAATCACATAGCGATGTGAACTAGATTACTGACTCTAGTAAACCCTTTGGGTGTTGGTCACATGTCGATGTGAACTATGGGTGTTAACCACATATAGATGTGAACTATTGATGTTAAATCACATGGCGATGTGAACTAGATTATTGACTCTAGTGCAAGTGGGAGACTGAAGGAAATATGCCCTAGAGGCAATAATAAAGTTATTATTTATTTCCTTATTTCATGATAAATGTTTATTATTCATGCTAGAATTGTATTAACCGGAAACATAATACATGTGTGAATATATAGGCAAACAGTATGTCACTAGTATGCCTCTACTTGACTAGCTTGTTAATCAAAGATGGTTATGTTTCCTAACCATGAACAAGGAGTTGTTATTTGATTAACACGGTCACATCATTAGTTGAATGATCTGATTGACATGACCCATTCCGTTAGCTTAACACTTGATCGTTTAGTATGTTAATGCTTTCTTCATGACCCATACATGTTCCTATAACTATGAGATTATGCAACTCCGTTTACGGAGGAACACTTTGGTACTACCAAGCGTCACAACGAATCGGGTGATTATAAAGGAGTACTACAGGTGTCTCCAAAGGTACTTGTTGGGTTGGCGTATTTGAGATTAGGTTTTGTCACTCCGATTGTCGGAGAGGTATCTCTAGGCCTTCTCGGTAATACACATCACATAAGCCTTGCAAGCATTGCAACTAATGAGTTAGTTGTGAGATGATGTATTACGGAACGAGTAAAGAGACTTACCGTAACGAGATTGAACTAGGTATTGGATACCGACGATCGAATCTCGGGTAAGTAACATACCGATGACAAAAGGAACAACGTATGTAGTTATGCGGTTTGACCGATAAAGATCTTCGTAGAATATGTAGGAACCAATATGGGCATCCAGGTTCCGCTATTGGTTATTGACCGAGAATGGTTCTAGGTCATGTCTACATAGTTCTCGAACCCGTAGGGTCCGCACGCAACAAGGTTTCGATGATGGTTATATTATGAGTTTATGAGTTTTGATGTACCGAAGGAGTTGAGTCCCGGATGAGATCGGGGACATGACGAGGAGTCTCGAAATGGTCGAGACGTAAAGATCGATATATTGGACGACTATATTGGATTTTGGAAAGGTTCCGAGTGATTCGGTATTTTTGAGTACCGGAGAGTTACGGGAATTCGTATTGGGCCTTAATGGGCCATACGGGAAAGGAGAAAAAGGGCCAAAGGGTGGCGCCGCCTCCCCTTGGACTAGTCCGAATTGGACTAGGGAGGCGCCCCTTCCTTCCTTCTCCTTTTCCCTTCCCTTACTTGTCTCCTACTCCCAATACATGGAAGGACTCCTAGTTGGACTAGGAAGGGGAATCCTACTCCGGTGGGAGTAGGACTCCCCATGGCGCCCTACTAGGGCCGGCCTCCTCCTCCCTCCCTCCTTTATATCTGGGGCAGGGGGCACCCCAGGACACACAAGTTGATCTACGGATCTTGCCTTAGCCGTGTGCGGTGCCCCTTCCACCATATTCCACTTCGGTCATATCGTCGCGGAGCTTAGGAGAAGCCTGCGCGGAGAAGTCATATCGTCGCGGAGCTTAGGCGAAGCCCTGCGTCGGTGGAGCATCAACATCGTCACCATGCCGTCGTCGACGGAACTCATCCCGACACTTTGCTGGATCGGAGTCCGGGGATCGTCATCGAGCTGAACGTGTGCAGAACTCGGAGGTGCCGTGACGTTCGGTGCTTGGATCGGTCGGATCGTGGAGACGCACGACTACATCAACGCGTTGTCATAACGCTTCCGCTTTCGGTCTCACGAGGGTGCGTGGGACGGACACTCTCCCCTCTCGTTGCTATGCCATCACCATGGTCTTGCGTGATCGTAGGAAAATTTTTGAAATTACTACGTTCCCCAACAAAATCATATCCTGGGGACTTTGCACACAACTAGGATCAAGAGAATTAAACCATTTCTTAGCATCACCCTTTAATGAGAACGGAAATATTTTGAGTAAATAAAGGTAGCGTGATCTCTCATTATTAGTAAACAGGGCAGCTATATCATCTAACTTACGAAGATGTGCCACAACAGTTTCAGATTCATAGCCATAAAAAGGATCAGATTCAACCAAAGTAATTATATCTGGATCAACAGAAAAATCATAATAATCCTGATCGGGAACACAGATAGGTGAAGTAGAAAAAGCAGGGTCGGGTCTCATCCTATCTCTAAAAGATTCTTTACTCCACTTAACTAGCAACCTCTTACGTTCAAGACTATCCTGGCAAGCAAGAATAGCTTCAGTAGATTCAGCATTAAAAAGATAACCCTCAGGAATAGCAGGCATATTTTCATCATCACTAACATCATTGTATTCAGTTTCAATATTTTATCTTTCTCTAGACCTAGAAATTTGTTCATCTAGAAATTCACCAAGGGGCACAATAGTATCAAGCATAGAAGTAGTTTCATCATAAGTATCATGCATAGCAGAAGTGGCATCATCAATAACATGCGACATAACGGAACGAATAGCAGAAGCAGGTTTAGGTGTCGCTAGCTTACTCATAACAGAAGGTGAATCAAGTGCAGAGCTAGATGGCAGTTCCTTACCTCCCCTCGTAGTTGAGGGATAATTTTTTGTCTTAGCGTGTTTCAAGTTCTTCATAGTGTCCAGCAGATATAAATCCCAAGTGACTCAAAGAATAGAGCTATGCTCCCCGGCAACGGCGCCAGAAAAAGGTCTTGATAACCCACAAGCAGAGGGGATCGCAACAGTTTTCGAGGGTAGAGTATTCAACCCAAATTTATTGATTCGACACAAGGGGAGCCAAAGAATATTCTCAAGTATTAGCAGCTGAGTTGCCAATTCAACCACACCTGGAAACTTAGTATCTGCAGCATAGTGTTTAGTAGCAAAGTAATATGATAGTGGTGGTAACGGTAACAAAGTAAAGACAGCAAAAGTAATGTTTTTGGTATTTTTGTAGTGATGATAACAGTAGCAGCGGAAAAGTAAATAAGCGTAAACCAGTATATGGAAAACTTCGAGGCACCGGATCGATGATGGATAATTATGCGGATGTGGTTCGTCATGTAACATTACAACATAGGGTGACACTGAGAACTAGCTCCAGTTCATCAATGTAATGTAGGCATGTATTCCGAATATAGTCATACGTGCTTATGGAAAATAACTTGCATGACATCTTTTGTCCTACCCTCCCGTGGCAGCGGGGTCCTATTGGAAACTAAGGGATATTAAGGCCTCCTTTTAATAGAGAACCGGAACAAAGCATTAGCACATAGTGAATACATGAACTCCTCAAACTATGGTCATCACCGGGAGTGGTCCCGATTATTGTCACTTCGGGGTTGCCAGATCATAACACATAGTAGGTGACTATAGATTAGCAAGATAGGATCAAGAACACACATATATTCATGAAAACATAATAGGTTCAGATCTGAAATCATGGCACTCGGGCCCTAGTGACAAGCATTAAGCATAGCAAAGTCATAGCAACATCAATCTCAGAACATAGTGGATACTAGGGATCAAACCCTAACAAAACTAACTCGATTACATGATAAATCTCATCCAACCCATCACCGTCCAGCAAGCCTACGATGCAATTACTCACGCACGGCGGTGAGCATCATGAAATTGGTGATGGAGGATGGTTGATGATGACGACGTCGACGAATCCCCCCTCTCCGGCCCCGAGCGGACTCGAGATCAGCCCTCCCGAGAGAGATTAGGGCTTGGCAGCGGCTCCGTATCGTAAAACGTGATGAAACTTTCTCTTTGATTTTTTCTCCCCGAAAGCCAATATATGGAGTTGGAGTTGGCGTCGGAGGGCCACCAGGGGGCCCACGAGGTAGGGGGGCGCGCCCAGGGGAGAGGGGCGCGCCCCCCACCCTCGTGACAGGGTGTGGGCCCCCTGGTCTTCATCTTTGGCGAGGATTTTTTATTATTTATTCTAAGATATTCCGTGGAGTTTCAGGTCATTCCGAGAAAGTTTTCTGCACATAAAACAACACCATGGCAATTCTGCTGAAAACAGCATTAGTCCGGGTTAGTTCCATTCAAATCATACAAGTTAGAGTCCAAAACAAGGGCAAAAGTGTTTGGAAAAGTAGATACGACGGAGACGTATCACATATTGTCATTCCACTATACCCGGTTCATCCCTTTGTTTACGCAAATTCTTCGTCTACCACACATTCATCAACATCTTCTCTCCGTTTATTGTCTCGTCCTTGATAATGATGTTTTTATGGAATTTCACCGTATCTTTTTCCTTGTCAAGGACACGGCCACGAAGAAAATCCTTCTTCACGGTAGATGTCATGGTGGACTCTACCCCATCCCGTTTGGTCGCGCGTCGTCATCCTCCACCCGCCAAGCGTCCCTCAGCGTCAAGCCACCCCGTCCCAGTGGGACCAGCGTCTCTGTCATCCCTCGAATAATATTGTTCAAAACATTGTTAGGAATAATGATTTAGTGTGTTCTTCTGAACGTCAGTCTTCCGTGTGTGATGCTTGTCAGCGTGCTAAAAGTCAACAATTGCCTTATCATTTATCACATCATGTTTCCACTATGCCTCTTGAGTTAATTCATTCTGATGTTTGGGGGCCAGCTATTGCTTCTTCCGGAGGTTATAAATATTATGTGAGCTTTGTTGACGATTACTCTCGCTTCTCTTGGATTTATCTCCTTAAGCATAAGTCTGACGTTGAGCAAGTATTTTATGCTTTTCAGGCTCATGTTGAGCGTCTTCTCCACACTAATATCATAGCTGTTCAGTCCGACTGGGGTGGTGAGTATCACCGGTTGCATCATTATTTCCAACGCACTGGCATCTCTCATCGTGTGTCTTGCCCGCACACGTCTCAGCAGAACGGCATTGCTGAATGCAAACACCGTCATCTTGTTGAAACAGGCCTTGCTTTGCTGGCTCATTCTTCTCTCCCATTGCGTTTTTGGGAGATGAGGCATTCCTTACGGCATGCTATCTCATTAATCGCATGCCTACACCTATTCTTCAACAAGATACACCCATATATTGTCTCCTTAAGGTGCACCCCGATTATAAGTTTCTTCGTACTTTTGGGTGCGCCTGCTGGCCTAGTTTGCGCAAATATAATGCACACAAACTTGCTTTCCGATCCATCATGTGTGTTTTCTTGGGCTATAGTCCGATGCATAAGGGATACAAGTGTCTTGATCGTTCCACGGGACGTATCTACATCTCCCGTGATGTTGTTTTCGACGAGTCTGTTTTTCCCTATGCCACTCCTGGGGTCACTGTCGATGTCTCTTCTTTGGCTGATGTTCTCTCTTTTCCTCCCCTTGAACCGCTCACGGTAACCATATCTTAAATCGACTTGTCCTATTTGTCTCATGACACGCCTGTCCCCAGCCTGTTATACATGCAGGATTTTTCGGCTCCGCCCTCTCCGGCGCTCAATGTGCATGGCGCATGCACGCCCTCTGCCCGCCGCCCCCATGTGGCCGTCGCGCGGCCCTCCTTGGCGATCGACGTGCATGGGACATGCACATCCCTCCGCTCGACTCCCGCGTCGCCCGGATCGGTTCCCCCGTCGCCCGGCTCGGTCGTCGCATCGCCCGGCTTGGCTGGTCCATCGGCTGCCGCCTCCCCCGGCTCGACCGGCCCGTCCTCAGACTCGGCCGCTTCGCCCGGCCCTTCCGCGGCCTCCTTGCCGCACGGTGACGCGGTGTCCCCCGCCCCGGTGCTCGAGGATGTTGCTCCGCCATCGCCACCGCAGCTCGCGTCGCCCTCTGTCGAGGGGAGTCCAGCTCCCTCGACCGCGACGCCCCCAGCTGCTCCTGCACACACCATGGTTACCCGCACCCGCGGTCATACTCGCCGTGCTCTTGTTCCTACTGACGGGACTATCAGCTATGATGCCCGTCGCCGTGCATTTCTTGCGGTGCCTGTCTCTCATCGTGATGCCCTCCGTGAGACTGCCTGGCGTACCGCGATGATTGATGAGCTCACTGCTCTACATCACAACAAGACTTGGGTTCTTGTGCGTCGGTCGCGCTGTGTCAATGTTGTTGGGAGCAAATGGATCTTCAAGACCAAGCACCGTCCGGATGGCTCCGCTGATAAGTACAAGGCTCGCTTGGTCGCCCGTGGTTTCACACAGCATCTTGGCATTGACTATGGTCATACCTTCAGTCCGGTTGTCAAGCCGGCCACCGTTCGTTTGGTTCTTGCCTTGGTTGTTTCTTGCTGTTGGAGTCTTCGGCAGATTGATGTCAGCAATGCTTTCCTTCATGGGTATCTCTCCGAGGATGTCTATATGCAGCAGCCACCTGGTTTCGAGGATGCTCGTTTTCCCTCGCATGTGTGCAAGCTTCAACGCGCACTCTATGGACTCAAGCAGTCCCCTCGTGCATGGTATGCTCGGCTCAGTGCTCGTCTTCTCGCTTTGGGTTTTGCCTCCTCCAAAGCAGATACGTCTCTGTTTTTCTTCCGCTATCGTGATGTTCTGTAGCGACCCGGCCTCAGATGGTCAAGTCTCTGTGCTTCCGTGTCATCCCTGGATCGGTAATGCTGACACACACAGTACTCGAAGGATTTATAATAGAGTAGCAATCACACACTTATTACATCGAATGTCTCAAAAGAGAACTTATTACAATAATATGGCTTAAGGCCATGTAATGCGATAACAGCGGAAGGCTTGGAAGATAAAGTGAGTCCATCAACTCCAACGGCATAGCTGAGCTGCACGGCAACGACCTATCGAACCTTACTCCTCGTCTGAAAAGTCTGCAACATAATACGTTGCAGCCCGAGAACGGGTCAGCACATGGAATATGCTGGCAATGTAACACAATAGAGCAATAACAGAAAAATGCTACCACTACATGCATATTTGGATGGTGGAAAGCTCTACGGTTACAGTTTTGCGGAAAGCCAATTTTTCCCTACAACAAAGGAATATATTTTATTTTAACTATCATGCTGGTTGAAACATCATTGAGAAGGTATAACCCCAACTCAATCCCAATTAAAGTAATTAACAACCCAACAATATTAATTTAGAGTGATGAGATACATGTGAATACTCAAGTACTAGATACTCAGAATTGTCCATAACCGGGGACACGGCTAACCATGATTAGATTATACACTCTGCAGAGGTTTATGCACTTTTCCCCACAAGACTCGATCGCCTCCGTTGATTTCTCGCACTACATGGTGTTTGAGAAGCGGATGACCGAGACACGATCTTCGAAACATTAACTCTCTACTCGGGTAGACCATACCAAACCTACAAACCCACTACCCGCTGATCTACCTCTTCAAGAGCTTCACGTAACTTACTCAACTATGCTAGAGCCCATAATAGCTTGTGGCTGCACGGAAGTTTCTAGCATGAATAAACTCAGTTCCTTTGAGCACTGGTGGCGGTCCATAGGAAGATCACACGGATACCCCGGGATTTCCAAAAAATAAAACAGACAACACTGGGTTCCTCAGGTGCCTCAATCCACCCAGATGTGTATTAAAGTTGCCACCTTAAGTTTAACCATCAATTAACAATCTCACATCTGTCATGGGTAACACTCAAACCCAAACCACGTCTACGAGCATAGCATAGCAATATAAGCAATACGTAGAAGTAACTCCCAAGGGTTTGATAATAATAGGGCAATAGGTTCCTACCTCATCATCTACTTCCCAACCCACAAATTAATGACATCCTAACCATGCAATGTTGAGGGTTGAAACTAATGCATAAAAACTGGGTATGAAAAGAGTATGATCAAAGTGTTACTTGCCTTGCTGACGATCCGGGAATCCTAGAGACTCGTAGTAACACGCTTCGCACTCCGGGAATTCTATCGCAAACAAACAATAGCATACATAAGCAACAAGCAAAGATGCACAAACGAAACTTCAACTGAAAGAGGTTGACCGGAGAGTTCAACTTAAGAACTCCGGTTCACAAAAAGAATCAAACCAAACGGAGCAACGAAACTCAAACGGCGAAAGAAACAAAATCCGTTTACTAATCTGAACTAGGGTCAAATTTTATAGAGACAAAAACTTGTTTGAGTCGATTATTCGGAAATAGGGTTTCGAGATGAAACTCCAGGCGCTTGAATCGCCTGATTCCGATAAACGAGCGAAAAGTTATACTAATTCGAACATCGGATCAGAAATCGCGATCGGAATAATCGCGGAATAAATGCGATAAAAAGAAAAACGACGAACGGCTTAACGAACGAACGTTCGTTAGCAGGAACTAAACGACGAACATGTTCTTAAAAACGAACGAACGAGCGAACGCTCGCTAAACAAATAAACAGGAGAATAAAATCGATTTATAAAAAAAATGAACTAGGGTTTTCTCTAAAAAAACCGAAGGGGTTTTTCTTTTTAAAAAAACCGGCGGCGGGGCGGCTACCTCCGGCGAGGTCGTCCGGTGAGGCGGGCGGTTCAGCGGGGCTCGGCGAGGCGGGCGGCGGCGGCAGGCAGGGGCGGGGGCGGCTCGACTGGGCGCGGAGCGGCGGGCAAGGCGGCGGTGGCGGCGACTCGGGGCTCCGGGAAGGGCTCGGGGTGGTATTTAAAGGGGGGGAGGCGGCAGCTCGACTTGGGAGGGGTCGGGCGGCGGGAGGCAGGGCGATCCGGACTCTCCGAGTCCGACGGGCGACTGTGGGGAAGGCGGTGGTGGTGGCGGGCGGGCTGGCTCGGCTGGCTTGACCCGGTCGGTATGGGTCCTCTTTAAAAAAAAACGTTCCGCCGACTAAGAAAAATCCTAGAAAAATTAAAATAAAAAACTAAAAATTCCAAAATAAGTTTTCTCCGTCTAAATGGAATATTTAGAACAGGATGAACTTTTCTTGGCCCCTAAAATGCAATTTTTAAAACATGCAAATTTTTCTAGGGCAAATAAAATTCCAAATAAACTCAAATAAAAACCAAATAATGATTTTAACATTTTTCCTCCGATATTTCAATTATTTTGGAGAAGTCATATTATCTCCCCTCATTTATTTATTTTAAAATGAAATATTTTCCGGAGAGAAAAATAATTAAAACCACAAATCCTCGTCTTCAATATTTGATAAAATCAAATATGAAAATCGAAAAATCCCCAACTCTCTCCGCGGGTCCTTGAGTTGCTTAGGATTTCGAGGATTGCAAATGGAAATGCAACAAAATATGATATGCATGGATGACCTATGTATAACATGCCAAATTGAAAATTTGGGATGTTACAAACCTACCCCCCTTAAGATGAATCTCGCCCTCGAGATTCGGGTTGGCTAGAAAATAGGTGCGGATGGTCCTTGCGAATATCCTCCTCTCGCTCCCAGGTGGCTTCCTCCTCGGTATGGTGGCTCCACTGAACTTTGCAAAACTTGATAACCTTGCTGCGAGTGACTCGACTGTCAAAATCAAGAATCTTTATTGGCTTCTCTTCATAGGTCAGGTTACTATCCAACTGGATCGCCTCTAAGGGCACTGTATCATTCAACGGTATGTCGGCCATCTCAGCATGGCACTTCTTCAGCTGTGATACGTGAAACACATCGTGAACTCCTGACAATCCTTCAGGTAACTCCAACTTGTAGGCAACTTCTCCCATCCGTTCCAAAACACGATACGGTCCTACAAATCTTGGGGCTAGCTTTCCCTTAACCCCAAAACGTTTCACTCCCCTCAAGGGTGATACTCGCAGATAGGCTCTGTCTCCAATTTCATAGGTTACTTCCTTCCGCTTTGAATCTGCATAACTCTTCTGTCTGGACTGAGCAATCTTTAGTCTGTCTCTGATGAGTTTAACCTTCTCCTCTGATTCCTTGATCAAATCTGGTCCAAACAACTGAAAGTCTCCAACCTCATCCCACATCAACGGTGTTCTACATCTGCGTCCATACAGAGCTTCGAACGGTGCCATCTTTAAACTGGCCTGGTAACTATTGTTGTATGAGAACTCTGCGTACGGCAAGTTTTCATCCCAACTAGATCCATAATCTAGCGACAGGCTCTCAACATGTCCTCCGAATCTGATTGACTCTCTCGGTGCATCCATCCGTCTGCGGGTGGAAAGCGTCTTGAACTCAATCTGGTACCCAAAGTCAGGTGTAGTGATGCCAAAACTTTGAAGTAAACTGTGTTCCTCTATCGTCACGATGCTCCTCGAACTCCATGCAAACATACGATCCTGGTCATATATATCTTGGCCAACTTTGCACTTGTATAAGTTGTTTTCTTTGGGATGAAATGGGCTACTTTGGTCAAACGATCCACAAATACCCATATTGAATCATATCCTGCCTTGGTTACGGGTAATCCGTAATAAAGTCCATGCCAAGTTTGTCCCACTTCCATTCGGTATTGGCATAGGCTGTAATGATCCTGCTGGCTTCGATGCTCTGCCTTCACTCTCTGACATACATCACATACGGCTACATACTCGGCAATATCCTTCTTCATACCAGTCCACCAGAAACGTTCCTTCAAGTCCAAATACATCTTGGTGTTTCCGGGGTGAATCGAGTATGGTGAGTCATGGGCCTCCTGAAGTATTAACTTCCCGATCTCCGTATTGTTGGGCACATAAATTCGGTCCTCAAACCACAAGGTATCGTGCTCATCCTCGCGAAAACCTTTGGCTTTACCTTCGCCCATCTTCTCTCTTATCTCAGCAATCTCTTTGTCCTCTTTCTGAGCTTCTCGAATCTTGTCCAACAACGTCGACTGAACCTCCATTGTTCCAAAAAAAACCTCTTGGAACAATCTCCAATCGAAGTTCCATGATCTCCGCAGCTAACTCCTTTGGCAATCCTTTGCTTTCAAGGATATTAGCGTAACTCTTCCGGCTCAAAGCGTCTGCTACGACGTTGGCCTTTCTTGGATGATAGTGTAGCTTCATATCGTAATCCTTTATAAGTTCCAACCATCTCCTCTGTCTGAGGTTCAACTCCTTCTGGGTGAAAATGTACTTCAAGCTCTTATGATCCGTGTACACATCACAACGGTTTCCAATAAGATAATGCCTCCAGGTCTTCAATGCATGCACTACGGCTGCTAACTCCAAATCATGCGTGGCATAGTTCAACTCATGAGGCTTCAGTTGTCGTGAGGCATATGAAACAACTTTTCCATCCTGCATAAGCACACATCCGAGTCCCAAGCGAGAGGCGTCACAATACACTTGGAACTCCTTATGTATATCTGGCAATGTCAGCACTGGGGCTGTAGTCAACCGTTTCTTCAACTCCTGAAAACTCGCTTCGCAATCCACTGTCCATTTGAACTTAGTATCCTTCTTTAGCAATTCAGTCATTGGCTTAGCAATCTTGGAAAAAATCTCAATGAATCTCCGATAATATCCTGCCAGTCCAAGGAAACTGCGGATCTCGCCAACTGAAGTGGGTGCCAACCATTCAGTGACTGACCGAACCTTACTGGGGTCCATTGCTATACCCTCTCCTGATATAACATGCCCAAGAAATCCAACTTCCTTCAACCAAAACTTGCACTTGCTGAATTTGGCGTATAACTGGTGTTCCCTGAGTTTCTCGAGAACCAATCACAAGTGTTCCGCGTGCTCCTCTTCGTTCTTCGAGTATACCATAATATCATCAATAAACACCACAACAAACTTGTCCAAATACTCCATAAACACCTTGTTCATCATACTCATGAAATAGGCAGGGGCGTTAGTCAGTCCAAATGACATAACCGTATACTCATATAATCCATACCGTGTGGTAAACGCTGTCTTTGGTATATCCTTCTCTCGGATCTTCAACTGATGGTATCCTGATCGTAGATCAATCTTCGAAAACACCTTAGCTCCTTGCAACTGATCAAACAGATCATTGATCATCGGTAAGGGATACTTGTTCTTTATCGTTACTTCATTCAGAGCTCGGTAATCAACGACCATCCTCAGGGATTTATCCTTCTTCTCGACCAAATGTACTGGTGCTCCCCAAGGTGACGAACTCCTACGAATGTAACCTTTCTCCAATAACTCCTTGATCTGCTTCTTAATTTCCTCCAGATCATTTGCGGGCATCCGATAGGGTCTCTTGGATATTGACCATGTACCTGGCAATAGCTCTATCAAAAACTCGATGTCTCGATCCGGTGGCGTGCCTGGTAACTCCTCTGGGAAGACATCCAGAAAATCCTTTACTATAGGTACTTCCTCTTGTACAACTCCCGTGAGGGTATTCACTTGACTCCTCCTAGGCACATGCCTAGATACATACTTAATCCTTTTTCCCTCTGGGGTGGTAAGATAAATTGACTTGCTAGCACAGTCAATACTTCCTCCATACTTGGACATCCAGTCCATGCCTAATATCACATCCAATCCTTGCGACTCCAAGATGATTAGGTCAGACGGAAAAACATGCGTGCCAATGATTTGGGGTATATGGGTGCACCATCTGCTAGCCATGTACTCTGCTCCAGGCGAGCTCACTAATAGAGGGGTCCTAAGGGTTTGGGTTGGTAACTTAAACTTTTCCACAAATCCCTTGATATGTATGAATGCGATGCACCATGATCGAAAAGAACAAGAGCGGTAAATGGTGAACCAAAACTTACCTATTACGCGTCCGGCTGCTCTTCAACTTCCTCCACGTTAACGTGGTTCACTTGTCCTTTGTTGAATGGATTGGGCTTCTTCCCAGCGCTCCCATTTCCGTTTCCATTCCTTCCTTCAGGGAAGTCATTGGCATAGTGCCCTGTCTTCCCGCACTTAAAACAAATAACTTGGCTTAAGTCCCTCTTGGCGGGTGTAGATGGGTTAGAGCGATTCTGATTGTTGTTGGCTCCGTTCCCATTCCCGTTCTTCGCACCATTTTGATTATGCGATCCTCCTCCGGTATGGTTATGACCTCCATGGTTATGAACAAGTCCTCCCGAGTTTGGGGTTAAGCGAGGCTTCTGGTGAGCTCCTGAGTTATACTTCCCTTGTCCATACTTCCTCTTACGGCTCTCAATCTGCTGTTGCTTTCCTTCAATCATTAGGGCCTTATCTACCAACTCCTAGTAGTTGTTGAAAGTTGCCACCATCAACTGCATACTCATCTCATCATTCAGCCCTTCCATAAACTTCTCCTGCTTCGCGGCATCTGTGGCCACATCATCAGGGGCATAGCGTGATAACTTACTAAACTCATCCACGTCTCGCGCCACAAGACGGTTCCCTGGCGTAAGTTGCGAAACTCACGCTTCTTCATCTGCATGGCTCCGGTTGAGACATGGGCGTGTAAAAGCTTGTTGAAACTGGTCCCAAGTGACATTGGCTATAGGAAAAGTGGCCGTGTAATTCTCCCACCATGCGGCTGCTGGTCCATCCAATTGATGTGCGGCAAAACGCACTCTTTCAGCATCCGTGCATCCTGCGGTGGTTAACTCCCTTCCAATACAGCGTAGCCAATCATCAACAACTATTGGCTCGGTGCTCTTCGAAAACACCGCGGTTGTAGCCTCGTGAAGCGGGTTAAATTATCCACTCGTGGCGGGTTGTTGTTGTTGGCATTGTTGTTGTTGTTGTTGTTGCCCTGGTTCTGGACTAGCAATTGCATCAAGGCATTCTGCTGCTGGATCAACTGGGTGAGCTCCGGCGGGAATACAAAACCGGTGTCACGCCTCGGAGGCATCTGAGGGTTTTAGATGGAAGAGATTAGAATAGAAAAAGATCTAGGGGAAAGCACTACCCATATGCATATGAGGCAAACACACACATTCATTCAATCAATCAAGCAAGGGCATACAAACGGTCTAGGACTATCGCAAAAGTGCTCAACTACTACTAATTACATGGGGGAATACTACTATTATTTGGTGGTCATCTAGAAATTTTGATCGGTGGAAGACTCCATGATATCTGCTCCAGCTTCATCCTCGTAGTCATCATCACTTGGTTCGGAATCAGTGTCGTCGATAATGATGTAGTTGTCCGGACAAGTGGGATCTTCTTCCTCTTTTTCCGGTGCTGATCCTCCCATGAAGACTCCGATCTTCTTGACTAGGTCGTCATTCTTCTCTAGTAGGGTCTTGATTTCCTCCTCATATCCATCGCGTGTAAACTTGAGTTCTTCTTCCAGCTCGATGATCCTAGTTTTCGCCTTCTTCATCTCCATCATGTCTGCGAACATCTGGTTCTCCTGACGTCGAATGTGCTGGTTTAGCTCCTGGATGTAAGCTGCAATGGATCTATCCTTCTTGGTGCCGATTACTTCCCATTGCTCGTCTCGGCGCCAACATATTTGATATATGGTGTCTTTAAGCTCCCTGTTGTAGACTTCTCCAATGCGTCCCATGGTAATGTGAGCTGCCATACTCTTGCCAAGGCTCCAGGTGGGTGCTTCGAAAGAAAACTCTATGGGTTTGGAAGTTGGCGAGAACGTCCTTCGTGGAACTTGTACTTGAATCATCCAGCGCTCTTCTTCTGGTAAAGTGGCGTTGTACGTCCCGATGAAGCTTGGTATTCCAATATTCAGGCACCTAGTGACTTCCTTCAAGTGTCGTCCAAAAGGTGTGTCTTCATCCGGTTGTGCAAACTTGTTCTTCATCTCCGTCATCCTAAGGAGTGGAAAAAAGGAGAGGAGTCAGAAATGAGTAGAAAAGAGTGACCTATGGTTTATCTTAGTGGTCGTGTCCTACACTCAGCGTGTGCTCTGATACCATCTTGTAGCGACCCGACCTCAGATGGTCAAGTCTATGTGCTTCCGTGTCATCCACGGATCGATGTCTTGACGACACACGATACTCGAAGGATTTATAACAGAGTAGCAATTACACACTTATTACATCGAATGTCTCAAAAGAGAACTTATTACAATAATATGGCTTAAGGCCATCTAATGCGATAACAGCAGAAGGCTTGGAAGATAAAGTGAGTCCATCAACTCCAACGGCATAGCTAAGCTGCACGGCAACGACCTATCGAACCTTACTCCTCGTCTGAAAAGTCTGCAACATAATACATTGCAGCCCGAGAACGGGTCAGCACATGGAATATGCTGGCAATGTAACACAATAGAGCAATAACAGAATAATGCTACCACTACATGCATATTTGGCTGGTGGAAAGCTCTACGGTTACATTTTTGCGGAAAGCCAATTTTTCCATACAACAAAGGAATATATTTTATTTTAACTATCATGGTGGTTGAAACATCATTGATAAGGTATAACCCCAACTCAATCCCAATTAAAGTAATTAACAAACCAACAATATTGATTTAGAGTGATGAGATACATGCGAATACTCAAGTACTAGATACTCAGAATTGTCCATAACCGGGGACACGGCTAACCATGATTAGATTATACACTCTGCAGAGGCTTGCGCACTTTTCCCCACAAGACTCGATCGCCTCCGTTGATTTCTCGCACTACATGGTGTTTGAGAAACGGATGACCGAGACACAGTCTTTCAGAAATATTAACTCTCTACTCCGAGTAGACCATACCAAACCTACAAACCCACTACCTGCTGATCTACCTCTTCAAGAGCTTCACGTAACTTACTCAACTATGCTAGAGCCCGTAATAGCTTGTGGCTGCACACGGAAGTTTCTAGCATGAATAAACTCAGTTCCCTTTGAGCCTGGGTGGCGGTCCATAGGAAGATCACACGGATACCCGGATTTCCAAAAATAAAAGCAGACAACTTTGGGTTCCTCGGTGCCTCAATCCACCAGATGTGTATTAAAGTTGCCACCTTAAGTTTAACCATCAATTAACAATCTCACATCTGTCATGGGTAACACTCAAACCCAAACCATGTCTCGAGCATAGCATAGCAATATAAGTGTCGTAGAAGTAACTCCCAAGGGTTTGATAATAACAGGCAATAGGTTCCTACCTCATCATCTACTTCCCAATCCACAAATTAATGACATCCTAACCATGCAATGTTGAGGGTTGAAACTAATGCATAAAACTGGGTATGAAAAGAGTATGATCAAAGTGTTACTTGCCTTGTCGACGATCCGGAATCCTAGAGACTCAGAGTAACACGCTTAGACCGGGAATTCTATCGCAAACAAACAATAGCATACATAAGCAACAAGCAAAGATGCACAAACGAAACTTCAACTGAAAGAGGTTGACCGGAGAGTTCAACTTAAGAACTCCGATTCACAAAAAGAATCAAACCAAACGGAGCAACGAAACTCAAACGGCGAAAGAAACAAAATCCGTTTACTAATCTGAACTAGGGTAAAATTTATAGAGACAAAAACTTGTTTGAGTTGATTATTCGGAAGGAGGGTTTCGAGATGAAACTCCAGGCGCTTGAATCGCCTGATTCCGATAAACGAGCAAAAAGTTATACTAATTCGAACATCGGATCAGAAATCGCGATCAGAATAATCGCGGAATAAATCCGATAAAAAGAAAAACGACGAACGGCTTAACGAACGAACGTTCGTTAGCAGGAACTAAACGACGAACACGTTCGTAAAAACGAACGAATGAGCGAACGCTCGCTAAACAAATAAACCGGAGAATAAAACCGATTTATAAAAAAAGAACTAGGGTTTTCTCTAAAAAAACCGAAGGGGTTTTTCTTTAAAAAAAACCGGCGGCGGGGCGGCTACCTTCGGCGAAGTCGTCCGGCGAGGCGGGCGGCTCCGGCGGGGCTCGGCGAGGGCGGCGGGCTCGGCGAGGCGTCGCGGCTCGACTGGAGGCCGGGCGGCTAGCGAGGGGCGGCGGTGGGCGACTCGGGGCTCGGGGCTCGGGGTGGTATTTAAAAGGGGAGGCGGCGGCTCCGACTTGGGAGGGGTCGAGGCGGCGGAGGCGGCGGCGATCCGGACTCTTCGAGTCCGGCAGCGACACGGCGGTGAAGGCGGTGGCGCGGGCGGGACGACCTGGCTCGGCTGGGCTTCGGCCCAGTCGGGCGCAGGTCCTCTTTTTTTTTAAACGTTCCGCCGACTAAGAAAAATCCGAAAAATTAAAATAAAAATCTAAAAATTCCAAAATAAGTTTTCTCCGTCTAAATGGAATATTTAGAACAGGATGAACTTTTCTTGGCCCCTAAAATGCAATTTTTAAAACATGCAAATTTTTCTAGGGCAAATAAAATTCCAAATAAACTCAAATAAAAACCAAATAATGATTTTAAAATTTTTCCTCCGATATTTCAATTATTTTGGAGAAGTCATATTATCTCCCCTCATTTATTTATTTTAAAATAAAATATTTTCCGGAGAGAAAAATAATTAAAACCACAAATCCACGTCTTCAGTATTTGATAAAATCAAATATGAAAATCGAAAAATCCCCAACTCTCTCCGCGGGTCCTTGAGTTGCTTAGGATTTCGAGGATTGCAAACGGAAATGCAACAAAATATGATATATGCATGGATGACCTATGTATAGCATGCCAAATTGAAAATTTGGGATGTTACATGTTCAGATCTATATGCTTGTCTATGTGGATGACATTGGCATTGCCGGATCTTCTCCACATGCGGTTGATGGTCTTGTTCATGCCCTCGCTACCAGTTTTCCTATCAAGGACCTTGGGCCGTTGGAGTATTTTCTTGGTCTGGAAGCGTCCTACAATTCAGGGGGGATGACATTGACTCAACGGAAGTATGCCTTGGATCTTTTACACCGTGTGAGCATGGAGAATTGTAAGCCTACTTCCACACCGCTGTCTACTTCCGAGCAGCTTGCACGAGTGTCTGGACGGCCTCTCAGTATCGATGATTCTTTCCGGTATCACAGTGTTGTTGGTGGACTGCAGTATTTAACACTCACCCGTCCAGATATTTCATTTGCAGTGAACAAGGTGTGTCAGTTTCTCTCACAGCCCGCTGATGCTCATTGGGAAGCTGTTAAGCGGATTTTACACTATGTGAAAGGAACATTGCACACAGGTCTGAAATTTTGCAAGGATGTCTCTACTAGCATTAGTATCTTCACTGATGCAGATTGGGCAGGTTGTCCGGATGATCATCGATCAACTGGAGGTTTCGCCATATTCGTTGGACCGAACCTCATTTCCTGGAGTTCGAAGAAACAACCAACAGTGTCGAGGTCGAGCACAGAGGCCGAGTACAAAGCCTTGGCGAATGGAGCTGCTGAAGCCATCTGGGTAGAGTCACTACTCAAAGAGCTTGGAGTGTCTCAGCAGCGTGTTCCGGTTCTCTGGTGTGATAACTTAGGGGCCACATATCTGACTGCCAACCTAGTTTTCCATGCACGTACCAAGCACATCGAGATTGATTTCCACTTTGTGCGTGAGCATGTTGCTTCTGGAGCTCTCGAGGTCAGATTCATTTCTTCTAACGATCAGCTGGCTGATGTGTTTACTAAACCAGCCACCAGACAGACGCTAGACCGTTTTAGTACCAATCTAAACCTTGTACAGAGTAAAAGTTCAGATTGAGGGGGAGTGTTAAAATAGGTCTAGCGTGTCATGTACACGTACCCTGTACGTATGTAATTGTATGCCGATTGTTATATATATAGAAAGACGTGGAGAGGCTTTGCCCCACAGAAAACCCTAAACCCTATTTTCTAACTGCCAGTGTTGTTGGCTACTTAATTCCAAACCAGCGCCAAAGGACGCTACACTATGAGCAACAGAGTTGCAGGAACGATTACACCATTCAACACTTGCATCATCAAAGTATGTATGCAGTAATGTTTTGATTTCTATAAACAGTGCTCCATGCCTTGAGTTGTCGTAAGCTTCACTCGTTACTGCTTGTTTCAGTACAAAAACATCAGTTTCAAAAATTAATCAGTTACATCCCAGCTCATTTGCCCTGTTGATTGCCTGGAGGAGTGCTAGACCTTCTGCATGAATAGCTTCAGAAATATGCTGCATAGATCCTGCACCTGCTGCCAACACCTCTGCTTTGTCATTTCTAAGCACATATCCCCATCCACCTTTGTGAGAATTTTCAACATGCGCACAATCAGTATTTATCTTCGGGACATTAGGTGGAGGAGGCTTCCATTTGTCCAAGTAGGGGAGTTTATGTGTTTTTCCTTTTTATTCCATTACTCCTCAAATTCTTTGCAGTGGATTTCAATGGAAGCTTGGATTTCATTACAACCTCTTATCCTTTCCCCTGAGTGTGCTTTATTTCTTTCAAACCACCAAAGCCATAACATGGTGCAGATTTTAGAGCATACCTTGTCCTCCATCTTGAAAATTTCCTGTAGGACATGCCTCGGGCTTTGGTAGGTTACAAGCTCTTGTCGTATGTTTTCCCACTCAAAGCTTCTCCATAACTCCTTGACTGGTTTGCATTTGAAGAAACAGTGTCCTCCATCCTCATCAACTCGGTTGCACACTGGGCATTTAAGATCGACATTCACTCCTCTTCTCCTCAGTTTTGGTCTGAAAGGCAGACAATGATTTGCAAATCTCCAAATAAAATGTTTCACTTTGTTGGGCAGTGGGAGTTTCCAAATTTTCTTCCATTCAAAGTTCTCTCTTCTATCCCCCCCTATTTGATGTTGAGGTGCTACTGGGAGCTGGTTTGTGAATGTCATTATCTATGGCCACCTTATATGCAGACTTGACTGAGAATGAACCTTTCTTGTCAAAGTGTCAGGCCACATAGTCTTCCTCCTATTCATTTACTGGAATCTGTAAGATGGCTTCTACATCTTCTGGACACAAGGTTTGTTGTACCAGTGCCACATCCCACCCTCCATTGATTGGGTCCATCAGCTCCAAAACTTTGTTCACTAGATGTCGACCTTTGTGGGTCATGGTGCGTCTCGTGGTGCCTCTTGGGATCCAAGGATCATTCCAAATGTCTATGTTATTTCCATTCCCCACTCACCATATTATACCCTGTTTTAGAAGTTTGACGCCCTTTAGAATGCTACGCCAGACGTAGGACATGCCACTGACTCCTTTGGCATTTAGAATATTCCATCTGGGAAGTATTTCGCTAAGAGCACTCTGGCACATAGAGAGGATGGATTATGCAATATCCTCCAAGTTTGGCGAGTCAACATTGCCAGGTTGAAAGCGTATAAGTATCGGAAGCCCAATCGACCATCCCTCTTCCGAAGTGAGAGTTTGTCCCGACTGATCTAGTGGATTCTATTTTCTTTGTCCATCTGACTCCACCAGTACTTGCATATTATTGTGCTCATTTGATCACATAGAGATTTGGTGAGATCAAAGCACGCCATTGCATAGATTGGTACTGATTGTGCTACCACTTTGATTAGAATTTCCTTGCTAGTCATTGATAGCATGCGTTATTTCCAGCCTTGGATCTTTCTCCAAATCCTATCCTTTAGGTATGCAAATGTTTTTGACTTTGACTTTCCAATATAGATGGGCAATCCCAGGTATTTCTCTGTTTTGGCTTCACAATTCAGGTTCAAAATCTGCATTGTGGCATGTCTCTTCTCCCAAGGAGTATTTTTGAAGGAAATATGCCCTAGAGGCAATAATAAAGTTGTTATTTATATTTCCTTATATCATGATAAATGTTTATTATTCATGCTAGAATTGTATTGACCGGAAACTTAGTACATGTGTGAATACATAGACAAACTAAGTGTCACTAGTATGCCTCTACTTGACTAGCTCGTTGAATCAAAGATGGTTAAGTTTCCTAACCATAGACATGAGTTGTCATTTGATTAACGGGATCACATCATTAGAGAATGATGTGATTGACTTGACCCATTCCGTTAGCTTAGCATTTGATCGTTTAGTATATTGCTATTGCTTTCTTCATGACTTATACATGTTCCTATGACTATGAGATTATGCAACTCCCGAATACCGGAGGAACACTTTGTGTGCTACCAAACATCACAACATAACTGGGTGATTATAAAGGTGCTCTACAGGTGTCCCCGATGGCACTTGTTGAGTTGGCATAGATCGAGATTAGGATTTGTCACTCCGATTGTCGGAGAGGTATCTCTGGGCCCTCTCGGTAATGCACATCACTATAAGCCTTGCAAGCAATGTGACTAATTAGTTAGTTGCGGGATGATGCATTACGGAATGAGTAAAGGGACTTGCCGGTAACGAGATTGAACTAGGTATTGAGATAACGACGATCGAATCTCGGGCAAATAACATACCGATGACAAAGGGAACAACGTATGTTGTTATGCGGTTTGACCGATAAATATCTTCGTAGAATATGTAGGAGCCAATATGAGCATCCAGGTTCCGCTATTGGTTATTGACTGGAGACGTGTCTCGGTCATGTCTACATAGTTCTCGAACCCGTAGGGTCCGCACGCTTAACGTTCGGTGACGATCGGTAATATGAGTTTATGTGTTTTGATGAACCGAAGGTAGTTCGGACTCCCGGATATGATCACGGACATAACAAGGAGTCTCGAAATGGTCGAGACATAAAGATCAATATATTGGATGACTATGTTTGGACTTCGGAAATGTTCTGGGTAAGTTCGGACAAATACCGGAGTACCGGGGGGTTACCGGAACCCACCGGGGAGTCTAATGGGCCTATTGGGACTTAGTGGAGAAGAGTAGGGGCGATCAGGGCAGGCCGTGCGCCCCCTCCTCCTCTAGTCCGAATTGGACAAGGAAGGGGGGGGGCGACGCCCCCCTTTTTCCTTCCCCCTCTCTCCTCCTTCCTTCCCTCCTACTCCTACTCATGGAAGGGGTGGAATCCTACTCTCGGTGGGAGTAGGACTCTCCTTGGGGCGCGCCTAGGAGGCCGGCCCCCTCCCCCTCCTCCACTCCTTTATATACGGGGGAGGGGGGCACCCCATAGACACAAGTTGATCACTTGATCTTTTAGCCGTGTGCGGTGCCCCCCTCCACCATAATCCACCTCGGTCATATCGTAGCGGTGCTTAGGCGAAGCCCTACGTCAGTAGCATCATCATCACCGTCATCACGCCATCGTGCTGACGGAACTCTCCCTTGGAGCTCTGCTGGATCATGAGTTCGAGGGACGCCACCGAGCTGAACGTGTGCTGAACTCGGAGGTGTCATGCGTTCGGTACTTGGATCGGTCGGATCGTGAAGACGTACAACTACATCAACCGCGTTTTCATAACGCTTCCGCTTACGGTCTACGAGGGTACATGGACGACACTCTCCCCTCTCGTTGCTATGCATCACCATGATCTTGTGTGTGCGTAGGAAATTTTTTCAAATTACTACATTGCCCAACAGTGGCATCCGAGCCAGGTTTATGCGTAGATGTTATATGCACGAGTAGAACACAAGTGAGTTGTGGGCGATACAAGTCATACTTCTTACCAGCATGTCATACTTTGATTCGGCGGTATTGTTGGATGAAGCGGCCCGGACCGACATTACGCGTACGCTTACGTGAAACTGGTTCTACCGACGCTTGCCGCATTACGGTGGTTGGCGGGTGTCAGTTTCTCCAACTTTAGTTGAATCGAGTGTGGCTATGCCCGGTCCTTGTGAAGGTTAAAACAGCACATACTTGACGATATATCGTTGTGGTTTTGATGCGTAGGTAAAAACGGTTTTTGCTCAGCCCGTAGCAGCCACATAAAACTTGCAACAAGAAAGTAGAGGACGTCTAACTTGTTTTTGCAGGGCATGTTGTGATGTGATATGGTCAAGACATGATGCTAAATTTTATTGTATGAGATGATCATGTTTTGTAACCGAGTTATCGGCAACTGGCAGGATCCATATGGTTGTCGCTTTATTGTATGAAATGCAATCGCCATGTAATTGCTTTACTTTATCACTAAGCGGTAGCGATAGTCATAGTAGCAATAGTTGGCGAGACGACAACGATGCTACGATGGAGATAAAGGTGTCACGCCGGTGACGATGGTGATCATGATGGTGCTTTGGAGATGGAGATCAAAGGCACAAGATGATGATGGCCATATCATATCACTTACATTGATTGCATGTGATGTTTATCTTTTATGCATCTTATTTTGCTTAGATCGACGGTAGCATTATAATATGATCTCTCACTAAATTTCAAGGTATAACACAGTTCTCCCTGAGTATGCACCGTTGCGAAAGTTCGTCGTGCCGAGACACCACGTGATGATCGGGTGTGATAAGCTCTATGTTCACATACAACGGGTGCAAGCCATTTCTGCACACACAGAATACTCGGGTTAAACTTGACGAGCATAGCATATGCAGATATGGCCTCGGAACACTGAGACCGAAAGGTCGAGCATGAATCATATAGTAGATATGATCAACATAGTTATGTTCACCATTGAAAACTACTCCATCTCACGTGATGATCGGACATGGTTTAGTTGATATGGATCACGTGATCACTTAGATGATTAGAGGGATGTCTATCTAAGTTGGAGTTCTTAAGTAATTTGATTAATTGAACTTTAATTTATCATGAACTTAGTACCTGATAGTATTTTGCATGTCTATGTTGTTGTAGATAGATGGCCCGTGCTGTTGTTTCGTTGAATTTTAATGTGTTCCTTGAGAAAGCAAAGTTGAAAGATGATGGTAGCAATTACAAGGGACTGGGTCCATAACTTGAGGATTATCCTCATTGCTGCACAGAAGAATTACCTCCTGGAAGCACCTCTAGGTGCCAAACCCGCTGCAGGAGCAACGCCAGATGTTATGAACATCTGGCAGAGCAAAGCTGATGACTACTCGATAGTTCAGTGTGCCATGCTTTACGGCTTAGAACCGGGACTTCAACGACGTTTTGAACGTCATGGAGCATATGAGATGTTCAAGGAGTTGAAGTTAATATTTCAAGAAAATGTCTGGATTGAGAGATATGAAGTCTCCAATAAGTTCTACAGCTGCAAGATGGAGGAGAATAGTTCTGTCAGTGAACATATACTCAAAATGTCTGGGTATAACAATCACTTGATTAAACTGGGAGTTAATCTTCCGGATGATAGTGTCATTGACAGAATTGTTCAATCACTGCCACCAAGCTATAAGAGCTTCGTGATGAACTATAATATGCAAGGGATGGATAAGACAATTCCCGAGCTCTTCGCGATGCTAAAGGCTGCGAAGTGATGTCTACTATGCAACCTTCTTCTTGTAGACGTTGTTGGCCTCCAAGTGCAGAGGTTTGTAGGACAGTAGCAAATTTCCCTCAAGTGGATGACCTAAGGTTTATCAATCCATGGGAGGCGTAGGATGAAGATGGTCTCTCTCAAGCAACCCTGCAACCAAATAACAAAGAGTCTCTTGTGTACCCAACACACCCAATACAATGGTAAATTGTATAGGTGCACTAGTTCGGCGAAGAGATGGTGATACAAGTGCAATATGGATGGTAGATGAAGGTTTTTGTAATCTGAAAATATAAAAACAGCAAGGTAACAAGTGGTAAAAGTGAGCGTAAACGGTATTGCAATGCTAGGAAACAAGGCCTAGGGTTCATACTTTCACTAGTGCAAGTTCTCTCAACGATAATAGCATAATTGGATCATATAACCAGCCCTCAACATGCAACAAAGAGTCACTCCAAAGTCACTAATATCGGAGAACAAACGAAGAGATTATGGTAGGGTACGAAACCACCTCAAAGTTATTCTTTCCAATCAATCTGTTGGGCTATTCCTATAAGTGTCACAAACAGCCCTAGAGTTCGTACTAGAATAACACCTTAAGACACAAATCAACCAAAACCCTAATGTCACCTAGATACTCCAATGTCACCTCAAGTATCCATGGGTATGATTATACGATATGCATCACACAATCTCAGATTCATCTATTCAACCAACACATAGAACCTCAAAGAGTGCCCCAAAGTTTCTACCGGAGAATCAAGACGAAAACGTGTGCCAACCCCTATGCATAGGTTCATGGGCGAAACCCGAAAGTTGATCACCAAAACATACATCAAGTGAATCACGTGATATCCCATTGTCACCACAGATACGCACGGCAAGACATACATCAAGTGTTCTCAAGTCATTAGAGACTCAATCCGATAAGATTACTTCAAGGGGAAAACTCAATCCATTACAAGAGAGTAGAGGGAGAGAAACACCATAAGATTCAACTATAATAGCAAAGCTCACGATACATCAAGATCGTATCACCTCAAGAACACGAGAGAGAGAGAGAGAGAGAGAGAGAGAGAGAGATCAAACACATAGCTACTAGTACATACCCTCAGCCCTGAGGGTGAACTACTCCGTCCTCGTCATGGAGAGCGTCGGGATGATGAAGATGGCCACCGGTGAGGGTTCCCCCCTCCGGTGGGGTGCCGAAATAGGGTCCCGATTGACTTTTGGTAGCTACAGAGGCTTGCGGCGGCGGAACTCCCGATCTATTCTGTTCCCCGAAGTTTTTAGGGTATATGGATATATATAGGCAAAAGAAGTACATCAGGGGAGCCACGAGGGTGGAGGGCATGCCCCCCTACCTCGTGGCTCCCTCGTTTCTTTCCTGACATGCATTCCAAGTTTATCCGGTAGCTTTCCTTCCAAAAATAACTTCTCCAGTTGGTTTCATTCCGTTTTGACTCGTTTGATATTCCTTTTCTTGAACATGAAACAAGGGAAAAAACAGAGGCTGCACTAGGCTCGGGTCAATAGGTTAGTCCCAAAAGTAATATAAAAGTGTTTAATAAAGCCCATAAACATCCAAAACACATAATATAATAGCATGGAACAATCAAAATTATAGATACGTTGGAGACGTATCATCATCTAAGCTTAATTCCTGCTCGTCCTCGAGTAGGTAAATGATAAAAACAGAATTTTTGATGTGGAATGCTACCTAACATCTTTATCAATGTAATTCTCTTTATTGTGGCAAGAATATTCAGATCCGAAAGATTCAAGATAAAAGTTCATATTGACATAAGAATAATAAAACTTCAAGCATGCTAACAAAGCAATTATGTCTTCTTAAAATAACATGGCCAAAGCAAGCTATCCCTACAAAATCATATAGTCTGGCTATGCTCTATCTTCACCACACAAAGTATTTAAATCATGCACAACCCCGATGACAAGCCAAGCAATTGTTTCATACTTTTGATGTTCTCAAACTTTTTCAATCTTCACGCAATACATGAGCGTGAGCCATGGACATAGCACTATAGGTGGAATAGAATGGTGGTTGTGGAGAAGACAAAAAGGAGAAGATAGTCTCACATCAACTAAGCACGGGCTATGGAGATGCCCATTAATAGATATCAATCTGAGTGAGTAGGGATTGCCATGCAACGGATGCGCTAGAGCTATAAGTGTATGAAAGCTCAACAAAAGAAACTAAGTGGGTGTGCATCCAACTTGCTTGCTCACAAAGACCTAGGGCATTTTGAGGAAGCCCATCATTGGAATATACAAGCCAAGTTCTATAATGAAAAATTCCAACTCGTATATGAAAGTGACAACATAGGAGACTCTCTATCATGAAGATCATGGTGCTACTTTGAAGCACAAGTGTGGTAAAAGGATAGTAGCATTGCCCCTTCTCTCTTTTTCTCTCATTATTTTTATTTTTATTTTTTATTTGGGCCTTCTCTTTTTTATGGCCTCTTTTTTCTCTTTTTTTATTTGGGCTTCTTTGGCCTCTTTTATTTATTTATTTCGTCTGGAGTCTCATCCCGACTTGTGGGGGAATCATAGACTCCATCATCCTTTCCTCACATGGGACAATGCTCTAATGATGATCATCACACTTTTATTACTTACAACTCAACAATTACAACTCAATACTTAGAACAAAACATGACTCTATGTGAATGCCTCCGGCGGTGTACCGGGATGTGAAATGACTCATGAGTGACATGTATGAAAGAATTATGAACGGTGGCTTTGCCACAAATACGATGTCAACTACATGATCATGCTAAGCAATATGACAATGATGGAGCGTGTCATAATAAACGGAACGGTGGAAAGTTGCATGGCAATATATCTCGGAATGGCTATGGAAATGCCATGATAGGTAGGTATGGTGGCTGTTTTGAGGAAGGTATATGGTGGGTGTATGATACCGGCAAAAAGTGCGCGGTATTAGAGAGACTAGCAATGGTGGAAGGAAGAAGAGTGCGTATAATCCATGGACTCCACATTAGTCATAAAGAACTCATATACTTATTGCAAAAATCTACAAGTTATCAAAGCAAAGTATTACGCGCATGCTCCTAGGGGGATAGATTGGTAGGAAAAGACCATCGCTCGTCCCCGACCGCCACTCATAAGGAAGACAATCAATAAATAAATCATGATCCGACTTCATCACATAACGGTTCACCATACGTGCATGCTACGGGAATCACAAACTTTAACACAAGTATTTCTCAAATTCACAACTACTCAACTAGCATGACTCTAATATCACCATCTTCATATCTCAAAACAATTATCAAGCATCAAACTTTTCTTAGTATTCAACACACTCATAAGAATTCTTACAAATCTTGTATGCTTAGCATATTAGGATTATTAAAGCAAATTACCATGCTATTTAAGACTCTAAAAATAATCTAAGTGAAGCATGAGAGATCAACAATTTCTATAAAACAAATCCACCGCCGTGCTCTAAAAGATATAAGTGAAGCACTAGAGCAAACAACAAACTACTCCGAAAGATATAAGTGAAGATCAATGAGTAGTCGAATAATTATGCAACTATGTGAAGACTCTCTATCATTTAAGAATTTCAGATCTTGGTATTTTATTCAAACAGCAAGCAAAACAAAATAAAATAAAATGACGCTCCAAGCAAAACACATATCATGTGGTGAATAAAATTATAGCTCCAAGTAAAGTTACCGATGAACGAAGATTTAAAGAGGGATGCCATCCGGGCATCCCCAAGCTTAGGCTCTTGGTTATCCTTGAATATTACCTTGGGGTGCCTTGGGCATCCCCAAGATTAGGCTCTTGCCACTCCTTATTCCATAGTCCATCGAATCTTTACCCAAAACTTGAAAACTTCACAACACAAAACTTAACAGAAAAATCTCGTGAGCTCCGTTAGCGAAAGAAAACAAAAAACCACTTCAAGGTACTGTAATTAACTCATTATTTATTTATATTGGTGTTAAAACTACTGTATTCCAACTTCTCTATGGTTTATAAACTATTTTACTAGCCATAGATTCGTCAAAATAAGCAAGCAACACAATGAAAACAGAATCTGTCAAAAACAGAACAGTCTGTAGTAATCTGTATCAAACGCAAACTTCTGGAACTCCAAAAATTCTAAAATAAATTGGTGGACCTGAGGAATTTGTCTAGTAATCATATTCAAAAAGAATCAACTAAATATCACTCTCCAGTAAAAAGTTTTAGCTAATCTCGTGAGCGCTAAAGTTTCTGTTTTTTACAGCATGATCATAAAGACTTCACCCAAGTCTTCCCAAAGGTTCTACTTGGCACAAACACTAATTAAAACAAAAAACCACATCTAAACAGAAGCTAGATGGATTATTTATTCCTAAACAGAACCAAAAAGCAAGAAACTAAAATAAAATTGGGTTGCCTCCCAACAAGCGCTATCGTTTAACGCCCCTAGCTAGGCATGATGATTTCAATGATGCTCACATAAAAGATAAGAATTGAAACATAAAAATAGCATCATGAAGAATATGACTAGCACATTTAAGTCTAACGCACTTCCTATGCATATGGATTTTGTGAGCAAACAACTTATGGGAACAAGAATCAACTTGCATAGGAAGGTAAAACAATCATAACTTCAAGATTCTAAGCACATAGAGAGGAAACTTGATATTATTGCAATTCCTACAAGCATATATTCCTCCCTCATAATAATTTTCAGTAGCATCATGAATGAATTAAACAATATAACCAGCACATAAAGCATTATTTTCATGATCTACTTGCATAGAAATTTTACTACTCTCCACATAAGCAAATTTATTCTCATGAATAATAGTGGGAGTATCATAAGAGACTTGAATACTATAAATTGTTTCCACATTAAAGGAGTAATGTTCAGAAAAAGGTAATCATAATCATGACAAGTTTTATAAATATAATCATCACTACTTTTTATAGCATAAGTTTCATCACAATAATCATCATAAGTAGCAACTTTGTTCTCATCATAATCGATTGAAACCTCTTCCGAAATAGTGGATACATCACTAAATGAAGTCATGACCTCTCCAAATCCACTTTCATAAATATTATAAGATTCAACATCCTCCAAAATAGTGGGATCATTACTTCCTAAAGTTGACACTCTTCCAAACCCACTTTCATCAATATAATCATCATAGGTAGAAGGCATGCTATCATCATAACAACTTTGCATATCAAAACTTGGGAGGCTAAAAATATCATCATTATTAAACATAGCATCCCCAAGCTTGGGCCTTTTCATATCATAAGCATAATCACTCTCATCATTAATAGTATGGATAGCACCAATAGTATAGCAATTATCACATTCTTCCAAGCAAGTGCCAAAAAGATTTCCAAGGTCATAGGAAGTATCATTATCTTCCCAACCATAATCATCACAACAAGCAATAGGCATAACGAGATCATCAAGTGCATCATCTTCCACAATTATTTTTGATTCATTTTGATGAGGCACAACAATAATAGAAGCAACATTATTTGGGAGAGATACCTTTTTACCTCTCTTCCTTTTTCTTTTCTTCTTCTTCACCACATCATGTGTGGGTTCAATCCTCTTTTTGGAGCTCCTTATTAATGATATTGGTTGAATAGAAGGCTCCTCCTCATTACCTGATTCATCATAAGAAATAATAGGAGGATATTGGGAAGTCTCTTCCCTTTCGTTAGTATTCTCTTCATCTTCTATTTGTTTTCTTCTCTTTATGTAATTGGCAATATAAGGATTTTCAGTGCAATTCACCGCACAATACATATAAATATCTTCTAGATCAATATCGAGGAATTTCTCAAGGTTATATTCTAGAATATGCTTAGTTTGACGTTTCATTTCTTCATAACCCAAAAGAAAACTAATTTCATTATGATGTGCAAGGGAAATCAAGTCATCACAATTTTTGCACATGATTCGATCATGAAACAATTTGCAATTGATATTTAATGACCATGTTCATTGCAAAGTTCACAAGTACGGTAAAAATATTTTAAATTTTCATCACTCACATTCAGCCTTTCTTGCAACCTTTTAGTTTCTAAGTACTTATGCCTCTTGCAATATCTATCTTCCCTATTTGGTGTGTACTTGCAAACCCAATGCACTCCACAAAAATTGACATGTTTATAGGAGACATTTTCATCATAACTATAGCAATCATCCTTAGTACTATGGATATTCAAGGAGTTCATACTAACAACATTGCAATCATGCTCATCATTCAAATATTTAGTGCCAAACATTTTAATGCATTCTTCTTCTAACACTTTGGCACAATTTTCCTTTCCATCATTCTCACGAAAGATGTTAAAAATATGAAGCGTATGAGACAAACTCAATTCCATTTTTTTGGTAGTTATCTTTTATAAACTAAACTAGTGCTAAAACAAGAAACAAAAAGATTCGATTGCAAGATATAAAGATATACCTTCAAGCACTCACCTCCCCGTCAACGGCGCCAGAAAAGAGCTTGATGTCTACTACACAACCTTCTTC
Organism: Aegilops longissima; assembly: GCA_021605205.1. Classification (NCBI taxonomy): domain Eukaryota; kingdom Viridiplantae; phylum Streptophyta; class Magnoliopsida; order Poales; family Poaceae; genus Aegilops; species Aegilops longissima. The sequence continues at coordinate 474,063,365 of CM038676.1, forward strand.
TTGTAGACGTTGTTGGGCCTCCAAGTGCAGAGGTTTGTAGGATGATACGTCTCCAACGTATCTATAAATTTTGATTGCGCCATGCTATATTATCTACTTTTTTGGGCAATATTGGGCTTTATTTTCCACTTTTATATTACTTTTGAGACTAACCTATTAACCGGAGGCCCAGCCCAGATTTTCTATTTTTTGCCTATTTCAGTATTTCAAAGAAAAGGAATATCAAACGGAGTCAAAACGGAACGAAATCAACTGGAGAAGTTATTTTTGGAAGGAAAGCTGTCGGATGGACTTGGACCCCACGTCAAGGAAGGAACGAGGAAGCCACGAGGGTGGGGGCGCGCCCACCCCCCTAGGGCGCGCCCCCTGCCTCGTGGGGCCCTCGTGGCTCCCCTGACGTGCTTCTTCCGCCTATATAACTCCACGTACCCTAAAACTTCCAGAACAGAAATTAGATCGGGAGTTCCGCCGCCGCAAGCCTCTGTAGCCACCAAAAGTCAATCGGGACCCTGTTCCGGCACCCTGCCGGAGGGGGAACCCTCACCGGTGGCCATCTTCATCATCCGCGCTCTCCATGACGAGGAGGGAGTAGTTCACCCTCGGGCTGAGGGTATGTACCAGTAGCTATGTGTTTGATCTCTCTCTCTCTCTCTCTCATGTTCTTGATTTGGCACGATCTTGATGTATCGCGAGCTTTGCTATTATAGTTGGATCTTATGTTTCTTCTCCCCCTCTTCTCTCTTGTAATGGATCGAGTTTTCCCCTTGAAGTAATCTTATCGGATTGAGTCTTTAATGATTTGAGAACACTTGATGTATGTCTTGTCGTGCGTATCTGTGGTGACAATGGGATATCACATGATTCACTTGATGTATGTTTTGGTGATCAACTTGCGGGTTCCGCCCATGAACCTATGCATAGGGGTTGGCACACGTTTTCGTCGTGATTCTCCGGTAGAAACTTTGGGGCACTCTTTGAGGTTCTATGTGTTGGTTTGAATAGATGAATTGAGATTGTGTGACACATATCGTATAATCATACCCACGGATACTTGAGGTGACAATGGAGTATCTAGGTGACATTAGGGTTTTGGTTGATTTGTGTCTTAAGGTGTTATTCTAGTACGAACTCTAGGGTTGTTTGTGACACTTATAGGAATAGTCCAACGGATTGATTGGAAAGAATAACTTTGAGGTGGTTTCATACCCTACCATAATCTCTTCGTTTGTTCTCCGCTATTAGTGACTTTGGAGTGACTCTTTGTTGCATGTTGAGGGATAGTTATATGATCCAATTATGTTATTATTGTTGACAGAACTTGCACTAGTGAAAGTATGAATCCTAGGCCTTGTTTCCTAGCATTGAAATACCGTTTATGCTCACTTTTATCACTTGTTACCTTGCTGTTTATATAGTTTCAGATTACAAAAACCTATATCTACCATCCATATTGCACTTTTATCACCATCTTTTCGCCGAACTAGTGCACCTATACAATTTACCATTGTATTGGGTGTGTTGGGGACACAAGAGACTCTTTGTTATTTGGTTGCAGGGTTGCTTGAGAGAGACCATCTTCATCCTACGCCTCCCACGGATTGATAAACCTTAGGTCATCCACTTGAGGGAAATTTGCTACTGTCCTACAAACCTCTGCACTTGGAGGCCCAACAACATCTACAAGAAGAAGGTTGCGTAGTAGACATCAAGCTCTTTTTCTGGCGCCGCTGCCGGGAGGTTAGGTAGCAGCACTCACACCCCGTCAACTAAGCTCTTTTTCGGCGCCGTTGTCGGGAGGTGAGTGCATGAAGGTATATCTTTAGATCTTGCAATCGAATCTTTTAGTTTCTTGTTTTATCACTAGTTTAGTTTATAAAAGAAAACCACAAAAAAATGGAATTGAGGATGCCTCATATGCTTCATCTTTTTAGTCTTCCGTGAAAATAAGGATTCCGATAATTGTGCTCAATTTCTAGAGGAAGAATGCATTAAAATGTTTGGCACTAAATCTTTGAATGATGAGCATGATTGCAATGTTATTAGTATGAAATCTTTGAATATCCATGATGCTAATGATATGCAAAGCCACAAGCTTGGGGATGCTATGTTTGATGAATATGATATTTTTAGTCCCCCAAGTTTTGATGTGCAAATTTATTATGATGAAAGCATGCCTCCTATCTATGATGATTATTTTGATGACACGTATGCTATAAAGAGTAATGATAACCATGAAACTTGTCATCTTGATCTTAATTTTCAATCACATGATAGTTATTTTGTTGAGTTTGCTCCCACTATTATTAATGAGAAGAATTTTGCTTATGTGGAGAGTAGTAAAATTTCTATGCAAGTAGATCATGAAAAGAATGATTTAGGTGCTGGTTATATTGTTGAATTCATTCATGATGCTACTGAAAATGATTATGAGGGAGGAATATATGCTTGTAGGAATTGCCATAATATCAAGTTTCCTCTCTATGTGCTTAAAGTTTTGAACTTATGCTTGTTTTGCCTTCCTATGCTAGTTGATTATTGTTCCCATAAGTTGTTTGCTCACAAAATCCCTATGCATAGGAAGTGGGTTAGACTTAAATGTGCTAGTCATATTCTTCTTGATGCTCTCTTTATGTTTCAATTCTTATCTTTTATGTGAGCATCATTGAAATCATCATGCCTAGCTAGGGGCGTTAAACGATAGCGCTTGTTGGGAGGCAACCCAAATTTATTTTAGTTTCTTGCTTTTTGGTTCTGTTTAGGAATAAATAATCCATCTAGATTATGTTTATATGTGGTTTTTTGTTTTAATTAGTGTTTGTGCCAAGTGGAACCTTTGGGAAAACTCGGGTGAAGTCTTTATGATCATGCTGTAAAAAACAGAAACTTTAGCGCTCATGAGATTAGCTAGAAATTTTTACTGGAAAGTGATATTTAGTTTATTATTTTTGAAGATGATTACTAGACAAATCCCTCAGGTCCACCAATTTATTTTAGAATTTTTGGAGTTCCAGAAGTATACGTTTGATACAGATTACTACAGACTGTTCTGTTTTTGACAGATTCTATTTTCATTGTGTTGCTTGCTTATTTTGATGAATCTATGGCTAGTAAAATAGTTTATAAATCATAGAGAAGTTGGAATACAGTAGGTTTAACACCAATATAAATAAAGAATGAGCTCATTACAGTACCTCGAAGTGGTGTTTTGTTTTCTTTCGCTGACGGAGCTCACGAGATTTCTGTTAAGTTTTGTGTTGTGAAGTTTTCAAGTTTTGGGTAAAGATTCGATGGACTACGGAATAAGGAGTGGCAAGAGCCTAATCTTGGGGATTCCCAAGGCACCCCAAGGTAATATTCAAGGATAACCAAGCGTCTAAGCTTGGGGATGCCCCGGAAGGCATCCCCTCTTTCGTCTTCATTCATCGGTAACTTTACTTGGTGCTATATTTTTATTCACCACAAAATATGTGTTTTGCTTGGAGCGTCATTTTATTTTCTTTAGGTTTGCTTGCTGTTTGAATAAAATACCAAGATCTGAAATTATTAAATGGGAGAGTCTTCACATAGTTGCATAATTATTCGACTACTCATTGATCTTCACTTATATCTTTCGGAGTAGTTTGTTGTTTGCTCTAGTGCTTCACTTATATCTTTTAGAGCATGGTGGTAGTTTTATTTTGAAGAAATATATGAACTCTCGTGTTTCACTTATATTATTTTGAGAGTCTTAAATAGCATGGTAATTTGATTAAATAATCCTAATATGCTAAGCATACAAGATTTGTAAGAATTCCTATGAGTGTGTTGAATACTAAGAGAAGTTTGATGCTTGATGATTGTCTTGAGATATGGAGGTAGTGATATTAAAGTCGTGCTAGTTGAGTAGTTGTGAATTTGAGAAATGCTTGTGTTGAAGTTTGCAAGTCCCATAGCATGCACGTATGGTAAATGTTATGTAACAAATTTGAAACATGAGGTGTTATTTGATTGTCCTCCTTATGAGTGGTGGTCGGGGACGAGCGATGGTCTTTTCCTACCAATCTATCCCCCTAGGAGCACGCGCGTAGTTCTTTGGTTTTTGATGGCTTGTAGATTTTTGCAATAAGTATGTGAGTTCTTTATGACTAATGTTGAGTCCATGGATTATACGCACTCTCACCCTTCCATCATTGCTAGCCTCTTCGGTACCGTGCATTGCCCTTTCTCACATTGAGAGTTGGTGCAAACTTCGCCGATGCATCCAAACCCCGTGATATGATATGATTTTTCACACATAAACCTCCTTATATCTTCCTCAAAACAGCCACCATACCTACCTATTATGGCATTTCCGTAGCCATTCCGAGATATATTGCCATGCAACTTTCCACCATACCGTTCTTCATGACACATTCATCATTGTCATATTGCTTAGCATGATCATGTAGTTGACATAGTATTTGTGGCAAATCCACCGTTCATAATTCTTTCATACATGTCACTCTTGATTCATTGCATATCCCGGTACACCGCCGGAGGCATTCATATAGAGTCATACTTTGTTCTAGTATCGAGTTGTAATCATTGAGTTGTAAATAAATAGTAGTGTGATGATCATCATTTAATAGAGCATTGTCCCCATAAAAAGAGAAAGGCCAAAAGAAAAAAAGAAGGCCCAAAAAAATAAAAAAAATAAAAAAGGGGCAATGCTACTATCCTTTTTTCCACACTTGTGCTTCAAAGTAGCACCATGTTCTTCATATAGCGAGTCTCATATATTGTGCTTCAAAGTAGCACCATGTTTTTCATATAGAGAGTTTCATATGTTGTCACTTTCATATACTAGTGGGAATTTTTCATTATAGAACATGGCTTGTATATTCCAACGATGGGCTTCCTCAAATGCCCTAGGTCTTCGTGAGCAAGCAAGTTGGATGCACACCCACTTAGTTTCTTTTGTTGAGATTTCATACATTTATAGCTCTAGTGCATCCGTTGCATGGCAATCCCTACTCCTTGCATTAACATCAATCGATGGGCATCTCCATAGCCCATTGATTAGCCTCGTTGATGTGAGACCTTCTCCTTTTTTGTCTTCTCCACATAACCCCCATCATCATATTCTATTCCACCCATAGTGCTATGTCCATGGCTCGCGCTCATGTATTGCGTGAAGGTTTATAAGTTTGAGATTACTAAAGTATGAAACAATTGCTTGGCTTGTCATCGGGGTTGTGCATGATGAGAGCATTCTTGTGTGACGAAAATGGAGCATGACTAAACTATATGATTTTGTAGGGATGAACTTTCTTTGGCCATGTTATTTTGAGAAGACATAATTGCTTAGTTAGTATGCTTGAAGTATTATTATTTTTATGTCAATATGAACTTTTGTCTTGAATCTTTCGGATCTGAATATTCATACCACAATTAAGAAGAATTACATTAAAATTATGCAAAGTAGCATTCCACATCAAAAATTATCTTTTTTATCATTTACCTACTCGAGGACGAGCAGGAATTAAGCTTGGGGATGCTTGATACGTCTCCAATGTATCTATAATTTTTGATTGCTCCATGCTATATTATCTACTGTTTTGGGAAATATTGGGCTTTATTTTCCACTTTTATATTACTTTTGGGACTAACCTATTAACCGGAGGCCCAGCCCAGATTTGTTGTTTTTTGCCTATTTCAGTATTTCGAAGAAAAGGAATATCAAACGGAGTCGAAACGGAACGAAATCAACTAGAGAAGTTATTTTTGGAAGGAAAGCTACCGGATGGACTTGGACCCCACGTCAAGGAAGGAACGAGGAAGCCACGAGGGTGGGGGGCGCGCCCACCCCCCTAGGGCGCGCCCCCTGCCTCGTGGGGCCCTCGTGGCTCCCCTGACGTGCTTCTTCCGCCTATATAACTCCACGTACCCTAAAACTTCCAGAACAGAGATTAGATCGGGAGTTCCGCCGCAAGCCTCTCAGAGCCACCAAAAGTCAATCGGGACCTGTTCAAGCACCTGCCGGAGGGGGGAATCCTCACCGTGGCCATCTTCATCATCCGGCGCTCTCCATGACGAGGAGGAGTAGTTCACCCTCGGGGCTGAGGGTATGTACCAGTAGCTATGTGTTTGATCTCTCTCTCTCTCTCTCTCTCTCTCTCTCTCTCTCTCTCTCTCTCTCTCTCTCTCTCTCTCTCTCTCGTGTTCTTGATTTGGCATGATCTTGATGTATCGTGAGCTTTGCTATTATAGTTGGATCTTATGTTTCTTCTCCCCCTCTTCTCTCTTGTAATGGATCGAGTTTTCCCCTAATATTGCTCTATAAACTATTGCAATATTTATATTCAGGACAGGCCGTGCACCCCCTCCCCCTCTAGTCCGAATTGGACAAGGAAGGGGGCGACGCCCCCCTTTTTCCTTCCCCCTCTCTCCTCCTTCCTTCCCTCCTACTGCTACTCATGGAAGGGGTGGAATCCTACTCCCGGTGGGAGTAGGACTCCCCTTGGGGCGCGCCTAGGAGGCCCCCCTCCTCCACTCCTTTATATACGGGGGAGGGGGCACCCCATAGACACAAGTTGATCAATTGATCTTTTAGCCGTGTGCGGTGCCCCCCCTCCACCATAATCCACCTCGGTCATATCGTAGCGGTGCTTAGGCGAAGCCCTGCGTCGGTAGCATCATCATCACCGTCATCACGCCATCGTGCTGACGGAACTCTCCCTCGAAGCTCGGCTGGATCGTGAGTTCGAGGGACGTCACCGAGCTGAACGTGTGCTGAACTCGGAGGTGCCGTGCGTTCGGTACTTGGATCGGTCGGATCGTGAAGGCGTACGACTACATCAACCGCGTTGTCATAACGCTTCCGCTTACGGTCTACGAGGGTACGTGGACGACACTCTCCCCTCTCGTTGCTATGTATCACCATGATCTTGCGTGTGTGGAGGAATTTTTTTGAAATTACTACGTTGCCCAACAATTTTTGCTGAACATGATAGCAGATTTGTCTTTGTTCATTACTTGTCCAGAGCAATCTGCATACTGCATCAAGATTTGATCCACTTCTTTCATGCTTCTGTCATCGACCTTTATTAGTAGTAAGGAATCATCTGCAAAGAGCAGATGGTTCACACTTGGAGCCCTTCTTGAAACTTTTATTCCTTGAATCTTTTTGCTCCTTTATGCATCATGAAGTAGAGTCGAGAAACCTTCAGCACAAATTAAAAATAAGTATGGGGACAATGGGTCACCTTGTCTCAGGCTTCTGCTAGGGGTATAATGACGTTTGTTACATCATGGTTGACCTTTATCTGATAGCACACCGTAGTAACACATTCCATGATTAACCGGATCCACCATGTGCTAAATCCCATTTTCCTCATCATATCTCTTAAAAAACTCCATTCGACTTGATCGTACACCTTGCTCATGTCCAGCTTTAAGGCAACATAATTAGCAGTTCCGCTCCTTTTGTTCTGCAAGAAGTGGGTTAGTTCACATGCTAATAGAATGTTGTCTGAAATCATTCTCCCTGCAATAAAAGCACTTTGATTTGGGGAGATGATATGACGGAAAATTGCTTTCAGTCTATTTGCAAGTATTTTTGAAATAATCTTGTATACCACATTGCAAAGGTTTATGGGGCGAAGATCTTTTAATTTCTCAGGCTACTTGTTTTGGGGATTAGAACCACCATTGTATCATTCCATCCAATAGACATGTCACCTCCACGTTTTAGTGCCACTCCATGGAGCGAAGAGTGCGTGACTCACGTTAGAATGCCTGCCGCGAACATAAAAACGCTGGCCACCACAACACTTCTTCTAGGCACTTCATTATTGTACTTTTTCGTGAGAAAGACTCGGCCCTATTATAAAGATTGTATAATAAAGATTTCAGTGGAAGTACAAAGCATATTACGCAGATAATAAAAAATCATGTCTGGCTCATAAACAATAAAAATTACATCGAGGTCCAGGGCCACCAAACGACCACTACCATCGCCAGCACGAGCCGCCAGTGCGTCGTTGTCACTGCTCCCTCACCGGAGCAGAGCCCGACCTTTTCGATGACAGCTAAGAAGTCTTTGTATCCGTAAAAAAATGCTAATAAGTCTTTGTGCACATGTCTCCAAGAACCAGTGCGTCGGAGCCACAATCATCGTCTTTAAACCCTCGAAACAATAAGAAGAACCTGACATCAAATCTTGCCATCGTGAACGCACGACGAAAAATTCTAACCTCGCGGCCTAAAGGACCTGGCAGGAGCTCCATTAATCCATCCCAAGGAACGAAATTGAGAAAGATCAGAGCCCAAAAGAATTACTCGAAGAAGAAGCGTCACCATCCACCTAAATATCGCCCCTGTGAGGACTGAACCTACCTAATAGCTGAAGTTGAGGCAACCGGATTTTCTTTCACCGGCCTTAGAGTGGCATACATAGAGGAGTTGAATCCATAGAATCACCGATGGAGATGGCGCGGGGGTTGCTGGTTATCTTCGAAGGCGAAAGAAAGACCATGTACTCAATCATAGCCTGATTTATTCCATTACTATATATTTAACCGTACTACCAAATACTGCATGTGCTTTTCTTAACCACTGTATCTTAGTGGTTTACTATGGGCTTTATTCAGTCTTTAGATATGCAAGACTGCCGTAAGTTATGTAATTTCACTCGCGTGTGTGACAAGTTAAACTGTAACGTGTGCTTGCACAATACAACGGGAAAATTGGTAAATAATCCACAGAGAAATGTTAGAAGCACGGAGGGGATGTTCACGGAATCAACGGACTTGGCAACATGGACATTTACTATTGGAATTAGGAGGTGGGAAGGGGCCCGCCACCCTGAAAATCGGGGAGTGATTGTTTGGTAAATTCTATAAGAAGCCTGTAAAAGCCCGTGTGTAGTATTATTGTATCTAGATGATATCCCGGTGTGTTGCTGTGGGAAACTTGATACAAGAATGCATAAGAGTTACTACAAAAACATCTATAACTAATGGGAAGCGAATGCAAGCTTAATAATAAAAGTGAAATACAAACGTATACAAAAAGAGAAAAATAAATTACAGTTAACAAAATATCATCTCTAACATACTCGTGCGATACCCTAGTGCAAGGGACCAACATACATATTGTCAATACAAAATTTAATGCAAAAAGTAACTTAATGCATGAATTGATGATGTGATGCATGCATGAATAGAGTAATAATGCAAAAACAATGTAATTTATGACTTGCATGCATTACTTGCTCATGTAGCGTAGTTGCATGTCTAGAAAAAAAACTAATGGATTGTACTCTCTCTGTCTCATAATGTAAAACATTACGGGAAGAAGGGGTAGCTATTTAGCAATAGAAGATTCACGGGAGGTGAAACCACGTACGAAGTCGTTGGTAGTCCAGGTAACAACAATATTCTTCCCCTCTTGTTTCAAAAAAAAGAAATTCTTCCTCTCTGGGCAGCCGCGTACGTCCGCACACACCCATGAAGATATGCATCGGCCACGTTACGCAGATGCCGTACGTATGTATGTACGCGCGCGCACACCACGACAGGGATATGCATCAAGCATCATCGTGTCTATCTCTCTATCTATCCTGTGGCTAAGCTCCAACGAGTGCAATCAGTAGGACACGAGATTATTAGGCTTCCCGGCATTACGGTCCACTAAACTAGTCAAAAAGCGCCGCTTTTTGCAGCATGCATCGACAAACATGGTGCTCGCTTTCCGCCTGGCGAGGCTTGCGGAGCACTGTAGTCCGCACCCCGTACCTTTCACAGAGAATCATTCCGTGAAAAAAAGAGGGTGAGAGAGAATCAAATCGATCGTGCTAACCATATACCGCCCCACTGAAATCCGGACGGACGTCGATCGTTATGCGGTCGATCTGATTTACCCTGGCCACACACGCAACGAGACCTCTCTTTTCACCGTCGTTTTCCTCCCATTAAAAGCAGCTACACCCGCGCCCCCAAATCCAAGCCCTCAAATGTCTGTGGACACGCACAATGCTTTTCAAATCCTGTCGTCCACATCCGTGTATCTCATATTCGGTACCTCATACTCATACTAAATATGCAACGTGGAAATAAATAACGTAGAGCATCAAACAGACATAGAAATGCACATTCTGGTCATCAAAAAAATCATCAACGGTGTCCAAAAAATCGCTAAAGTTCACATAATTCACATAAACAACGGACAAGTTTAAACTAGATTACTAAAAACTTGAATTGAAGACGGAGAAGGCGGAGCTTCACCGCTTCCTCGCCGGTCCTTTGCCCTTTTAGTCGCCGGCGCAGCTATAAGCGTCAGCGGCTGGTAGCGGATCGTCCGAGTTGTCGGACGACGTGGTTGTCCTCATTGTCGGAGGTGTCAGAGAGGATGATGAGCATTCAACAGCCGGACCTCCCTGTTCTGCAGCCGCCTGAGCTTCGCGAACCGAGCCGCCTCGCGCATGGGCTGCTCAATGGCAATCCAGAGCGCCTTGACGTTCTTCCGACCGAGCCGCCGCGCTTCCGTCTCCGCGGTCGTAAGCGACCGGCGGTAGACCCAATCGAGGAGCCACGCGTCCTCGTCGGACTCCGCCTGCATTCCGCGGCGGCGGCGCACCGCGCATGGACTGCTATGCCTCCTTCCTCTCCCTTTTCCGCTACCTCTCGTGGCGAACGGCTCTCGCCTCTGCCCAATTGAGGAGAGTGTGAGTGAGTTAGGATTTCCTATCAATGAGACGAATGGGGTTTTTTGTGGGACAACCCGGGGTCAGTGCTGAACCGTGCTTGTCAGACGGACGCGCCCAGGCATGTTCGACCCATCCCATATTTAAACTGGATATGAGGGATGCCGTTCAATCCGGGCATTTAAGGCATGTTTAAGACGTCCGTCTGGATCAGATTTTTTTGACCGGTTAGTGATCGGACGGGCCGACCGGACGTTTGAGGTCGGTTTGAGACGTCCGACTGTAGATGCTCTGACCACGGCATGTCCGACCTCGCCGGAAAACGCTACAGCATACGTGGTTGCACCGCGACGGCGGCTTTGAGGTCCGTGGCGCAGGCTCGCACAGGTCGACCCCAGCACGGCGTAGTGGGGGTCGCCGGCCGGCGGTGGCCTGGCCTAGCTTAGCTAGAGTAGCTTTTAGCCGGTACGGTGCGGTGTCAGCGGCGAGCGGTCGCATGCATGTACTTCTTTCAATGATCGCGTGGGATGGATGGATGGATGTGTACGTGCTCCTCCGGACAGCAACGCGCGCTCGGGCTCCATAGCTGTCCGAAACGTACGTCTAACCGACCCCGCCCGAAAGTACAAGATCGACCGCCCGGCGCACAGACCTGGCGCCATCTGCCACGTCGGGACGAGCGGCACGTAGGCATCGCGTGTACTGTACACGGTAGCCATCCGCTGGGCTTGTAGCCGTACGTCTCCTCTCTCATCGATTTCCCTTTTCTTTTCCATGATTTTTTGGTGAAAGGGGCACGAGCTAGTAGCTTGTAGAATAATAATGATGCGTTAGTAGGGGCCCGGTAGCTAAGCATGCATCTTAAATGGAGCACTCAATGATTCGAGCATGTACTTCATGGTGATCGGCATTGAAAAGCTAGAGATTAGTCCAACGAAGATGTTGTAGATGTGTGCGTAGCATGCTGAATTCATCTCTTTGGAAATCTAAAGTCTCTTAATTGATTGCGCCTGCAAGGTAGATACATGGGCGCCATCACGCGAGAGGGGAGGAAGGCGCGGGCCGGTCGCTGTTGCGAGCTACAGTGCGCGCGGGAAGCGTCGCTCGCTCCGGGTAACGTGGCCGGGGCCCGGTCGCGTCTCGGCGTCAAGCAAAAGCGGAGAAAGCAACGGGGGCGAGCGAGATGGGGGGATGGACAAAGGGACCAGGCAAAACAACAAAAAGAGATGCTGGAGATATTGCTACGATGGCTGGCCCATGATCGTGTACCGGGCACTGATGAGTGTCCCGACTCATGCTACCAGCAGCAACCTGTCCTATTTTCATTTTGCGTCTCCTGCCTGCCTGCCTGACACGTACGTACGTATGTCATCACGAAGCAGATTACCGGATTGATCGAGCCACCTCATGCAGATCGATCATGCGACACGATCGGTTGCCCAGTTTGGCCGGGGAAAGATAATCAATTGCTTAATGCAGAGGCTGATTGGGATGCCACTGCAATACTGCATACATGCAATCTCGACTGTCTCCCGATCCGGGCTGACGGCAGGCAGGCTTCCGGAAGCTTGGAGTGCGGACTGACCTAAACTGAAAGAAATCTGGGAGCTAGTGCTAGTATATTGTTTTCATAATAGAAGTGGTTACCTAGCTAGTACCTTCTTGACGATGCCATGTCGACCCGGTTGGTATGCCCGGAAAGAAATTTTGAACCAGCTGTTATTCTGACTACTAATAAAATACGTCAGGTCATCTATCATTACAGGATTATAATCAATCATTGTGTGAGTTTTCTGACCAATTCGGTTGCATAAAAGCCCGGAAGTGTGCCAGCGGACATTCCGTCCTTGTATTTAGTTCCAAGCGGATTAGGGGTCAGCTTCACAGGTGTCCTGCTACGTGGATGTCCGGAGTTATAAATCAGAGGAGAGCATCTCCGGGTTTAACTTTTAAATTAGACATTTTATAGATCAAGCGGAAGAAGAAAAAGAAGTGTTTTGTGAAATCAATAATTGTTGGGTTTTTTAGTAACCAAAAAATAATCAGCTGTGACGCGAAGCGCTGCCATATGAAAGTTCATGGTGTGCAATCGCACCGCGCCGCGCACCTAAATGGCAGCAAACGTGCGGCCCATAACGCATAGTACAACTCTTTTCTTGAAAACTCAAAAAATATGTATCGAATTAATTTTTGTATAATCAATTTTAAAATAAATGATGAAAAAATATATGTTAAAAAGATATTTGCACAATTAAAAAGTGTTCTGTATTTTTTTTAAATGTTTGCATGATTAAAATATTTTTCATGTAATTTTGAAAAGTTCTTGCTCATTTTGAAAAATGTTCATATACTTCTCAAAGTGTTCATACAATCAGGAAAATGGTCGTAATTAAAATGATCACATATTTAATGTTTAATTCAAAAATATCTTCATATATTTAAAAATATTATATTTGTTTGCGTAATTATAAAAACTTCACCTATTTTAGAATATATTCACCTAGTTTTTAAACTCTTCTTGTATTTTCAAATGTGCATGTGTTTAGAGAGAATGTCCATATTTCTTTATTGAAAGAAATACATAACAGGCAAACAATAAATAAGATTAAAATTAAAAATATATTTAAAAAGAAACAAGAAATACAACGCCAAGCGAAAATGGAAAATGGAAAATGGAAAAAAGAAAACCAAGAAAATAGAAAACAAAAAAGAATATAATAGAATTGAAAAAAGAAAGGGAAAGGCAGAGAAACGGGCTGACCCATGTAGGCACACTCCGTGGGCAACTTAACCGCTATATCTCGTAATAAGGGTTAGGAAATCTCCAAACAGACCGGTGTCCCCAAATGCCCGTGGTCATGTCCTGACATGTTCGTGGACATCTGGCGGGCGCCGGCCATCTAGCACTATCCCTGTCCCATTTCAAAGTTTTCAAACGCAAAGTTTCGATGAAATTTAAGCACATTCGATATGTTACATGCAAACTAGTGGCACCAACGTCATCGTTGTCACGACGATTGGGAAAGCTAGGCAAGCCACGGCTGTGCGCTCGCTCTGAAACCGTCATGTGTCATCCTCCGTCTTGAGCCGTGCCTTCTCTTCCTTCTTGTGGGCAGCACGCTTCGACTCGAGGACGTGAATCTAAAAATAGGCCTAAGTTGATCCAACACTAACGGTGGGTGTGGATCTCCTTGTTGGTCTTGGTCTGGTGAGTTGCCCACACCGCCGCGAGCTCCTCGTCGGCGAGGACATAGTACGGTGCTACTAGCGTCTTGGCAAAGGACACCAAGCACCGCACCTGGGGTCGCTTCACAGTGGTGGGGAATTTCAAGCCCCATCGACGAAGAGGACACGTTGTGCGACCCATCGCTCAGGAGTCAGTACTCCAGGCGGGAGCACGGCTACGATGGGGACGGTCGTTGCTCCTGCCTGACGCCAGCCAAACACCACAAGGCGTCCGGGTGGCGCTGCGACAGGGCGGCGGGCAGACCCCACTAGGTGTTGAGGTGGCATTGCGTCGAGGACGGCGGCTGCTGGGGCCGTGCCTCGAGGAGGTATGTATGAATCCCAGCCGCCAACTGCTCCTCGTGCTCCTCCATGGTCTGAGACGCCGGAACAACGACGCCTCCTCGTCCAACAACATCATTGCCTCCCCTCACTCGACGCGTCAAACTTGTACCCGTCTTGCTTCCACATCATCCGGGTCGTGAGAAGTTTCTCCGACCTCATCGACTTCTTCCCATTGCAGCATGGCGGTTACTGAAAGCAGTGTGGTGGGCGGCGGGAGATAGCTAAGGTTCTGGGAGAGGAGTGGACGGAGTGAGGGGAAGGATCGGTTTAAAAGCAGTGGAGGGGCGAAGTAGGACGACCGCACCATGAATGTGATAGTTGGACCGGCCACCTTCAATGGCAAAACCTCGGTGTTCGGGAAGGGGTTTTAGGGTGGGATTGGGGTGTTGCACACCAATGTGACGGATGTCCGGACTCGGCGCTGCTAGGCCTGGCTTACATGCTTTCGCATGGGCATCGCTTAGTGCACGAACTAGAGTTGGTTGCTGCTTGTATGTGTGACGCAGTGAGGTGACCTTTCTCCTTTTTTTTGTTTAAATCTTGAAATATTCTAATTAGCAAAAAGTTGAGTCACTTATTTTGGGACGGAGGGAGTATATTTTAAATATTACTTTACTTAAATATTTAAGAATGTTCGCCGCTCATTTAAAAAATGTCCGTCAATGTTACAATTTTGTTCGCACAATTTTCAGACAAATGCTCGTGACATTTTAAACGTGTTCACATTTAAAATATTGTCCATTATATATTTTTCAAATGTTCATGAAAATGTAAAAGTTTGTTCATGTAATTCATAAATATATTTGTACAATTCAAAAAATGTTAATGACATTTGAAAATGTTCACGTGTTTAAAAACATGTTTCATGAGATTTTAAAAGGTGTTTACGGAAACTACAAAGTTATTCACGCAATTTTTTTCAAAAAGTTCATAACATGTAAATTTTTGTTTCGTGACACTTTAACAAAATGTTTTAACACTTAATAAATCTTTACTCGTTTTAAGAAAAATGGTCATGGTATTTTTGTAAAATGTTCAATCATGTGTGTAAAACTGTTCACTGTGTATTTTAAAAAGTTCTATGTGCATTTTACAAATGTTCAACATGTATTTGGATAAATGTTCAGAATGTACTTCAAAAATGCTCAATGTGTATCTAACAAAATTTCAATTTCTACACGAAAAATGTGCAATGTGTATTTGAATTATTTCGACATGCATTTAAAAAAACACAAAAAAGGAACGGAAACAAAGATGAAACGAAAATAAAACAAAATAGAACTGATGAAAACCGATAGAGAAAGTCATCAAGAAAAAAGAACCTGCGTAGAACCTTCCCAAAACCGGGACGAAGGTTCGACAAACCAGTCCTCAAAAGCTTCTCAAACCCACTCAGTACACCTTGTTGGGCCGGCTTATTCACCGCCTGAGGCAAGCGTTGCTTGCGAAGTTGCAAGACCTAGCATTGCACGTTGGAAGCCTAAAAGTGTCTAAACCGGTCAAGACATATAAAGGAGGTTTGGTGAGTGGCGTTGGAGATGCTCTTATATCGCATTTGGATGATGCCGATGGTTGTACATGTTAGGCAGGGATAAACCTTTATTTATTTTATTTCTTGAGGTAAGGATAAGCCTTTATTGGGCATGTGGACGTAATCACTTAAAATTTCAACCCACATAGCATCCAAGTTCAGGCCTAATCACTTGAAATTCAACCCATAGCCTATAGTGGATTATAACAGATAATTATGCCTATAGTGGATAATTGTTTAAGTTACAAATACCTAATCTAGCTTGCATTTCCCTTCAAACTTTTACCGTACAGGTGTATCATAGTTCATCGGTGATATGTTATGTTTCCATGTGTATTTCTTCATCACGCTCACTGTAGAGTGAGCTATTCACAATATATATAGGGCCATGGAGTAACAAATGGTTAGCGACTCCTGATTTGGTCTAAGAACCCTTGTCGTAAACCTGATGAAATATGAAAAGCAGCAGCATTTAGTTGTTTATAAGCTTTAAAAGTGTACCAGAATGCTCGTTCCATTCATGTACCATGAAGTTGTAAACAGATAGAAGTACAATATCAAACATGCACTGATCATTCATGTCTAGAAACCGAACTCTGGGTTTTTTATTTGACATGGAAGTTCATGAGAAATTATTGTTTCCCTAGAGGAAAAGTTAGTGGCTAGCATTGTGCAAGTAATAACTGTTGTGGATTGGCTTGTACAAAGTAACAATGTAAAATAAGTGATGCAACAAACATTAAAGTTCACACATGTAAAATGGCTCCTAGCATGTGCTCTCGAGATGACCAATAAATCCATACGTGTCAGACAATTCCAAAAACAATTACACATGTAAATGTTTGCATAATTTACTTGGGGAAAACTAGCATTTTCGCACTCTAGACGAAAACCAAATTTCACAATGGAATTTTTTAACACTAAACCTTTTCTTACACAAGATGCAAAACTGATACCTTTTCCATGAAATTTGACAATCACATAAAGGACACAAAAACTTATATGCGTAAATTTTTCAAAAAAAAAGTATAACAAGTGGAACATCAGCATTTTTTTCACCAGGGAGCACGTTCTCCTTAGTGCACCTTTAAATTACTCTAGAACAAAGGAAATGTTGTATGAACGCATAACAAAGGGGAATAACATGCAAAGGAAATGATGTATGAATGCATAACAAAGGGGAATCATATATACCTTAATTTCCCTGTTAGAGAGTCCAACTATCAGCTTTTCATCCCAGTACAATATTGAAGTTACAATTGAATCACAAGAGATGGAAGCGACATCTCTGATTTCCAACTCTGACTCGTCTTCTAGTAACTCCTATAGAAGAGTTGACCAAAAAGAAAAATGCAAGGCAACAAATAATATGTTAGCACTGGAGAAGCTTCAAGGCCATTTCTGAAAAGCTCTAAGGGCACCAAATATGTGTCAGAAAACAGACCTGAATATTTATGGCTTTATTCATTCCACCGGTATATAGCCATTTACCGTTCAATTTAACAGCGTAAATAGAAGCATTTTGAAGTTTCTCTGACTTAACGAGGACATCATCCTTCCAAATCTGATTTATAAAATAACCATAATTTAACATGTTATTATTCAAAAAAAACATGTGTTACAAATGACTGTAAGCAAACATTATAACACAATATGCAGTTAATCTATAACACGATTCATGATTGAGATATAGTGAAACCTTCAAACAGCCATTTTCATATGATGAAACAACAAAATTAGCTTCTGTTGAAATTGACAACACAGGGGCTATGCTTCCCGGTGCATCATCTTCAAGTACAGACAACGGGCTGTGATCAGTAAGCCACCATGATCGGATACTACCATCCCAACTTCCACTGTAAAGAATACCGCTAGCAACTGCAAGGCAAGACACGGTTGATTTGTGGCCTGTCATAGTGCATCCAAGTGAATAATCCTGCCAAAGAGAGATTGTGAATTAACTCCTAACATTCTTAAATTGCCAAAATGATTTGGCAGATTCAACAGTTTTATGAATGCCAGAAGATACAGGCTCATTATTCAGACAAAGACTAGATGATCAAATAGAAGAGGAAACCATTTTGCAGTCTAAATGCAGACCAAACCTTAGTCACATTGTCTATACTTTTAATACAGCCCAACTAACCACCCTGTTTCAATATGGCACTGAAAAAGCAAGTCAGCTTAGCATCTTTACCTCCAGAGACCAAGCTTTAATAGATTTGTCTCTACTGCCAGTATAAAGATAACCGGTTCCAGACACAGCCAAGCAGTGAACACCCCGGTAGATCCAATCATTAGTTTCATACCATCTATTCAACGGTTCTTGCTTGAGAGAGGTACCAACACGCCAGACAAAAATTCCACTGCCACTGTCTCCACTTATACAAAGAGACTGGTTATCATTGTCAACAACAACAATTGCTGTGATTTTGTGCTCATGACCCTTTAAAGTCTGCACATGAGAGAAGTCCTGTAGAAGCAAGTCAAGTCAGAAAAAATGGGCCACAGAAAGTTATGTGTTTTATGGTAATGGATGTGTTTGCTGTATGCCACTGTGATTTCTCATTCTGAGAAAAGCATGTTGTTTATTTCAAGAATGAAACTCGCCACAGTTTCATACCTGCAGTGACCATACATTGATTGTTTTGTCATAGGAAGAACTAAACAAAAATCCCCCTGCAATACAGTAAAGATTCATCAACACGGATTACTTGAGTCATAATTCTGGTCAAAGGCATTAGGAAGATATCCACTAGTATTGTAAGGCGAGCGATGGCCATGGGCAGAAACCAAATAACATAGCACAACGGATAAAAACATAGTAAAACACTTGTAAGTAAGACGTCAGACTATGAAGTGAGATATCTAGCAGAACTGCAAAATATTCCCTCAAATATAAGATGTTTTGGATATTTCAGTATGGACTACATAGACTGAAATGAGTGAACAAACACACTAAAATGTGTCTATATACATCCGATTCACAAAAAAAGGTAGAACGTCTTATATTTGTAGACGGAGGGAGTAATAGAAAGGTCAAGTTATGCATTTCATTTTGGTTTCGGCATAAAATGAACATACAAAATTCAGCAAAAAAAAAATGTTAGATCTATTTCTCAACACTAAACTATATAATTTCAAGTTATAATCTATGTCCAAAGATATGAAAATGAAAAAATAAATCTGACAAATGACACAATAACAGAGAACAGAAACAGACCAAAATGGAGGTTTCATTCAAAAAATTATACACTGTTTTCTTCTAACACATTTTGGGTTTCGAGTTGAAATTTTGAAGGGTACTATAACACTCCATAGACCTAATTATCATTTCTTTCCAGAATTTTTCATGTTGCATCAGTGCCCAGATCAAAATGTTTTGCATGATTGTACTAAATTATGGCATGACAGGATATGCCTCGAATAATGAAACAGTGTATTATGTACACAGTACACTGGCCATGTTGTGTTTATACCTCCAATGGCTAATCCTGTGACGCAGTCACGGTGAGCAAGCAGAGTTGAAGATTTAAACACTCCATTACGCTGTGGCTCATCTGTTCCTGCTGTGCAAACAGACTCACCGTTCGAGAAACCACAATTGCTTTCATCATCTGGAGTTGAATTTTTGTCATCAGAATCTTGAGAGGGCTGCACTATATCATCTGACTCAACAGCTTGGGCGGAGCACATTGAGGACAACTCCCCGAGGAGCAAACACCTAAAACTTTTCTGAGCTACAATATCATCAGCAGGAGCCAAAGCATCAGCACCAGGTTTCATCTGCGAGCCTCTGATACATTTCCAAACATCAGCAATCTCTGGGCGGCTTTCTGGTTCATAGCTTAAGCATAACGCTGTAGTTGCAACCAATGGTTCTAACTGCGTACCAACCAATGCAGCGTCAAGCCTCGCAAGCACTTCCTTCTGCCGATCATCATATGATCCATCAGTATTCCACCCCGCCGCAAGCCGCTCGTCTCCTGTAACAAGCGCCACCAATATACAACCCAGCAACCAAACATCTGAATTACGCCCTATCAAGCCATCGAAATCATGGCTCCTCATCCTTGTGGCGTCGCTCAGAATTGCCGTCATCTCGGGAGCAACCAAAGCACCGTCCATGGACAAGCAAACCCCTGCCCGGACCCCACGGCACAAGGCCAATACCTCATTCAAGTCGAGCAGGCAGCGCCCAAAGTGATCAAGGCGGAAGCAGTCCAGCCGGAGGCAACCCAGCACCATCCCCTCGCCGTGCAATCCCATGAGCGCCTCACACACCTCCATTCCAACAGCTCCAATCCGAGCTACAGTTTCCAGTTCGTCGCTCCTCTCATTCAACAAGGGGGGAGCTCCCGGCGTGAGCCGTTCAGAGACCAGCCACAGCGTTGCCGCCTCGGGACCCATCCAGGCGCCGTAAACCCTGCACACCCGCCGCGCCAGTCGCGTCGAGGCGGCCACCAAATCGAGCATCTCCTCCCTCGCGGCGCTGCTCAGCGCGTCGATCGCGGCGATGACCCGCGCGGCGTGGCTGGGCCGGTAGAACGCGGCCTCCTGCGTCGGCACCCCGCCGGCGGGAGCATCGATCGGGAGGAGGCTTACGGGGTGACCCCGCGAGCAGAACCAGGGGGCACCCAGGTCGCAGGCGATCGACCCGAGCGCGAGGCCGGCGGGAGGGGGGCCGGGCGGCGAGGAGTGTAGCGGGGAGGCGGACTCGGGGAGGATGGCGTGTCGGAAGCGGGCGAGGAGGCGGGAGTGGGCGGCGTGGAGCGGGAGAGGGAGGGGTCGTGCCGCGGAGGCGGATGCGGCGCCGGCGGTGCGGGGCGGGGAAGGGTTGGGGAGGAGGGAGAGAAGGGCGAGGTTTTTGGGGAGGGAGGAGGGGCCGAGGGGGCGGGAGAAGGGGACGCACTGGGAGCAGAGCGGGCAGCGGAGGGACGAGGCCGCGGCCGACGCGGAGGCCGGCGGGAGGGAGGAGATGCAGGAGCCGCAGAGGGAGTGGCCGCACGGGAGGACGCGCGGCACGACGGAGGCGGCGTCGAAGGGCGAGAGGCACACCGGGCACTCGGGCGGCTCCGAGTCCGGTGGCGGCGGCGCGGCGCTCGCCATGGCCGTCGCCTCGGCTCGGCTTCCGCCGGGGCAGAGGGTGCCTCGAGGGAGGAGGCGGGGCCGGCCGGCGACTCGGAGTAGTTCGTTTATTGACCGTGCCCGAGGAGGACGTGTCGGGCATAGTATGGACCGTGCGGCTGCACAACAACGCGACGAATTTCGTAGGAGTCGCCAAAGCCTGAAGAGTTCAGTTCCGGCGGGCTGGAATTTTCTGAACATTGGTATCCCTCTGTAAAATATACTAGTGGTTGGGGGTGGCGCCTCCTCTACTATTAAACAATAGTCTCTACTACTATTAAACAATCAAACAAAAACTTTCCTACGCGCACCCCGCAATTAGTCTCACAATAACGCATGGGCCAATCAGCACCACACAATTAGGCCAACAAGTCTCAATCTAACAGCCATCATTAATCCAATACCTCTACGGTGTGCACTTAGCATTTACCAATGACTGACCGTAGTAGTAGTCGAACAACCAGCCCCGCGCCTCCCCTACAATCACGGAAATCAGATGGCAAACTAACAACCAGCCCAGCGTGCCCTACAATCACGGAAAATCAGATCGCAAGCTAAGGGAACTTCACGCCCTTGACCTTGACCTCGCCGCCTGGCACATACGCCGCCCACCAACAGCGTCTCCTGCCTGCACGGCGACCACGCCGCACTGCACCGTCCCATCGCCTCCGTGCACGATCGCCATCGCCGATTGTTGCCGCTCGCAGCGTGGCATCCGTCCTGCAAGATCGCCAGTGCCCAGGAGAGAGCCTGCCCCGGCACCCGCACCGCTGCGCCCGCCCTGCACTGGCACCCACGCCGCCGCGCACACGCCCGCCGGGGTAGGGCGCCAGCGCCTGTCGCGTCCCCTGAACCAGCCGGGCACACGCAGATGTGATTCTTCTGAGGACTTCTTCAGGTTCAACTTCTTCCTTTTGACTGTTGCAGCATTACTCATGATTAGATTTTTGATAATAGAGTTCTAAATAATAAACAGCTGCACAGCAAAATGCTATAAGGCGTTCATTTTACATACTGACTATATGAGGATAATGAAACTGGATTTGTGTTGCAAATTGCCTTTACTATATCAAGTAAATACAGGAAAGTGACTTTACTATATCAAGTTCCATCAACATGACCACCAACACAATCGTTCTACAAAGTAATATAGCATCTATCCAGCTCCAGGATGTTACAATGAATTGTATAAATCTGTATAAACCCACTTTTGCACACATGAAGATTGAGAATGTGCATGATTATTTAAACTGAAAACATCTGAAGTACACGTGATCCATTCTAATTCTGAAAACTAAAGAAGTCGCACTTCCTGCTTCCTGAGTACAAAATGGTGCATTTGAGTGTCTGTTTGTTGGAACTACGCAACTTTGGCATATCTTTTTTTTTCATGTGCATATCCTAATAGGTGAGAGCATCAACAAGATTTTGTTGATCTATCATGAACCTGTTTAGAATATATGTTTCTGCAGGACTAATGCTTGTGGTAAGCCATCTAAGAAATATTTAGAGTTGCCGACAAAGGTAATCTGGAAGTATGATTTAGTAAACAAATATGCCCGACCATCACATCAAGGAAATGTTCCATATACAACTACATGAATCTCTTAGAACAATAAAAATATTGTGCAACGCAACGAAGATTCAAAACATACTCTTTGATTCAGACTTGTTGCTCCCATCCCCTTTCGGTACCAAAAAGTGTTCAAGTTTTGTACCTGATCTGGAATCCAAACCCATGGCTTGCTGAATGACTCGAGCAGGTCAGAACCACATAGCAGCATTACCTTGACACTTCCTGAGACAAAACACAAGTCGTAAACAACTGATTTATATACAGTGTTATAGTACTGATACATTTGGTGATCCAACAATGTGAGAGAAGACACTACTGTGTTGCAACAACAAAAATCATTGTCATATACCTTGATCAGCTAAGCCGTCCTTGCACAGAAGAATTCTTAACTCTTGAGAGAATGGTCAAGGTACGCTGATGACCTTTCTGCATTGCCTATATCAAGAACACAAGAATGTGTCCATCAAATGAACACATCGTCCAAACTGAAAGTACCTTATGTGACAGCCAAAATCCAATGGTACGCATGTACTGATAACATGAAAAATCAGGTTATTATGCATGGATCAACCATCACGAAAGATGAGCTTCAACATGCCAATTCGCAGAGGCGAATCTGGTGAGCAGACGGCAAGAGGTCATGAGCAGCCCCAAATTGCGAATTCGGTCATGAGAATGTGGTGTTAACACAAACCCATCCACATTTCCAGTTCCGCATAGTACCTTCTTCTTGTTAGCATCGGTTCACTAGGGACATGTATCCAGTAAGGCCCAGCACCGACTACCCTCGCTGCTGCAACTCATCCTTCGCAAGCTCTGTACGTATGAAACAAGAGATGGGGTAATATGTAATCTGTTTGTTCTGATTCTCAGCTTGTTCTAATATTAACACAACACTTCATAGTTGCTAAACAGATTTAACAGGTGCTGCGGCTTACCAAACATGCCTGTGCATGTAGGTGGGAAGGTTGAAGCTCCCGGTGGCCGCCAGCACAACACCACCTCGCCTTCCCCCGTCTCTGCGGTCATCCAGTTGAATAAGGGAACGTATGGTGGATTAGGATGACTCTGAATAACGCAAGTGAAGAAATCCAATATCAGGTTCTTTTCTTTCTGCTTACAGATTTGGATCCGTGGACAGCTTCTCCGTGGGGACGGGAACTTCCACCTCCTCCAAGGCCATGGCCACGGCCGTCCTCTTCAAATCCCCAGCTGAGCAAGAAGCCGGCACAAAATCTTCGCTTCTCTCTTCCTGGGGTCGGCGTGCGCCGCCCGCCTGAGAGGTCGGCAGTCCGGCGTGTGCGGTAAGGGGCCGGCGTCGCCGGCGAGCATGCCAAGCTCGACCGCCTCCTCGAGCACTTCGACGGCCGAATTCAAAGAAGGAGTGAGGTGGAGCAGGGGCATGCACGTCCGTCGGCGTGGGTGACGAAGGGGAGGGGCGGCCTTACAGGGAGGCCGGCTGTGGAGGGAGGGATCTGGCGACCATGGAAGATTAGGGAAGGGAGGAGAAAAGACAGGGGCGGTGGAATGACTGACTTTTTTTAGTACAACTACAATATATACTAGCAGTGTCCAGAGAAGGATTGTGAGTGACTGTGGCGTTGTCCAAACCAATTTTCTTTCATCTTCTAGAAAAATGCTTTTCTTTTATACGGCATGTTCGATTTTGGGTGCCATTTTTTTAATCATCACGGCTTGTTATAGTCATGATCAGTTGATGGTTTTAAAAGTTTTGTATAAATATCTATAAAAATTAAATAAAACTGAATATATTTTATGTTTTGTAATCCTGTAGGTCATCTTGTGGTGCGTGGATGGTAAATTTTATGAAATACTTCCTCTTGTAAACTAATATAAATTTTATGGAGTACTTCACGGAGATATGTTGTCTCGATACTCCTATATAGGTATTTTTCGATTCAGTATCATTATACTTATTATGTCGTATCACTATTTCAAAACTCACTAACTCTGATTACTACTTTATAGGATCATATGACATATTTTAGAACAAAACTACCTGTCAATTTAGTGGACTAGGAATAAAATGATGATAATACAAGAAATCAAGACTTGAAAGATGACGGAAACAACACAGACCCCAAAGATTGTATGATTCTTGATAGACCCACCCCCCCTCAAAACATCGAACATATCACCCAAGTTGAGCTCATCTCATAATCATTTATCCTTTTACCGATTGTCACTCCAACAAACGATGACTTAATAGAGTAACTTTGTTCATCAAGATGATTGATGGTGTCACTTTACTAGAGTAAGACATATTTTTTCATATTTTAAAGTATGAAGGAAATGAAGTTGAGGAGGAAGTTTTTGATATATATTTTAAAGTACGAAGGGAACCAAGCTCAAACCAATATCCCATGCATCCGATGAAGCACCATAGATCGTATCAATAAATGGACCTTCAAGAGATAATGGTGATTAGTTGTGTTTTTCTTTAAATTATGTAACAAATTATAATAGAATTATGTGATCATCAATGTTATATGAAGACATGTTTCTGGGTCGTATGTTACACGCGCGCTCATATCACTGAGCATAAGACAGGTTTGAATGGGTCAGTAATAAACTTGCTAGAAGAGAAAATATGGGTCGGTAATAAACTTGTTAGAAGAGAAAATATACTCAAATAGATGTTTTTATTGTAGATTATGATACGTGCGTTGCACGTGCATGTGTACTAGTGTAAACTAATATAAATTTTATGGAGTACTTCACCGGAGATATGTTGTCTGATACTCCTATATAGGTATTTTTCGTTCTGTATCATTATACGTATTATGTCGTATCACTATTTCAAAACTCACTAACTCTGATTACTACTTTATAGGATCATATGACATATTTTAGAACAAAACTACCTGTCAATTTAGTGGACTAGGAATAAAATGATGATAATACAAGAAATCAAGACTTGAAAGATGACGGAAACAACACAGACCCCAAAGATTGTATGATTCTTGATAGACCCCCCTCCTCAAAACATCGAACATATCACCGGAAGTTGAGCTCATCTCATAATCATTTATCCTTTTACCGACTGTCACTCCAACAAACGATGACTTAATAGAGTAACTTTGTTCATCGGTATGATTGATGGTGTCACTTTACTAGAGTAAGACATATTTTTTCATATTTTAAAGTATGAAGGAAATGAAGTTGAGGAGGAAGTTTTTGATATATATTTTAAAGTACGAAGGGAACCAAGCTCAAACCAATATCCCATGCATCCGATGAAGCACCATAGATCGTATCAATAAATGGACCTTCAAGAGATAATGGCGATTAGTTGTGTTTTTCTTTAAATTATGTAACAAATTATAATAGAATTATGTGATCATCAATGTTATATGAAGACATGTTTCTGGGTCGTATGTTACACACGCGCTCATATCACTGAGCATAAGACAGATTTAAATGGGTCAGTAATAAACTTGCTAGAAGAGAAAATATGGGTCGGTAATAAACTTGTTAGAAGAGAAAATATACTCAAATAGATGTTTTTATTGTAGATTATGATACACGTGCATGTGTACTAGTAAGAGGAAGTTTGTGCGTTGCCAGATAGGATAACACCCATTCAACAGCCCTTTTTGGTCAGCTTTACAATCTAAAATACATTTCATTCAAAAAAGATCGTTGCCTACCACATCGGCGCATTTCACGTGATCAGTACTACAAGTTCTATCTCTTTACAAAATAATATAGCAACCCTGCAAGCTTGTTGCACTACGCTGACGCAAAGGGCAACACGTCATGTCGAGGCCGTAGACGACTTGCGCGTTCTGCTGCTGGTAGTTGGTAATGACGGTCTGATCCCATGCCATCACGTTTAGCACCAGGCACATGACCTGCTCCTCGAACACGTAGTTCCCACGCGGCAGCTCCTAGTTGCCGTTGTTCAGGTGGAGCGTGAGTGACGGCACCAGCACGGGTGTGGCCAGTGAAGAAACAATGGTGGAGTAAATGATACAAGTATGGAAAATAGTAGTAAAAAGACTAAAGAAGGATAAGATATGGATTGGGATCCAACAAATAATAATATCACTAAAAAATACAACTTATACAGCTTTAATCATACATTAGCAAATACATGTAAAGCAAACTGTTGTTAAAAATTTCATGTATACACCATGGTCAAGAAAAAAGCCCTAGAGCCCGAATTACAGAGGAAGATTCCTGGCGATGTCAGTATTATCTTCATATGCATTCATTGTGTTTTCTTCGGTGGTGGGGGGTGGGGGGGGCAGAAAAGCAGAAGGTTTAGTTATACTTAATTCAGTAAACACACTGACTGCCCTACGTGCATGCTCAACTGTCAGCCAAGCCAAAGGTGGAGTATAACCAAGAGCATAGAACATAGATTTTATTTGTTTTCCTTCAGCTACTCATATGGCAACCCCTGGAACTTTTTGATATATCAACAAACTTCTCAACCCAGAATTACGTGATCATAACTATCATCGAGATGGTCTGTGGGTCAGCAGGCTTTCAAAAGTTCGTCTAGAAAACTCGCATCAAGAAAATCTAGTCAGAGTAACTACGTATAGTTCACCACAGTAGAAGTGGCACACGGACAATGCACACGGAGTGTCCATGAAAATAGGGCTTGGAGAGTTGGTTTATTTCTGTTCTAGTTTCCCATAGAATATGCACTTATAAGCCTCACATATAGAATACCTTTCTCGGCACGAATGCAGACTGCATATGGGTTAGCAAACTGAGCCAATAGGCATTTGTTATTGTCTCGGCCTCATGTTTCATCAGCAGTGTCCTCTTTGCCTGAAACATGCAAAAATGCTAGCCAAATTAACAAGCAGAAAAGTATGGTGCCTGCTAGATCATGTTCTCATAGTCAAGGGTACACATTAGAGCTGCAAAGTTAGTCGCTGCCAACGCAAAGCAGAGGTCCAGCTCAGTTCAGCAGATAGTAGTAGGTTGTACCTGCTCTTTGACAGGCTCCAAGCCCTTACTGATGTTCCCACGCCAGCCTGAGGAGGCTGGAAGCTCTAGTATTACCTGCATTACATGCCTGATCATAAATTCGAAAACAGCTTGGCTAAAACCTCATATAACTTTCAGAATAATAAAACATGCAAAGCAGAGTTCTATAACAAAAGCATGCAATGAACCAGGATTTTTGATAAATAAAATCAAGAGACCATGTTATACTCCAACAAGCTATACTACATATTGTCAGTTCTATCATCACACCGATTACATAATAGATGCATTGTTCAAGCATACTCAAGAGATAAACTTTAGATTTAAAACTGAAAATACACATAAATCAATTGTCATATACATCCTCACAACCAAAGAAAGCACGAACGAAGAAAGTTATAGTTTTTCAACATATTCCTTCTAGGTCTGCAGCACACCCTACATTAAACTAAACATGCCCCACAGGCAATTTCGGAACTCGTTTCGAACTACAAAGTTCATCTAGAACTGATAATACGTAATGTTGAATAATCCATTTAGGCTAAAACACCCAGAGTCTATTCAAGAAGACCGCCTCAACAGTTCAGATGTATCAAACAGACCAGTCTAAATTTTAAGCACCAACAAATTCATTTTTTTGCTGCTCCCCACAGGCTATAGATATGAATATCAATGGAGTTGCATACAGTAAGAAATGCAGAAATAGGAAAGTGATTTGCAGTCTCGATACCTCTCGCCTGAGGTCGTCGCTGACGCTTCCTTCATCCCCGAGATCCTCCTTCAGTGTTCCGCTCGCTTCAAGCTCTGAAATCAGCACGCACGCCACACCACACAGAAGAAACACCAAACCAAGCGGTCAGCTGTCCATCACTACCATATACGTATCGAATGCGACCTGATCGGCGCAACAAAAGATTTAAAACCCACTCACTGTGTCGTCATCTAGGAGGCGACCCGAGCCAGCTCTGGCAACGAGCGGATCCTGAAGAAACAGATCATCGCCATGCAGACCAAAAACGAGGAAGATTTTTCCTAGATCTGGCCCGATCGCAGCCACCACTGCACCAGCGCAACCTCGAGCTCGGAGTTTGATTCCACCTTCAACCTTCCAAAAATCTGCAGTAAGCAACTCACTTAGATGTCGGGCTTGATAGAGCTCTGAAGAAATTACACTACATGAGTTACTGCTTGCTAAGTTTAGGAGTTAAAAAAAGTGTTCTGGATGTGTGGATAGGCTCTGTTTCTACTCTATGTGGGAAGAATGGTTCATAGATTTGGAGTCTGAATCAAACTGAATTTTCTGTACATTGAAATGGAGATGCATCAATAATTTTGTGTACATTGAAATGGAGAATTAGGCTTGGATTGGATTCCCATTACTTTTATCCTACCTCAGTAATTTTTGGCTAGGATAAAATCATGGGGTTTCCCCCCCAAAAAAAAGCCCAGTAAGAAGTAATCATAAGAATTAAAGCCTAGCAGAGAATCAGTTGGCATGTCAACAATCAGACAAAATAAAACCTATAGTCCTCCATTTTTGTTCCATCTGAAAAAGGTGTAATGTTAGAAACGGGAGTAAAATAAAATGTTGTGCAAATGAGAATCCAGAAAATTCATATAAGCAATGAAGCAAAGATGAAGAATAAGTTTAATCTGCAAAATTCGTCTCGAGACTGCCATACTTCACCCAGGAGCTAGGAAAGCTAGAGTGCATATCACACACACATTCAGGCAAGTAAATTACTTCGATTGAATCCATTCCTTTTCATATATGGCATAAAAGCATCTAGAGAAGAAAAATACTCGATGATGTCAGTTTACCTTGCTAAGCTCATAAAATCCATCCAACTGTTTAAGAAGCTCCATCGTCGTCCGCAGGATCTCACGATCATCACTGGTTCTGGCTGCTCTGCGCATCGGGTGCGGGCTGCTGCTGTTCGATATTTACATTCCGTCACACCAAATCAGTAAAACTGAGAGCTGTTGACTTCAGCAAAAGTGAGAACTGTTGACTTCAGCATGATAATAATGCATAAACCACACCAAAGATGGGGGCGTACTGTTTTTGGGGCCGTGGAAGTGGACGAAGAACTATTGCATCCCATAAAAATGACTTCACCTGCCCATTACAAGACCAGGCCAACGCAGTTCTCCCCGGACGCGTCGGTGAGGCCGTCGTTCTGCTGCACGAGCGGCAGCAGCATGCCCTGGACCTCCTGGCGCAGATCCCGCTGTCCCCCTCCCGCGGCAGGTCGCCAACGACCTCGTCCAACCGGATCCGCGCGGCACCGGCCGGCCAACCCAGCACGGCGACGACAGGCCACAGCTTGCCCGCACCGTGTGCCTACGTCGCGGATGGGGAGAAGGCCTGGGAGAGTGGAGGCGGCGCTCTCTGCAGCAACGACTCAGCTCGAACGGCGGAAGAGCAGGGGATGGGATGCGGCAGGAGAATGGGGGAGAGGAGAGGCGGGGGCGCCAATAGGGGACGATGGGCGCGAGGGAGATGCGGGTTAGGTCGACGGGGGTGGCGTCTGGCCGGTTGTTCTCCTCCCGGTGGCTCCCCAGATCTGGCGGCGGCTGAAAGAAACGAGATGAGGAGACGGCGGCTGCTGCGGCGGCGTTTCTGGGGGAGAGGAGGGGAGAGAAGGCTGTGTGTGGCAATTCGGGCGTAACCCCCCGATCTCCTTTTCCCTCCCACCCAATCGCTACCGTGTTTTTTTCTTGTAGTACCTGTGATGACGTGGCTATCGCGGGGAGGCGCCTTTGATGCGCAGCTGAATGATTTTAATTTTTTTTGCGGGGTCCCTCTGTAAAATATATACTCCCTCCGTTCCTAAATACGTAGATGACTCAACTTTATACTAAAGCTAGTATAAAGTTGAGTCATCTATTTTAAAACAAAGGGAGTATATAAGAGCTCTTATATTTTTTTACCAAGTAGTACGTGAAAAAACGTTTGGCTCAGCAATCCCCATGATCCTATAGTGATCCTTTTAAACGTCACGATTAAATAAAGTTGAGTGAGGTTCCTAAAAAGAAAATAAGTTGTAAAAAATTATGAACCATTTTATAAAACTGCTAGCAGAACATCTTCTCACGGCCGCAACGAGGCTACATAGCAAGGGACTGACATGTCTCTAGTTATATAGTTATAGGGCCTCTCTGATTCAAAGGATTTTTGTAGGATTTTCTATGGAATTGAATTCATAGGAAATTTCATGCCGTGATTGTGTGAGTCGTATGGCTGAACCCTATAGAAATTTTTTCCAATGAATCATTTAGTAGGAAATCAAGCATCCACTCCAACCTCTTAGAAAATATCTTTTGTTTTAGCGAACCAACCCGTGGTTGGATGGTTAGAGGCACAATGGTATCCCAGCCCACCAGGGTTCAAGTGATGGTGCTCGCATTATTCCTGGACTTATTTCAGTATTTCCGGCGATACGCTTTCAGTGGGAGGAAATGTTCCCGTCGACAACGAGGCGCCTACAGCTACTTCGTAAATCTCAAGATGATATATTGGCTCATGCTCTCGAAGGTGCTCATAGGGGTAGGGTCTGCGTGTGTGCGTTCATATGGATGAGTGTATGCGCGTATGTATGAGTGCTTGCGTCTGTATTGTGTTAAAAAAATCTTCTGTTTTACCTGTGACATAATCAAACAAATTCAAATCCTGTAGAATTTGACATGGCATTCCAATTCTACGTTTTTCTTATTCTCGCGTTTTTACAGTTCTGTCAATCAAAGAGGTCCATAGTATTAAAATGCAGTGAATAGCTCTATACATATTTTCATTGTTCCTTGTGTATATCAAACATCTCATCTATGAAGAACAGTGATGATAACAACACAAAATACAACATAGTCACAATCACCCTCTATAACATGACACGACTATGATGTGCATGTGATATATTGTTAGTGTTAATTGCTTTTAAATGTTTAGCGGAATAAAAGGGTGGGGCCCCTACTGTAGTGAAACTAGGTGGTTGAATTTTTGCGAAGATGCTTGTAGAGGAGCTTGTGATGGCTGGATAGATAGGGGCTTGCAAATAATGATGTGATACAATGAAGGCAGGTTAATGATTTTGTTGGAGTGTGATGGTATTGTGGGGTGCTAGCAAGGATATCGTATTACCAATTTCATGGACAAATGAAATTAGGAGAAAACCCCTTAATTCATAAAAAAAAAACTTTTAAATCGTGATTTTGAATGTGCTTTTTGGTGGTAAATATAAGTGCCTAAAACTTCCATTTGTTACCAAAAAAGTGGCCACATAGGGGAGGAGCCGGCAGAGTCGGGATGGAGTGAGGGACGACAACTGCGAGGCCGGGATAGGGGGAAGGGGACAGTGTGGGGTGCAACGCGATATGACCACGGGGTTGGAGGTAGAGGAGGAGGTGAGGCTGCTCGCGAGAGCTGGAGGTGAGCAGAGGGGATCGGGGGGTGAGAGGAAGGCAGTGTAGATGGAATCGGGAGGATGGTTTAGTGTGTTATAATGAAGATGCAAGGTTTGGTCTTCCGCCATATTCTATTGTCAGTTTGACACATTAACTGTCCTCAGGGATGATGGCTTCATTGACTATTCGCAGATGGCCGACTTGCAGTAGAGATCACACATCATATGTATGGGCCGCCTGGTTCAGGGGCGCAACGCTACTAATGGTTCCATGGAAGAACAACACTCACGACCAACATAAGTACATATCACTTATCGGTGACTTTACCCTTGGCTTG
This sequence comes from Aegilops longissima, assembly GCA_021605205.1. Classification (NCBI taxonomy): domain Eukaryota; kingdom Viridiplantae; phylum Streptophyta; class Magnoliopsida; order Poales; family Poaceae; genus Aegilops; species Aegilops longissima. Next base: position 474,095,538 of record CM038676.1, read on the forward strand.
TCTGGCTTGAAGATTAGCTAACTGTTTCTTCACTAGACATCATTGTTGTGAGGCTGTTAGTGGAGTGGGTCGAGGAGAGAATCAATCTGCAACAATGAGTCGTCAATTGATCAATGATAATGTCGTCGCCATTGCATAAGTATTGTATGTGCATCCGTGACTGGTTTTGACGATGCCATGAAATATACGATGTTTAGGTTGAGTATTGTCAGCTTGTTGATTGAATGATAGTTTTTTTACTTAACTATTGATTTTGATGGTGTAATGTGCATGTGCTAGATTGTTGGTGTTAATTGCTTTAAAACTGGGCTTTTGGATGTGTGTGTGTGTGTGTGTGTGTTTTTGCGGCAGATAGAAGTGTCTAAAATTTTGATTTTCAATCAATTTGTCCCTCATTTAGCACAAATTCAAAAGAATAGGCACATGGGCATGTCATTGAAACTTGCACACTTTTAGTCGATTTCTCCCTGATTTTAGCACAAATTCAAAATAACAGACACATGCAAGAGATCGATTGCGACATTGATTAATTTAGTCAATTTCTACCCGCCATCAACTCAGATTCAAAAGAAGAGTTTCGTAAAAGAAAGATTTAAAAAAAGAGTCATTCTACACCCATAAGTTATAAGTTGGAATCTGTCAATTCTACAGGTAAGAGTTGGAAGACCCATAAGTTTCCAAGGACTTATTGGCTTAGGGACTTAAAAAAGTCCCTATAAGTCCCATCTAAACCAAACAGGAGGGACTTATAGAGACTTAAAGTGGGCATTTGTGACTTATGAAATAAGACTCTCAGGGAGGGACTTATAGGGACTTATAGTTGTAATATGGTCTTATAGGGACTTATAAGTCCTAGGAACCAAACAGGTAGGGACTTTTTAGGGACTTGTGATTTATAAGTTGGGACTAAAAAAAGTCCTAAGACTTATCAACCAAACAGGGCCTAAAGCATTTGCTTCTGTGGTACTATATATTTTTTAACTTTATTCACTGTATATATCTAGCTATTTCAGTATATATTCTTGGCTTCTTGCACATGTTGATGTTGTAATGTCTGGTGCAGTGAGTCAGATGATGGATCAGTTGAGCCCGATGGCGAAGGGCACGCCGGTTTGCGGCAGCCAGAAGTCCCCGAGCACCATGTTGGCGACGGTGAAGTTGCCGGCGTCGACGGTGCTGTTTAGCACATGGTACCCCGGCCAGTTCACCCTCCTGCTCGTGTCCGACCCAGGCCCGGAGTTGTCGTACTCGGCGTAGTAGAGCGTGCTGAGCGCGAAGTCGCCGCTCCACGGCATCCACCCCGCCGGGTCGACGAGCCCGGCCACGTCCGACTGCATGATCACCGTGCGCGAGTACATCTTCCACGGCCGCCCCAGGTAGGTGGCGGTGGCGAAGGCCGTGTTGGCGGCGAGCTCCGGCGCGGCCACGATGGAGCAGCCCTGGATGGTGGTGCCCGTGTTCTGGTTCGGGTCGGAGCGGCCCTGCGCCGTGACGGTGTTGCTCTGGCCGGCCATCGGGAGGCGGTTGTAGAGCGTGCAGTCCTGGAACACGACCGCGGCGTTGCCGAAGACGTAGTCGACGGTGCCGTAGACGTCGCACGCGCGGTAGAACTGGCGGAGGGAGTGGGTGTAGAGCGTGTCCTGGTACCCCTCGAAGCTGCACTGGTAGAACGTCGACAGGTCCGCGCCGCTCCGGAGCGCCACCGCCTGGTGCTTCGCCGGCCCCGCCGTGTTGCGGAACGTCATGTTCACCGCCACGAACCCTTGCCCGAGCACAGCTGCATGGTCGAATCTTGATAGTTAGGACGCACAATAAAACGCACCCAGCATGTTCATCATGTAAGCAGCTCACGACCGTTCTAGAAAATGTTGGGCTGTCGTGTCATGTGATCATGTCAATGGTAGGTACATTTCAACCGGCACTATAGAAAGAAATAGCACGGCCAAACTTTCAAACGAAGCCAAAAGCAGAGTAAAGGTAAAGACAACTAAATTGAGCAACTCACCGAACGTGGCGGAGTTGAAGGTGGTCCAGCCGTCGACCACGCTCCGGTTGCCGGTGATCACCGTCTGGCCGATGCCGTCACCGACCATCATGACATACTTCTTGCTCTTGGGCACCACCACATTCTCCTCGTACACGCCCGCGGCCACGCGTATCACGAAGTACCCGCTGCTCGCGCCAAGGTTGCTCGGCGCCGCCGCCACGGCGTCCCCGACGGTCGTGTAGTTCCCCGCGCCGCTCTGGTCCACGGTCACCGCGCCGGCAACCGACACCGCCGCCGCGGCCCCCTCGAGCGCCATCCTGCGCACCATCTCGTCGTCGGTGGCGTCGAACAGCCCCCTCCCGCGCTGCCGAGGCGGCTTCGTGGACGACGACGCCGGCCTCGGCTTCCTGCCCTTGCCGCGGGGCACCCACGCCCGGGTGAAGAGCGACAGCGAGATGCTGTAGAGCTTGGTGCTGTTGGCCATGGGCACGGCGAGGCCGCTGCGCACGGACCACGCCGACGCGGCGGCCTGCAGGCCGTCGGCGCACGTCTGCTGGTTGGTCAGGATGGCCGACAGCAGCGTCTGCACGTCCTCGGCCTGCGGGTCGAGGAGCGTCGACTTGGTCGTGTTCAGCGTGGCGCCCGCGGTTGAGAGGAAGTCGATGTTGAGCCCGGAGAGGAGCTGGCAGTCCTGCAGCGCGGCGACCGCGGCGTCGGAGAGGCCGCCGCGGGCGAGGTACCGGTTGACGAGGCCGAGGAACCTGTTGGCGTTGGAGAGGGACTTGGCGGCGGAGAATCGGCCGTAGGCGTAGAGGTTGCCGGTGCCGTTGGCCGGGAGGACGGACCGGCAGAATGTGGGGTCCGTCGTGTCGTTGCACGCCGTGGACGGCGGCACCGGCGTGGACGGCGGCGGGTCGGAGCGGGCCAGGAGGAAGAATGAGAGCAGGAGGAGGAAGGAGAGCGTCGCGGTGGGGTGGTACGCCGCCATGTTTGGCTGGGCTCGCGAGCTGTGTTGAGCAAGTGTCGATCGAGGGTGTCAAGTGATCGAGTGTGCAGTGTCCCTGCTTGAGATGGCGATTGCACGAGCTGCCCCGGCCTTTTATAAGTAGATTCAGTGCGTGTATGTGTAAGATAGGAGTCATGGTGTTTCGGAAGGTTGGCCGGTCTTTGGGGTCCCTGAAGAAACGCGTTTGGACGTTGGTCGATCGGTTGGCGGTGACGCTAAGGCAAAAAGAAGGAAGCACTGCTCAAGTCAAACCCTCGAGCTGGAGATGCATGTGATGCATTACACGGGGGAGGCGACGTTTGCATGGGTTGGTTTGGTAGGATTCAAATGACACTTCTTCTTATGATATAAATATGTGGGTTAACTAATTAGAACAACATGTATGGTGATTATTTATTTATTTTTTATTTTGCGGGGAAACATGTATGGTGATTCATTGGACATGTGCAATGTGTGTGTTTAGGGAAATATATAATGCGTGTTAATCCTATGTGTGGTTGGGTTATATGTGGATGCCAAAATAAAAACCAATAAACAAGGACAAAAATGTAAAACGGATATGGGGCCAAAATTCAGTTGATATGTGTCAAAACACAAAAACCCTACACCATTCATAAACGTTTATTTTCGTGTATCATCTTTATCTTGCTTCTCTAGGTTTGGAGAAAACTTAATACTCCCTCCGATCCATATTACTTGTCGCATGGATCAAAGGAAGTAGTACTTTCTCCTATGTAAAAATGTTTAATATTCTAGTAGAAATAATATTTTTACAAAATGTTTCATCCAATTAATTTAAATATAGTTTCTTCCTGAAATTTTTTGTTTTCTAGTGAACACGTAGTTAAACATAGACATACATACATGAGAATAAGACACTCACACATCATCCACTAAAAACTAGAGTCTCGGTGTTTCAATAGTAATGAAGTCATTTTTCACTAAAAGAATAGCCCGCCTTAAATGAGACATGTAGAGGATCAAAACTTTTTTTCTGCATGGTAATACGTGTCTCATTAATAAAATAAAGATTCAGTTACAAGTCACGTAAACACCGACATTACAGGACTGAAAAGATAGGATAATCCTACGCAAAAAACCAACGTCTATCCTTCTCTACCATGGAAAAGGAGGCAGATCACCTCTTCACCCGAGCTCGGTGTGGTTCCATCGCCGATCTGCAACTTTACGGACCTCCAAAGTAGTTTGTCGGAAGCAGAATCATTGCCGTTGAAAGAATCAGACCGGGGCAACGTGTCTCCAGACACACCATCGAACTCCAGAACTGACACCCGCGCACGACTACAACGTAGGAGGAGTAAATCATAACTGTCAGCCTGAGGTTTAACCATGGTGGGTTAGGAGTACAACCACATTTCCTTTTCTGGAACCATGCAAAGGAATTGTACGTAGATTGCATATAGAAAAGAGGAGGGCAAAGAGCCCATACAAGGTTTGGCAACCACAGAAGTACATGGATCAACACAAACAACGACAGAGACAAGAACAAGAACACTCTCCTAAGTACAAAATAGAAACAACATGCCTTGGATCCTCAGTGAACCAAAACAATTTATCTAGCCAAACTTAGCGTATACTTCATGCCTTATTTGAATCTTTAGCGTTTCTCCAATTTCGAAAACATTGCATATATGGGACCATAGACTCTCTTCCTTGACTCAGTCCTTGATGGGTTTCTCCTAGTAGAAAACACCTTGCTTGAAGATTTGGTGGCACCGTCAAAAAGCACTAAACCCATTTGCTTAGTGCAAAGCTGAACCTAACGAACTCCACTGTGTGCTGATCGAGGCACAACAATATCCACACATCTACTTCCGCCAGAGTGTGAGGTTTTACAGCCACAAGAATCACATTGTATCTCTGTGGTATCGTGCGTTCCACACATCTACTTAGCAGTTAGGCAACCACTAAGCAGATCGAATGAATAGGGTCACCGCCCTAGCTGCTAGCTGCTAGTGCTAGTGGATTTAGTGGACGTGTTGGCGTCCGGCCGGTGGGAGGTGGCTATAAGCAACTCGTACCAGTAGTACTCCCTTCATTCCGCAATATAGTGCTTCTTCTATCCCGTGTTTTAACTTTGACCATAAATTTAACTACCAAGACTGATTACGACAGGAACAAAAGTTATATCAGTGCATTCGTATTCAAAAGAAGTTTTTAATTACTATATAACTTTTTCTCCCGCCGCAGTAGGTCTCATTCGATAAATTTATGGTCAAAGTTTGACCTCGGAAAGCGCGGGCGCGCTATATTTTGGAATGGAGGGAATATCTAATTACTCTTAAACTAGTGAAAAAACTACTGTAGTAGTAGCGTGCATGCATTGATCCTACTGGAAGTCTGGCCACGGATTGAATCGTGCGCGCCACGGATTCGCTGGCCTCGAGTGATCCACAGTCTCTGATCAAGCGAAAAAGGAAGAAGGGAGTGGTGTGGTCTGCAATTCGTCTGTAGTTTAATTAACGAATCACGATTTAGCCACCTATCTATAGGATTGCCAACGTTTATCGTTGTCGGTGTACCTCGAACCTGTGCACGGGCAGTCGCAGCGTCCCCGTGGCAAGCCTTGCCGGGCATCTGCCAATACCCTCCGCGGCCCTTCAGAAAACAAGACCCCGGCAAGAGGAGCTTGCCGGTAAGCCATTCAAGAACAAAGTAATCAAGACCCCGGCAAGAGGAGCTTGCCGGGAAGGCCACTCAGGGCGCGAAGAAAACAAGGCCCCGGCAAGAGGAGCTTGCCGGGAAGACTTGGTGAGCGATAAGCTCCCGAGCGCGACAAGAACCTTGCCGCGGCAAGGTACTCACCGCGGCAAGTGACCTCTCTTCATCTCCGCTCTAGCTCACCCACCAACGTGTCACCACGGGGCTCTCCCATGCCGCGCGTGTCGACGGGCTGTGCAGCCAGCGGGAGCAGCGATAAGCGGCGCCGACAGCTACCATCGTGGCAAACGGAGGCGCACTTGACGGTCCTGTTAATCGTTCGAGCGGCCGAGACAGCATTGATGACTCTTGTCCCTTGCCGTCGAGTTATGTATAGATTATACAGACTTTGTGCATGAGCGGTGTACCAACCTATGTTTTACTATCTTACCCTTGTCTACTTGCCACTGTGGTGACCCCTTGTGCCTATAAAAGGAGGCCCAAGTGCAACGTAGAAAGGGTTCGGTCCAGCTCCGGCTTAGTTCATCATACTCATACGAAACCACACTCAGGCTAGGTCTTGTAGCTCCCATTGCTCCCTAGCAAGAACACAAGATAATCCACAAAACAGCAGTAGGAGTATTATCTCTCCGGAGAGCTCCGAAGCTGGGTAAATCTGCTCGTGTGCATCGCCTCGATCCGCTCTTTGTGCAATCTCCGACCCCTCCGAACCACAAGGGACCCAGGTCCCGTAGGTGCTCGTGGGACACGATCAGTTCTCCCCGACATCTTTGGCGCGCCAGGTAGGGGGTGTCGAGGCTGTGTGAACCCGATCCGGCGGTCACACGAGCAACTTCATCAACATCTTCGTCAACATGGCGCCGAAGAAGAAGTCTTCAGCAGCAGCAGAGCCGTCCGCGTCGAACCCACCACCACCGGAGCTGTCAGGTGGTGGGGGAAACGCTGGCGGAGGAACCGGCGTCGTCGAGAGAGCCCACAATGCCGCCAGATCCAAGGACAAGGCAGCACAGCGTCGGCGTCGAAGTCCGCACCGCGTCCTTCGCAGGAGGCGCGGGACCGACAACGTCATGATGCTCGCGGCACCATACGCTCGTTGGATCAAGGCTGCTGGAGGATCCCGAGGCCCTCGAGACCGCATGCACCCCACAGATTTGGTACAAGCGAATCTGATCGGTCGCTATGGATCTGCTCCTCCTAACTTGGTTAGGAGTCCGAGCACATCCGTTCTTCGCCCGCACGCCGTTGCCGCCAACCACACCAGCGAAGCCTTGGCTAGAGCTCGATTATTTAGATTACCCTCCAACGGCCGATAAGGTCGACGAATGGAGGGCCACAATTCAGAGTCTCATCGGCCGCTTAACGGCGTGTCCCGCGGCAACCGAAAGTGCCTCGCAGCCGCTGCAAGGCGACTAAGGCGCGAGCTGATGGCGGCGAGACTTGCGGGGTGCAGCCACCGTGCACTCCCCTTCCGAAGACCAAGATCGCCGACTCGCGGATCCACCTCGACGGCGACTCCACAGCGTCGCCGGATCCGCGAGCTCGCCGCGACCAGCGCCAAGTTCTCCGAGAACGGCAGAAGAAGACGCTTCGAACCCGTGATCGGCGCCAAGAGAAGCGCCGTCAATCGGACTAACGCGCCGCCCATCGTCGATATGCATGCGCCCGAAGAACCAGCGACTTGCCGTCTGTGTAGGTTGTCCTGCGTTCACTCGAGAGCTGCGGCAAGTCCGTGGCCCGACAAGAAAAACTTCAAACCAGATGTGCGAGAAAAGTATGATGGCGGACACACCCATCGGAGTTCCTCGGCATCTACACCATCGCGGTGCAAGCTGCAGGGGACGAGACGACAAGATCCTCGCCAACTACTTTCCCCGGTGCTCAAGCCAAACGTCCGATCTTGGCTCATGCACTTGCCGGATGGCTCTATTTCTTCTTGGGCAGATTTGTGCCACCAGTTTGTTGGCGCCTTCACAGTGACCACAAGCCTCATGGCCGTGAGAGTGATCTCCACCCGCTTGCCCGTAAGGAGGGAGAGTCCTGCGCAAGTTCATCCAGAGATTCGATCGAGTGCACTACAACATCCCGACGTCCACCCCGCCGCGGTGATCGGTGCATTCCATCGAATGTCTGAAACCGCAGGATGAGGGAGGAGATGGCGATGTGCAAAGTGAAAGACGTCGTGAGCTCTATGCCCTGGCCGACAAGTGTGCACTTGTTGAAGAAGGAAGAAGACTCCGGGAGAGAATGTGGGAGCAGAGTCGGCGGTGAGGAGATCGCCCGGCAAGAAAGAGCCGTGGCGAAACAACAGAGGAAGAAAAACCAAGAAGTACTAGTTGTCGAGCGGTCCGGCAAGGATGGTGCCGCCAACAAAGCCAAGGCTGGTGGCTCTGGCAAGGAAGTTGCCGTTGACGCCGACCGCCAAGCTGTGGCGGCCGCCGACAAAGCCTGACAGCTCAACAAGCGATCTTGTAAAATCCACCGCACCAAGGGCCACGATCTCCAGAGCTGCAAGAAAGTCGAGCAGCTTGTTGAGCTCAGAGAGCTGAGTACGAGCGGCGAGACAAGGAGAAGGCCCAAGAAGGTGCAGGTGCAGCAAATAAGAAGAGACCCGGTCGGGAGGGCGCCAAGGCAAAGCCAAGCAAGCGGCAAGGAGACAGAACCTCCCGTGGCGCGACAAGGAAGAAGATGAAGATGAGGAGGGCGAAGACATGGAAGACGATGAAGCAGACGAGCAAGAGTTTCAAAAGGCAACAGAGGTCCTTTGCGTTGACGGTGGTGCTTCTCTGCATACCTCGCACCGCCAACTCAAACAATGGATGCGTGAGGTTAATGCAGCAGAACCCTCCATAGAGTCGCGCAAACCTCTGAAGTGGTCCAAGACGCCCATCATTTTTGACATTGAGGACCACCCCGATCGCATCACAAATGGTCGGGTGCTTGCCGATGTTGGTCTCACCAACCATCCGCAACCTCAAGGTCACAAAGATGTTGGTTGACGGCGGGCCGGCCTGAATTTAATCTCCTCGGCGGTGCTCCAAAAGCTTCAAATCCTCGACAGCGAGCTCAAGAAACTGGTACTTTCCAAGGAATCAACCCAGAAGGAGCAAGCCCAAAGGGAAGATCACGTTGCGGCAACATTGGCAATGAGCTCAACTTCGTAGGCGAGAGGGTCACATTTGACGTTGCCGACTTCCCATTGCCCTACAATGGCATACTTGGCGCCCAACACTCGCCAAGTTCATGGCCGCATCTCATCATGCCTACAACTTACTCAAGATGCCCGCCCGATAAGCGTCATTTCGTCCATGGCGACAAGAAGGACGCGCTTATCTCGCGCCGACAAGATTTACCGGGATGCACGGTGCGCGACGGTTAGCAAACCACTTGCATTGAAGCTCCGGGGAAGAAGAAGACCACCAAGACCGCAAGAGCTCGATGCCCACTCCGCAAGCGCACCTCCTCGGAGTGCTGCGCTACCGTCGAGGACGCACCATCGATCTCCACCGCAAGTGCAAGAAGGCGATGGCAGCTCCGCGAAGACCAAGAAGGTGCCGCCAAGGAGGACGGCATCGGTGGTACCTTCACCATCGGTGCCACGCTTGATCCTAAATAGGAAGGCGAGCTCGTTGCTTTCTCTGCGGGCGAATGTCGATGTGTTTGCATGGCAACCATCGACATCCCGGTGTTCCTGTGAAAGTAATTGAGCACCACCTAGCTGTCTCGTCCTCACGCCGCCCGTCAAGCAAAAAGTTAGGAAGCAGCGGTGGGCGCCAAGAGTTCATAGCGAAGAAATCAAGAAGTTAGAAGCAGCGGGGCTTGTCGAGGAGTCCTCCATCCCACGTGGTTGGCCAATCCGGTAGTTGTGCGCAAGGCTAATGGGAAATGGAGACTTTGTATTGACTTCACCGATGTTAACAAAGCTTGTCCCAAAGACCCATTTCCCTTGCCACGATCGACCAGATTGTTGACTCCACGGCTGGATGTGATCGCTTTCATTTCTTGATGCATATTCAGGATATCATCAGATCTTCATGGTGAAGAGGATGAAGAAAACCGCATTCATTACACCATGTGGCACGATCTTTGCTTCATACGGATGCCTTCGGTTTAAAGAATGCTGGTTCAACCTTTGCAAGAGTAGTGCACGATGCCTTTGAGCCACAAATACGAAATGTAGAAACTTACATGGATGACATAGTGGTCAAGAGCAAGGACAAAGCAACTCTGGTTCAGGATTTGGATGAAACATTTGCAAATCTGCGCAAGATCAACCTCAAGCTCAACCCGAGAAGTGCGTGTTTGGAGTCCCTTCCGCAAGCTTCTCGGGTTCTTTGTGTCTCGGCGGGAATTGAAGCCAATCCCGACAAGATCAAGGCCATTGAGCAGATTGAAGCACCAAAGCGTCAAGGATGTCGAAGACTTGCGGTTGCGTGGCTGCTCTCGGCGAGTTCATCTCTAAATCTCTGAACACGCCGCCGTTTTCAAGATTTTGAAAAAGGCAGGTCCAATGAAATGGACTCCCGAAGCGGAGGCTGCGCTGCAGACTTGAAGAGATACTGTCCTCCGCTCCAATACTTGTCGCACCTAGGCCACAAGAGAAGTTGTTGCTGTATATAGCGGCAACCAATCAAGTGGTTAGTGTTGCGTTAGTGGCGGAGAGGAAGCGGATGATGAGCCGGCAACCGAGGCAGGCGCATCCAGCGACAAGCAAGGGGCTTCGTCGTCAAGCTCTGGTCCCGACAAGGACGGATCAGCGCAGGTTGCGACAAGATCTGTAAGAAGATGGTGCAGCGCTTGATCTATTTTGTCGGTTCCCTTCGCAGGGGCTAGGTCAAGGTACTACGGTGTGCAGAAGTTGCTTTTCGGCCTCCTCATGGCCTCAAGAAAGCTGCGCCATTACTTCAAAGCACATGAGATAACAGTTGTCACTCGCTTTCCGTTGAAAAGGATATTGCAAAATCCGAAGCAACAGCAGGATTGTCGAGTGGGCCTTTGGAACTGTCGAGCTTTGGCCTCAAGTTTGAAAGCACTTCAACTATCCGAGCGAGCATTGGCAGAATTCATAGCTGAGTGGACGCCAGCGCAAGATGAAGAAATTCGAGACGAGCATCCCTGTCAAAGAGGCAAATAAAGAGTGGCTGATGTACTTTGATGGTGCTTTCTCGCTGCAAGCGCCGGCAGTGCGGCGTCTTGCTTATCGCACCCACCGGAGAGCATCTCAAGTACATAGTCCAGATGCACTTTCCCAAGGAACAAGCAACAAACAATACTGCAGAGTATGAAGGTTTGCTTGCGGTCTCGAGATTGCGGTAGACCTTGGGATCAAGAAGCTCATTGTCGGGGACTCGCAACTTGTCGTCCGACAAGTAAATAAAGATTATCAAAGTCCGTTGATGGAAGCCTCGTCGATGAAGTGAGAAAGCTAGAAGAGCACTTTGAAGGCTCGCAGATGGAACACGTTCCAAGAGCTCGAATGATATAGCCGATGGCCTCTCCAAATGTGCCGCGACTTAAGTTACCTGTGGAACCAGGAATTTTGTGCTCAAGCGACTCGACCAACCGTAACACCATCAACAGGATGGAGCAAGAAGAGAAAACTGGTTTCGGCGACTACTTTCCGCAGAGCTCCTGAAGCCGCCGCCAAGAAGGTCCCTAAAATCAACGCAAATATCACCGAGGAGCAGTCTGCTCCGACAAACCATGCAGTTTGTATCGTTGAAGCAAACGCCCCGACAAGTTTCGCTCGGCAAGCTTGCCGGGATCATCAACTCCGGCGGACCCACGTGTTCTCGCCGAGAAGCTGATGTTCCGCAGATGATAGAAGAGCCTTTAGTCCTTGTTGTCGAGCCTCAAGCTCCAAAGATGGGCACAACAAATCGTCCATTTTCTTGAGACAGAGAACTTCCCAAGAGCAAGAAGAAGCGGAAAAAGTAGCCCGGCAGTCAAGTATGTACCAGTTTGTTGACAACATCACATGTAAGAAGGCTCAACTACTTCATGCCTTATTTGAATCTTTTAGCGTTTCTCCAATTTCGAAAACATTGCATATATGGGACCATAGACTCTCTCCTTGACTCAGTCCTTGATGGGTTTCTCCTAGTAGAAAAACACCTTGCTTGAAGATTTGGTGGCACCGTCAAAAAGCACTAAACCCATTTGCTTAGTGCAAAGCTGAACCTAACGAACTCCACTGTGTGCTGATCGAGGCACAACAATATCCACACATCTACTTCCGCCAGAGTGTGAGGTTTTACAGCCACAAGAATCACATTGTATCTCTGTGGTATCGTGTTCCATTACATCTACTTAGCAGTTAGGCAAACCACTAAGCAGATCGAATGAATAGGGTCACCGCCCTAGCTGCTAGCTGCTAGTGCTAGTGGATTTAGTGGACGTGTTGGCGTCCGGCCGGTGGGAGGTGGCTATAAGCAACTCGTACTAGTAGTACTCCTTCATTCCGCAATATAGTGCTTTTTCTATCTCAAAGTTTGATCTCACCATAAATTTAACTACTAAGATCGACATTACCAGGAACAAAAGTTATATCAGTGCATTCGTATTCAAAAGAAGTTTTTAATTACTATATAACTTTTTCTCCCGCCAAAGAGGTCTCATTCGATAAATTTACACAAAAGCTGACTCTCGAAAGCGCTTATATTTTGGAATGGAGGGAATATCTAATTACTCTTAAACTAGTGAAAAAACTACTGTAGTAGTAGCGTGCATGCATTGATCCTACTGGAAGTCTGGCCACGGATTGAATCGTGCGCGCCACGGATTCGCTGGCCTCGAGTGATCCACAGTCTCTGATCAAGCGAAAAAGGAAGAAGGGAGTGGTGTGGTCTGCAATTCGTCTGTAGTTTAATTAACGAATCACGATTTAGCCACCTATCTATAGGATTGCCAACGTTTATCGCTTGTCGGTGTACTCGAACCTGTGCACGGGCAGTCGCAGCGTCCCCGCAGGCAAGCCTTGCCTGCATCTGCCAATACCTCCGCGCCCTTCGTAAACAAGACCCCGCAAGAGGAGCTTGCCGTAAGCCATTCAAGAACAAAGTATCAAGACCCGCAAGAGGAGCTTGCCGGAAGGCCACTCAGTATGCGAAGAGGAAACAAGGCCCCGGCAAGAGGAGCTTGCCGGAAGACTTGGTGAGCGATAAGCTCCCCGAAGCGACAAGAACCTTGCCGCTGCAAGGTACTCACCGCGCAAGTGACTCTCTTCATCTCCGCTCTAGCTCACCCACCAACGTGTCACCACGGGTTTCCCATGCACGCGTGTCGACGGGCTGTGCAGCCAGCGGGGAGCAGCGATAAGCGGCGCCGACAGCTACCATCGTGGCAAACGGAGGCGCACTTGACGGTCCCTCGTTAATCGTTTCGAGCGATCGAGACAGCATTGATGACTCTTGTCCCTTGCCGTGAGAGTTATGTATAGATTATCGTGACATCTGCACAGAGCGGTGTACCAACCTATGTTTTTACTATCTTACCCTTGTCTACTTGCCACTGTGGTGACCCCTTGTGCCTATAAAAGGAGGCCCAAGTGCAACGTAGAAAGGGTTCGGTCCAAGTTCGCTTAGTTCATCATACTCATACGAAACCACACTCGTGCTAGGTCTTGTAGCTCCCATTGCTCCCCTAGCAAGAACACAAGATAATCCACAAAACAGCAAGAGGAGTATTATCTCCCGGAGAGCCGAAGCTGGGTAATCTGCTGTGCATCGCCTCGATCCGCTTTTTGTGCAATCTCCGACCCTCCGAACCACAAGGGACCCAGGTCCCGTGAGGTGCTCGTGGGACACGATCGGCCTCCCGACATCTTTGGCGCGCCGGTGGGGTGTCGAGGCTGTGTGAACCCGATCCGGCGGTCACACGAGCAACTTCATCAACATTCGCCAACATGGCGCCAAGAAGAAGTTCGACAGCAGCAGAGCCGCCCGCTGTCGAACCCACCACCACCGAGCTGTCGTGGTGGGGGAAACGTCAAGGAGGAACCGCGCCGTCGAGAGAGCCCACAATGCCGCCAGATCCAAGGACAAGGCAGCACAGCGCCGGGCGTCTGAAGTCCGCGACCGCGCCCTTCGCAGGAGGGCTGGACCGACAACGCCATGATGCTCGCGGCACCATACGCCGTTGGATCAAGGCCAAGCCGAGGATCCCGAGGCCCTCGAGACCCGAGCATGCACCCCAAAGATGTCGGGTACAAGCGGAGTACGGTTGCTATGGATGCTGCTCCTCCTAACTTGGTTAGGGAGTCCGAGCACATCCCGCTTCGCCCGCACGCCGCTGCCGCCAACCACCCAAATGGAAGCCTTGGCTAGAGCTCGCCATTTTTAGATTACCCTCCAACGGCCGATAAGGTCGACGTAATGGAGGGCCACAATTCAGAGTCTCATCGCTTCGCTTAACGGCGATGTCCCGCGGCAACCGAAAGTGCCTCGCAGCCGCGTGCGAAGGCTGACAAGGCGCGAAATGATGGCGACGAGACTTTATGGGGTGCAGCCACCGGCACTCCCTTCCCGAAGACCAAGATCGCCGACTCACGGATCCACCTCGACGGCGACTCCACAGCGGCCGTCGGATCCATGAGCTCGCGCGCGACCAGCGCCAAGTTCTCCGAGAACGGGCAGAAGAAGACGCCGAACCCGTGACGAAGGCCAAGAGAAGCGCCGTCAATCGGACCAACGCCGGCCCACTGTCGATATGCATGCGCCCGGGGAACCAGCGACGTGCCGTCAGACATGTAGGTTGTCCTGCGCTCACTCGAGAGCTGCGCAAGTCCGTGGCCCGACAAGAAAAACTTCAAACCAGATGCGTAAAAGTATGATGGCGGACACACCCATCGGAGTTCTCAAGATCTACACCATCGCGGTGCAAGCTGCGGGGGACGAGCGACAAGATCCTCGCCAACTACTTTCCCGGTGCTCAAGCCAAACGCCGATCTTGGCTCATGCACTTGCCGGATGGCTCTATTTCTTCTTGGGCAGATTTGTGCCACAGTTTGTTGGCGCCTTTCACGGTGACCACAAGCCTCATGGCGGAGAGTGATCTCCACCTGCTTGCCCGTGAAGGAGGAGAGTCCTCAAGCAAGTTCATCCGAAGATTGATCGAGTGCACTACAACATCCCCGGCGTCCACCCTGCCAGCGGTGATCAAGTGCATTCCATCGTAATGTACTGAAACCGCGAGGATGAGAGGA